>CALSCE010010723.1:11166931-11307582 GCA_943593645.1 Bovichtus variegatus
CACACACACACACACACACACACACACACACACACAATCCCTCTAACACTGGCCATTTTCACCGCTTTCAGCACTTTTTCCTGCTGTGCTCACAAAACCTAGCACATCTGATTTTTTTTTTTTTTTTTTTTACCCCTCTAGCCTTTTTTCTTTCACCCCGAACACCACACACAGACACACAGACACGCACACGCACACACACCTTGTCTGTCTTTGTCTCCCTTGTCTCTTCTTTAATGGTGTGTTCATTAAATAAAACAGGGGGAGGGCAGATTCGATCCTGAAAAGGGGGAACAGGGGAAACAGGGAAGAGGGGGCTGTTGGGGTGTGCTCTTGTTGCTGTGATGCCCCAGACTGCTGGACAAAGAGGCTTTCTGTAGGGACTAGGTGGGTGTTGGGTTATTTTTTTGGGTTAATAGGTGTGGCCTCAGGCTGGATTACCTGGTATCAACCAGCTGATTGTCTGGTTATGATCGCACAGCCTTCAACACTGCCCAGGCAGTCGTGATGGAAATGTCAAATGCCCTTGTTTAGCCTCTCTCTATGTGGTGTGTGTGTGTCTGTGTGTGTGTGTGTGTCTCTCTGTGTCTGTGTGTGTGTGTTTGACTGCTGATTCGCTCAGCCAGAATCACAGGGAGTGTTTTCTGTTTTCAGCAGAGCTGGTCACGTCGGCATCACCGCCGAAAACAACACTCCCTGCCTCTCTCTGCTATTAATAGCGGAATTTTTTTTTGTTTTTTTTAACTATAGGAAGGATGAACAACAGAGGAGCTGTTGTCAATGAATATTCTTGCAGTAATTAACTTTTCTTGCCAGAAGGATATCTTAAGTTAGAGGAAACATCCAAAAAAACAGCCTTTAGCTCTCACATGTTGAGCAAGACTGCCAGGATGGTGATCAAACAGCTCAACAGCAGCAATCTGGGCAGGCAGGGAGGTAGGGAATTAAATCTCTGATCTGTTTTTTAATCACTGCTCTCTACGTCTCTGCTTCTCTACATCCGATACCAGACAGCTTTGGAACTCTTAAAATCTGTCATCCGGGTATAAAGTGGAAATTCCCCAAATATTTCCCCAAAATAATGACCGTGGCAGGGCAGAGAGGCATGCCAGGACACATAATACTCCGTCCTCTCGAACTGGATAGGATGTTGTTTTTTTTTTTTTTTTACAAATACTTCTTTCATGGATTGTTTTAAGTTTGTGAGGTAGCATACTGTATGAGAACGCTTTGTCTCAAAGCGTGAGCCAACAAATGCCAGAAATGTTCAATTTTTACTGTTAAATACCTGAGTGCCTATTTCTGTATTGAATTATGTACTGAATCAACTCTATACTGTGAGCACCGCTTTTATATTCATGCTTGAAGAAACAAACCACCGAGCTGAATATTTTAGGAAAGATGTTAAGTGGACAACTGAGATTACATTATTAACAGTTTTTTAATATGTCATATTTGGTTTAAGTGAAAATGAACATCTTTTTCTGTTTGTTAAAAGACATTTCAGGATTTTTATTCAGATATTTTATTTTTCCTTTTTCAAAAGTTGTAGTTAAGGTTGTCTAAAATTGTCCAAATGTGGCAAGATATGTACATATTTATTATTATCCCTTGAGTCTGTTCAACACTGAATGGAACAGATTTATAGTAGACCATAAAAATGTTCTCTTTAGACATTTGGTGTGTGGTGAGAAAAATTTGCATGACCCACCAGTGTGCTATCCAACAATTACCAGCATACAGCATATTTTAAAACAACCACCGTGGTTGCAAGGCATCATGGGGCTTCATGAGCGCTAATCAATTTTAATCATTCATGTACGTCGCCATGCAAATTTTAAAGTCATTGTTCTGATTGTTATGCACAGTCTGCATACTGTTGCAGCACATACATTCATTGTGGGCACAGTAACACGCTGAATTCCTTGGCTGAAAAACTTCCAAACTCAGCCATTCCCCACCTCTCGTCTCTTTGTTCGCATCTTTGCACTTCCCCACTCTCCTTCCCCCCTTCACTACCTCTTTATGCTGTTTCCTTTGGTGTTGCTCCTTGGAGCGCCGTACTCCCATAGACCTCACTGTGTGTGCCGCAGAGGTTCGATCCCAATTCCCCACATAGCAGTTGCCTGGGCCTCATTCACAGACCCCGTTGACTGGCAATGTGAATGTCCAGGCCTCATGTTTCGCTCTGTACCCAAAACCTTTCCCCCATCAATCATGGAAGAAGAAAAAACATGTCAAAGCTAATACTTACTGAGGCGATCTTTAAGATTACTTCAGTGTTATTTCGGAATAGATTCTGATAGTAACAAAGATAACAAACTGCTTCGTAACTTTAAGGCACACCTTAATGTTTGGCATGAATAGAAGTAACATTTAAAATGTTTCAAGGAAAACATTTTCTTAAATTGTAATCTCTTCTTTTTTTTGTTGCTGAAGTCAAAGATGCTTGACATAATGTGCATTTAATGAAAACAGCTTCTCTCTCAAGCAAACTGTATTAGTGAAGCTGTTTTTACCATACCACTCTCAAGTAATATGGTTTGTTCGATCATATTTAACCACTTTAAGTACGTATTTGAAGAGGCAGCTGGACTAATAGAATTTACAAAACTGCCGAAACATATCTGTTCATTGCTTTCTGTTTAAAAAAAAAAAAAAAAAAGTGTCTGCGCAATTTTTTGAATGTAATGGCCAGATTTAGGAGGTGATGGCACTAAGTAATATACTTTGAGTTACAAGGGGGAAACGGCACTGGCCTATACGTCTGTTAGTACATTGATGTGTCTGTCTAATATAAACATTGGGATTGGACTTGGATTAATTCTGCCTTGTGATTTGGCCTCCTTTAAATGGGAGTTGCAGCTGCAGATGTTTCCATATTCCAGATGCTACAGTTGAGTTGTAATTGCCTGTACAGCTTCAGAATGAAATAGTGTCTGTATTTTTATTACTTCACAATGTAGAAACCTGCAGTCATGTTATAGTCTTTTTTAGAAAAAAAATAAAATAAAAATGGGGGAAAGCTGTTCCCATAATGACTGAGACAAAATGTCAAAATCAGCATTGATTAAAGAAATATTCCTATGAACCTACCAGCTTTAACTTAAACATACTGGAAATGTATTATAAGAAGAAACTTAAAATGGAAAAAGCTGCTTTATTTTGTTTCCTTTAATCAGACTCAATACATTCTTATGTTTTCACACTGTTACTAAAGAAAAACAAAAGCACTGACAGACCTGAGTTTTTTTTATTTTACTTCAGGTTTGCAGTGTGTCCCGTGTGTGGATTTTGTTATTGTTAAAAATGTTACTGTACTTCCAACACCTTTTTTCAACACCTCTTTGTTTTCTCCTTTATCGGTGTGGCACGAGGGAGCTCGATTACCTCAAGCAAAACCGCAGCTGCTTCGGCCCAACATTGGGAAAAAAAGCTCTCTTTTGGGGCGCCCCGGTAGCTCACCTGGTAGAGCGTGCGCCCCATGTACTTAGGCTCAGTCCTTGGTACAATAGTATAATAGTAGGAATTCAACCCTCGGCCCTTTGCTGCATGTCGTCCCCCCTCTCTCCCCTTTCCTGTCTATCTTCCATATTATCTTTAAAAAAAAAGGCAAAAAAAAAGCCAGATAAAAAAAATAATCTTAAAGAAAAATGCTCTTGACATGGTGCAGATGCAAATGTTTTTTTTAGCAGTGAAGGTTTAGGCGGAATGTGACTCATGAAAGCAAAAGGGGGTTTCACAGACAGCTAAGTTAATTTGTTTATCACTACAATGACGGATGCTTATGGCAACGTGCAAACAGATTTACCCCTCACACTGCCTGTGAGTTAACCCCACACACAGGCAGATACACACATACAGACTGTAATGGCAGCCTGTGAATTCATCATCGTCTCTATCATGAATATAACTTTCGTCCCAGGTTTCCACAGAGAGTCCCTTAAAAGGGCTCTTAACAGAAAGCAGGGCACTTCCGAGGTTTCTCAGACAACTAGAGCATGGTAAATAATTCAAATCAAACTTGCAACATATTGCCTCACATGCGAGGCTTCACTGGCATTGGTGTATATTCTGTATATGTTGGGTCGCACTGATGTACTGTGTTTATATGTTGGACTTGTGGACTGTGTCTGGTCTTGTATTGTAAAATGTTACCAAATATCTGTTGCGTATGTAATGTATGTTGAAGTACCGCACTTGAAATATGGATGAAATATGAAATAATGGAAAGACTCTCATACTTTACATTTCTTTCTCTTTTCCAGATAGATACTGAGTTTAAATATTAACAGGCTTCTACATTTAACTTGATTGACAGAGTTAAACAGGACATTTCTCTCAATTTTACATTTGTATAAACTTAATATCTTTAAGTTTTTGATTGTTGCTAAACAAAAAAGCAATTAAGAGAGGGCAGCTTGGATTCTGACTTATTGCGAGAGACATGTTTCCACAATTTTCTGATGTTCTGAACTTTATTTTTCAGCGATTAATTGAAAACAGAAAAGTGATGAAGCCCTCATACCTTTACATTGTATTTTAGGCTGAATTGTCCTGCTGCTGTCATACTATGAATATTTTTAATACAAAGAAAAAAAGTGAATGTTCACACGTATCCTCCTCTGTCTTTCAGCCTGTCCGTCGGGCTTTTTCAAGCCGACTCAAAAAGATGAACCCTGTCTGCAGTGTCCCATCAACAGCCGTACCACCAGTGAAGGCGCCATGAACTGCGTTTGCCGCAACGGGTACTACCGCACTGACTCAGATCCTCTTCAGATGCCGTGCACAAGTACGTATAGTACTGAGGTTGTTATATGTGAACTTAAACTTGAACTCCACACAAACACACAAGGCAGACAGACATGAATACGTACCCACAAAGTCTTTCATTTCAAATATGAACTCTTTGACACATACACATTTCACACCCGCAAGCAGAAGAGCCCCGGGATCAAAGGATAGTGGTATCCTGTGTAACTCCAAACAGAGAAACCCTGTCAGAGCTGTCCCTCACACGAACACGACGCTGACATGCCCATAGTGTGGCTGTCCACAGATCTGACCCAACACACAAGGCTCGGCTGCCCCTCCTCAACATCACACAGCCCTTACTGCTAGCCAGACCTGAGGTTACTGGGCCAGGGCGCGTAGCTTTGTGAAGGGGCAGGCACGGAGAATGAGCCTAGGCGAGACTCTCTCTTGTCATGCCAATGAAGCTGTTTGAATTTGAATTTGAATTTGAGACTGACACAGAGGTTGAGAGAGAGAGAGAGAGAGAGACGGAAGGATAGACCAAAGCAAAAGTGAGTGAGGAGGGGGTAAAGCGTGAGGGAAAGGAATGAAAAAGGAGAGGCAATTTGAGAGCGATGGAGAGGGGTTGTGTGTATGTGAGAAAGACAGAGAACCAGTGCATAGAGTGTGGTCTAACTAAAACAAAACGTTGGGTGAGTGAGAAAAAAAAGATCCTTTCAACGTTTTGGTAGTGTTTTTTGCTCCCTCTCCCTCTATGCCTGTTGAAAGGCAGAGAGGAGGGAAAAGATTTGATGGTCTCCAACAAAGGAGATTTGCATAAGCCTGGCTCTGGGAGTCGAGCAGCTGTTGTGAATGAGAAAGCAGCAGCGTCACGTCACCCGTATTAAGCGCAGCAGGGCCCGGCCTGATTAAAGCAAGGGAATGGGCCCATCAGAGCGGCCCGCCAGCTAATGGAGGGGATATTAGTCCTCCTCCCCAGGAAGGAGATGCCAAGGAGGAGTTATGTTTCCATGTATGTGAGACACCAAGAAGGGTACTCCAATGGGCTTCTTTCCCGAGCCGGAGATCTGTTAATTGCTGCCAATTAAAAGGAGGTTAAATAAGGAGTGATCGATTCAGATTTAGGATGTTGTGGGCGGAGTGGAACTGTTTATCTCATTAGTCGTGGAGGGTACGACTTCCATAATTAGGTGCACATGGCTGTAAAAGATAAACAGTTCTCATTGTTTGTTTGTTTGGCCTGTCGCTCAACATGTAGCACCATGTGGAAAGTTTCCACCCTGTAATGCCTAGCTGCTAAGAATGTCTCAATAGGAGAAACAGTAGGTTCCTCTCCACTGCAGTAACTCTATACGATGCTCCATGAGAAAGTTGTCAAGAATAGATGTTAAGAAAACACTTAACAAAGTGGACACCAGCATGGAAAATGAGAGAGTGTAAATGGGCATCCCGAGGGAAGAGGCACTGCCAGCTTGGAACGCAGTCAGCTCAGACGTCTATAAGAAGCTATACTATCTTAGTGGCTTTCTGCTTCTCCTGTGTTATTCAAGTAGTTGGTAATTATGCCCTCTACACTATCAAGTACACAACACAGTATCCATCACACAATTAGAACAATTCTATGGAATTTAGTTGATTCAAAAGTACACTGTTTCCACATTTTTTAAGTAAAACATACATAATGCTACTACAAATGGAATTGGCATAATCTAACCAAGGAATCGGGTTAGATTGGTAACTATTAACACTCTAAGATATCTTTTAAAGCTGCTATCATCAATATTTTTATATCTACAATGGATCACATGACTGTGACTATGTGAAAGAGGTCACCTGTAGTTATAAACCCCCATAGCATAATCACCAAACTCTGCAGTGGACCAATTGACACCACGATTTGATCAAAGTATCTGTGTATTGTTTAAATCACAACGTGTTACCTACAGAATCTCTCTTGTATTTTCCAGCCGTGCCTTCAGCTCCACAGACTGTTATCTCCAGCGTGAATGAGACCTCTGTGATGCTGGAGTGGACGCCTCCCCGGGATTCGGGGGGCCGCGAGGACGTGGTCTTCAACATCATCTGCAAGAGCTGCGGCGGAGGCCGGGGAGGCTGCACCCGCTGTGGGGACAATGTTCAGTTTTTGCCCCGTCAGCTGGGCCTGACAGAACCCCGGGTCTACATTAGTGACCTGTTGGCCCACACGCAGTACACGTTTGAGGTGCAGGCTGTCAACGGGGTGTCAGATCAGAGCCCCTACTCCCCTCAGTACGCCTCAGTCAACATTACCACTAACCAGGCTGGTAAGTGGGCCCATCTGTCTTTTTCTACACTTTCTGTTCCCCATGTGGTTTCCTCTTCTCCTCTCTTCTCACCATCTCTTTCGTTTTTTCCATGTCTATTTCTGTGTTGCTCCTTTGTCGCTTATGCCCTGTACAGTACCTCTTCATCACACTCGTTCCTCTACAAGCACATAATGTACAGTGCATAGACCTCCACTAAGTCTGTTTCTTTCCTCTCCTGTATGGTGATGCATGCAGATTAAGGGCTCTAAAATGGGAAGGAGAGTGCCGTTGATGATGTGACAGACAAAATGTGATGGCCTGCTGGTCTTAACAGTGTGACCTCATCACCATGTTTTTCAGACTGTGGAGCCGAGAGCAGGCTAGATGCTGTCTCTCCACTTCATCTAGTGTTCTGCGATTACAGCTCTATTTTCATCCACCTACTTGATTTGTAGTGTTGCATTAAAAAAAAACGAGACTACTACTAAGCGAAGTAGTAAGCGTAGTATATAGGTATATGCACACTATGTATGAGCCACCGTGTAAAGTAAAAAAAACTACTTACTACAAAGAAAGACAGTATTCCAGTATGTTCTGAGGGCTAATGAAAACAGGTTACCTTGGTGACTGGGCTAAGTTTTTAATCTGCAGGATCTTCTAGAAATATACCTCAAAACCTCCCTCGATGTCTCGTCTGCAACTATTGGAGCTCTGCTTGCTTTCTGTTGTGTGGTTGCAGTTGAAGTCAGCTGCATCTCTTATTATTTCACAGAGGCAGCAGCATTGATTTGCTCTTTAATTGTCTCTATGAAACGCATCATTTGATGTGGCAAGCTTTTCCCCCCTTCGCACTGATGGGGGGGTGGGGGGGTATAGGCTGGGCTTTATCTCTGTACAGGCTTTGCATCCCATTAGCAACATACGTAAGTGCCTGTCATCTCTCATCATCCATTCCCCTGCACTAAAGGGAGTCTTCTATGACTGAGCTACCTAAAGCACTGTGTAACTGTGCTTTTATTGCAGCGGACATATTGGGTTTTGTTTAACTACATTCTCACTCCCTCATTACTTTCCTCTGGAATTCCCAGATGTCCAGATGCCTACATGGAAGCAGTCAAATAGAGGAGGTATACAACTTGGATGATCACATTTAACAGGAGATTTCTACACTTAAATTAATCCATTGTGGCAAACTTCAATGTTTACGGAAATCTATTTGTGTAAAACCTCCATAGAGTTACAATGCTGTAACTTCAAGTCACACGGAAACGTAGGCCTTTATTCAAACGGCGACCCCTTTTTATTGTCTGTTTTGATTTGAGTCACTGGTATGGTGGGTTAATGAGGGCCTGTGAGTGCAGTTAAGCGTTGTAATGAGGCCCCTGCCCCACTCTTTCTCACTGGGCCACAATAAGTCTGCCACCCCAACCCTTGGCTTCTCTGCTTCCCCTGCCGTGGGGTCCTGGCGGAAATTGGGGGGCTCCGCGCCCTCTCTACTGAAGTGCCCGTCACTTTGGATTAGGTAGCAAGAGCTCCCGTCAGAGGGAGCTGTGAAAAGAACTCAACTCTTGCTTGCCCCCACTCCACCCTCCCACATTCCCCCATAACCCTGCAAAACCAGGCTCACCCCTGGGACACGGGATCGCAGTTTCGCGGTGCTACGCTACAGGGCTGGGGTCACAGGGACCAGCAGCCCATAATTGCATCTGGTTTGTGAGGCTTGGAGGTTACATAAACATCATGTCACCCCTAATTACCTCAGACAGTTCTGTGCCTCCCTCTTACTCTGAAAATGAGTTAGATTAAGAAAA
The DNA here is from genome assembly GCA_943593645.1 of Bovichtus variegatus. Taxonomy (NCBI): domain Eukaryota; kingdom Metazoa; phylum Chordata; class Actinopteri; order Perciformes; family Bovichtidae; genus Bovichtus; species Bovichtus variegatus. Next base: position 11,175,783 of record CALSCE010010723.1, read on the forward strand.
ACAAAAAACAGTATGAGATGATGTGTGTGTGTTCATCAGTCCCTCCGTTAGCCTGTATTGGGCGTTCTGTGAAAGCAGCAAATAAACAAGTAAATTGAAAGGTTTGGATAGCCGTCCTCAGCTATGACTTGTTGGTGTGAAGGGTGGGGGCAGGGGAGGAGGGTGTTGTGAGATGTGAGCAAAACTTCTCACTCACCATACCCGCACCCACCACACTCTATTACCCACAGGGCTTATCCTCCCACTCCGTAGGTGGTTAGCGACAGTTCCTCTGTGATAAAGGACGCAATTGCCCTGGAAAGTGCAGCGCTTGATTACACACTGTAATGCCACACAAAAGGAGATGCCGTTCTGAATGGCGCTAGAGCCCGTTTTATAAGCATATGACTAATTCCCCCAAACTTGCATTGTGTTGAATACGCAGAAGCCTTGAAATGCCCTGCAAGCCTTTTTTAGAATAATGAGTCACAAGTAAGCCATCTACTCTTGCTTTGAGCTGTCTATAAAATGCTACTCTTTGCATGATATTTAATGAGCGGAGGAAGAGAGACAGTGTTGCAAATCTGATGCTTTCTGTCAGGGTGAAAACAATAGGGTGTGTGGGTCTGGCAGGTGAGAGAGTGGTCACACACGACCAGTGTTACAAACAGCAGGCGTATGGTAACACCACTGGGGGCGGGGGGCAAATTCAAATGTATTATTGCACTGATGCGTTACAAACTTGTAGTTGAGTGAGCATTATGGTGATCCGTTAGGAATGATCCTATCTACAGTAACTGAAATGAAATCAAAAAGTTCAGTGCACATTGGGAAAAAATTTTATAAATATCACCCTGCAGACTTAATTTGTTTTAAGGTTAAGAGTTTAGACTTTAACCTACTGAATTTTAATGCATTTACGTTGTGTACTTTTCCTTTAAATCTTTTTCCCCAGGCCCTGATTCCCAAGATTAGCAGGTTTGTTGTGCGTTGAATGATTATTTCAGTCCAATGTTTCCGTTAATCTGTTCATTTATAAATCAGGTTATATAAATACCAGAACCCGGGCTTGTTTAAGTTGTGTAGTTTTGTTAGGTTTCCCTGTTTTTGGTTGTATTCTGTTAGTAATGTTGGTGCAGATCATCTGCGCAGTCAGAGAGTGAAAACAGATGTTCACCATTAGGCACTCCGCCCTTATTATGACGCTACATTTATTTGCATCTTAGAAACTACTGGCAAGGTGACTTACTAGGTAGTGAGACTATCATCTAGTGAGCAACATTAACAGTAAGGTCACGTGTTTAAGTCTGTTCAGTGAAATAGCCCTCTTTGTGCTTGAAGATGACACTGAAGTACCTTCATCATCTGAGAGCACATATTTACCCATTGAAACCACTTTACCATTTCAGACCAATTCCTACTTTGTACTCCTCCTTTCCCGCGTTCTCTCCAACCCCTTACCTCGTTGGTCTACATACATTATTATCGTATGAAGAGAAAATTGTTGCTGAAACCACATTCCCATCCTGAAGTTTAATCAAAACGTTTCAGACAGCTGAGTGGCAGCATGTGATTTTGTCCTAATAGAGTTTACAGTATTACACCCTGCCATTTTGTCTTCTTCACACAGTCTGAGACACACAGCTGGATAGACGGGCTTCTAGCACACACAGGAACACACACAGTATATATTCTTACGAATCCACATATTTCACACAGTGTTTGAGTTCAGGATCGCGTTGCACCACTAATGTATCCATTAATGTGTTCTGAATTTAATAAGTTGAATAATGTTATTGGCATCCTGTTTAATAATTTAAGGTATGTTGTCTTTTGTGAAATGTAATTTAAAATGGGCAAGATTTACATATTTATTTGTGAAGACTTCATTTTATAGCATTTATCAAGTTTCAGGTCAGATATGTTGACCTTATTCCATGTTGTCTATTACTTTAAAGAGGTCATATTAGCAAGCTAACGTTAGTTTTATCATTTAGTTTAGTTAGATACTTTACAGCTAACACCTGGCAGTTATGGAGTGTAAATATTTACTTAAAAAAATATCTCTTTTAAAAAGTTTGCTTGTGTGGTGCAACTCGTTTCAATTTAATCATGCAACACATAGTAAACACTTAGGTTAGAACACGGCGAAGGTTTGAATTAACGAAAAGCTCCATGTCAGCATGTCCAAGCCTGTATTTATAGATGCCGATGCTCCTATTAAGGACGACTTATGTGGAAATTGTAGTCATTTCTATATGTCATTCATTTGTGTACGAAGGCAGCACATTTCATTTAAATCTATTTTACTTATTTTATGGATAAGAAAATGACTAGTGTGCACTTACTGTATACGGAGGAGACTGTTGCTTTAAATTATGAAGACACGAACACATAATAGCTACCTAATAATGCGACTGCCAGTTATTTGCTAGCTTTTCTCTGGAGCTGCTGTATCATCAATTTCAGTGCACAGTAGAGAGATTACCTCGCACCTGAATGCAAACTATCAGTATACTGTGAGAGAATTGAGCATTGCACAACAGATGAATTAGATCTCCATATACCCTGTGCGTATGCCTTATTGCACTCTATAGTAGTTGGCTATATTAGATTCCAGAGGACATATTTGTTTGTTTATTTCATTAACTCAAGGTGAGCCGCAGCGTCTGCTGCTAATGCTATCGAGAAGCAGAGGGACTGAATTGGTTTCTTATCAGGTGAACTGGCTGATTGTGGAAGCGCACCACATTACTCAGAGGGTGTGCGGTGTAATCGGATGCAGCCTTTTCATATGGTCGAGGGAAGATTTATGACTTAATTATTGTCCAAATTGCCCGGGTCCACTGTTACCAGGCTACCATGGTCTTTGCTGCTCCACTGGGCCGTGGTGTGAAAAGCCATGGTGCAGAGCCAGGTGGGACTGCCAGAATGTGTCAATACACCAGCCAAACGTGGCTACTACACTGTTGACTTTAGGACAGTGTCACCAGTCAGAAAAGGTCAGATTCTAAGTGGTGCAATGGCACATTGATGGCAAAGAATGGTTGATCTATGTGATTTTCTATGTAAAATAACTGGATTAGAGGTAGTTCATGCAGCAAAGATATCCTTATGTCTTTAATAAAAAATTGATAGAGATTTAAAAAAAAAATATATATATATTTGTTTACAGTTTCTTTACAAAGCAGCTATTATACATCAATATTTAGGTGCAGGTTTATACCACGACATGCTTAAATATACTTAATACTTAAATACTTAAAAAAGTAAATTCTCTCTCATTACATGAAGTCATTGGCATGCAAGAGATAATAATGGCAAACTATAATTATTTAGCTGTAACTGGAAAATACACTATTAAAATAAAGCAACAATAACACATGTCACCCGCTGTATTATCAGCAAAATTCAGCTTTACATGAGAGTGATAGAAAGAGGTGGGCTGAAAGATAAAGAGGTTTAGAGGCAGAGAGTCCGACAGGCACCACCAGTTTACATGACGTGCTGTGAGACAGTGACAGAAGGTGTTAAGAAGGGCACATATGGTGGTTGCCAGTGTAGGTCAGCCAGGCAGACAGACAGGAGGCCTCAGCGTGCACCTGGAGCGCAGGACTGAGAGAGCCTTGAGACAAGTCAGCCAGCCAGTCACACATACACCGAATTCATGCTACTGTTGATACAGGGCAACCTGTTTACAAAGACAGACTTAGACGAGTGAGATAAGCTGCGCGATAAAATGTGTGGTAAGAAGCCTGCAGGGTTAACAGTGCACGGTTCATCAGATTACTCTTAATAACCTATGCATGCAATCTGAATTTAATTATGACTCCCTAAAAGAGAAGTAACACATGGATTGTCAAAATTTGTTTACTAATTGATCTTGTTCCTACATCATTCAGTAGAGATGTGTTTTTTTTCTGGATTCATTATATACTATACGCATTAAAATATACTCTTCCTTCCGGATGTGATCTGCAAGTAAGCCTGCACAGGGATGAGAGGAATTAAGTATTTACATCGCCTGCATACGAATCTAGGTTAAAAGGCCACGATCTTTTGGCCCAGTGGGCTGTAAAAAGGAACATAATGTGAATATACAATTAATTATTGTTGAGTGCATTAGCAGTCGACTGAAATACCTGAATAATTGACCGTGCTTTAATGCAGTCATTTATTTACTGTTTATATACAAGAGAATGATGGTGATAATTAAAAAAGAAGATAATAAATAAAGGTGATGAAGCAAAAAGGAGTCGTGGCACACTCCGTAGTGGTTTAGAATTTATATGAACTTTATAGAGTTAACGTCACCAATTAAGAAAATGGATCTGTGATAAACACAATGGCACTCCCCTCTCTGTCTCTTTTAGCCTCTCTCCTCTCTCGCTCTTTTTCTTTCGCTCCCTTTCTCTTTGCCAAACACACTCTGAAGTTCAAGTTCCTGTGGTGACACATGGATTAACTATTCCTTTTAAGGATGCAAAACAGGGGTGTCATTGTCTGAAGTTTCTGGTTTGAACACGACGAGCTTCTTCCTCTCGCTCCTACTCAGATGTCACCAGTGCCTCTCATTTTTTAATGTAGCCTCGAATCACTCACATAGATCACGCTGATCATGCAATCTGCATCCACCATCATCCTCTTGAAGGTTTTATGTGTAAATTGGGGTCAGGAACTTTATAATCGGAGATGATCGTTTATAATCCTTGCTATTGTGTGCCACTCGGTGCAGCAACCTCACAGTGTGTGCAGATAAGCACGACTTCAACGTTAAGCCAGAAGTCATCTCTTTGCATTAAAGAATGGGAGCAGATGTGCTACATGCAACTTCCATGTATTGTTTTTGTTAGAAAAATATTACTTTGGAGTTGCTCGGTAGCAAAAGCAGGAGGAAGGTGGACCGACTGCCTCCTAGTTAGGATTTTCTGTTGTTAGTTGTGAATGAGCATGAATCATTAGCTTTATACAATTCTAATGAGGTGTCCATTTTGGAGTAACCCACACCAACTGTGGTGTATTTTCATAGATTCAGTGAATCCAGGAAACACCATAGATGCATTTTGTTTCACACTCATTTTAATGCTGTAGCACATATTCGTGTTCATGTTGTTGCAAAGGCTATTGTCAGATATTCAGCTCTGTCCTGCTCACGTCAGCATTCTACTTCTTTTTGCTCTATCAACAAAGCTATTAACTCGATAAAAAAAAATAGTTTTACTGACCAAATCCGAGAAAAAGAAAGCTGTCGCCCACATTTTCCTTTCCATTTTTTCCATTGTACAATATTGACATGTGTTTTGTAGTTTCTTGAGTTTTTCTCATCTTAGATAACCTTGTGGAAGTTGTGTAAATGCAGAAAAGCAGCTTTATGATTGAAGTGCAGTTTCCCCTAGAGCTGTGTGAGTCAAATCCTCCTTCCACATCCCTGTGGCGGACACCTCAAACATGCTGTCTGTTCAGCCTAAATCTGCCCGAGAGACTCAAGGGCCACAGCAGATATGTGTGCTACAGGCTTTAAGTGGCAATTTATCTGAAATGTTTATAGCATCAAAAATGGCCATGTTGAGCTTCTTTGGAAACAACTTTCTAATAAATTCAAGATTGGCTTTTTAATAATCTGCATTTGTTGTATTAAAAGAACTATGACTTGGCACCATGTCAAGAATTAAACGATAAAGTTTCATTGTGGTGTTTTCACGATCATAACAGTATCAAAATGGAGAAAAGCATCAAAACCGTGGGTGTTCTTGTTAGACACTTTTTGGCCGCTTCAAGCTCATCCACCAGATTTCAGGATGTTCAGATCAAATGTCTCATAAACCACAAAATAACCATTAGTTTTTGTTTGGAAGTCCCTATGTCATTAACTTTTTTTTACAATTGCAGTAACAAGTAAGCTACAATTCAATTATTCAAAGATCATTTAAAGCTCAAAGTAGCTCCGATACTGAGGATTGTATTCAGCACCATCTCCCAACAGAACCTCCAAGGAACCATACTTTTTATGGATTGTGTAACGGTTTGCTCAGTTGCTGCAAAAGTATTGTCTCTCATTTCCTCTGCAGCGTTTTCTCCATACAAACTTATCTGTGTTGTATCTCCTCCGTCTGCAGATTTGCCGGCTTGGCTTAGATTTAAACCCTAACCTCTGCAAGCATCTGAAAACTCTTCAAGCCCCTGAAGTGCCTATTTTTGAATTAGCTTATGGTGTGTATATGAGTGTATTATAGTCCCCAATCTTTCCCAGTGCAGATGGTTTAATGCTTGATGAACTGAAATCTCACTTTTGTAGCTTTACTGCACTGGAAAATCTTTATAGATGTAAAACCCACAATCCTTTGCAGCTGGGGAAACGGGGCAGGCTGCCAGCATGCTTAAAGTACATGCAAATATAGGCCTCTCCCTTTAAGACGGCTCGCTGCGCCGCTCATAAATGGACGGCAGTCGGGGAGAGTGAAGCAGTGGCAGCCTGTTTGGGAGGCAGCCTGGTAGAAGACCAGCTGGTTTGGGCCCTTTGGGAGAGACTGCGCTGTGGGGAAACTAATTTTTACAATGTAAAGGAAAAGGGATTTACGAGCCCGACCTGTTCTCGCTACCTCCCCCATCTTCCCTAAATCATAGCATTGCTCTCTGCACCAGAACGTCTAATCATATCAGAAGAACCACATGGTTGTAAACACATTTGGATGTTGGAAAGATACCGATAGAAACATATACTTTCTCAGACACATATGATTCATGTGCCAGCAAATGTTGAAGTTTTTCTATGCTTCATCTGAAACGGAGCAAAAAAAGTATCCGATCATGAGGGGGTGTTGTGTCGTGCTGTCAATTAAAATAAGTCAGCTGCAGGAAATAAAAGCCACTTTTTCTTGTAGCTGTAATTTTACCACCCATGCTCCTCCAAGCATGGGTCGCTGTAACTGTTACTGCGGGTGTCTTCAGGTCCTGCTGCACCTGAAGACCCCTGCAGACCCCTAAGTCTGTCCGATGACGGTGTTTTGGACATGAGCACCCATGACTGGGCTCGCTCTGCTGCCATCCGTCCACAATGGTCTCACTTCACCAGCCTTGCTTAATGAATATGCCCATCATTTCCATAGCAGTACTTAGTAATGAGGCTGTAGAACTGCAGCAAACAAGGAAATGGTCAAAGAGAGAGTGGAAAAGCCCACCAAAGGAGTGTACTATAATAAAAGATAAGAGACATAAATTAATGGGATGGATGAAAGCCTCACTTCTGCGTCCGTGTTAGCAGAAGCATGCCCCATTAAATCGGCTTGGATTCAAATGAGTGGAAATATCCCCGTAAACTCCATCTTTAATTGATTAGGGAAGTCACTAGGTGTTCAAACATAACACTAAAACATCTATTAGAGATGTTGAGCAAAACAGGGCCTTTGTGTTCTGTGTTGTTGGGCCAAGGCCAGAGCGTCATGCTAGAATAGACTCCAAAGCAGTCTTTCATATCAGATCCCAGGCTGGGTAATGATGTGGGGTCTGAAACCTAATTCTTTGACAACAGCTGCGGCCTCCCATCCTCTCACAATTAAGCAATGCGATATACAACCTTGAAAGTTTCAAATGGACAGCCAGGCCCCCTCTCTGGGCCCCAGCATATTAAACTCTTTATTGTCTCTTTGAGCTCTTTGAACATATTGGAGAAAAAGAACGTAACACAATCTTTTCATAATTGAACTGATGTTAAACACACAATCCCACATTGAGCACCGCACGTCTGACCAACAGGAACAATTAAACACCTTGTGTGTGACATTAATAATCACCAGTGATGCATCCCAAGCTTTGGCTTTGACATGAGAAATTATGGCTGTGACCCCTCTGTCCGCTCTCCCACTCCTCTGGGGTCTATGGCAAACTGTTCGAGACATATTAATCAAGGCCATTTATCTTTCCAATTCAGCCATCTAATTTAATTATATAAATTTACAATCCCTGTCTTTGCCATTATAACCGCTTCATTAGTTTTAAGAACTTGAATAGAGCATTCATTGAGAAAACCTACAAATAAAGCATCCAGTGAAAGTGGAGCTCACCCACTTTGAAGAAATGTATCTGACTTGACATTGTTAATGATTAGTTTGTCTCCGGTAAATAAAAGACTGGGAAACTTTCTTGTTTTTTTAAAAATTTAATTTCTAATTGTCTTTAATGATGTGCAATCCACGTAATTTAAAAATAATTATTGTAAAAACAAAGAAAATGGCTTGAAACAACGAAGACATGTATTTAGTGGCATAACTCAGTGAGTAGTGTTGACACAATGAAAACCAACTGTTTACTCAACCCTGTAAATTATAGATTAAGTTGGGGGAAAAGATTCTAGGTACACTTGAAGATGTGGAGTACAATGGAGACTTGTAGATTTGGAGTACATAAATTAGATGTACGAAAATGGTTTTCATATGTGGATCATTGCTGTAGGCCTTGCTGCAGCGAAACGTTGACTTGGCGTACCACTACATTCCACAGTCAATTGGTGGAATGTCAGCTTAGCTTAAAATGCGTGTTCTGAATTAACTTGAAATACACAGCACAGCTGGATTACTATTTTTCTCCACAAGCTGAATGTTTCACACTTTTTGTTTCTTCAAGTATTTACTGTGCTCTAAAAAATCAGGTCTTCATTTAATTTAATCCCAGTTTGTTTTCTGTTACACCAACCCTTATCGGTTTCTCGTGCTCAGACATGGCGACTGCCACCCCGCTGTCTGGAAGTTGTTCTTTAGCAGAAGAAAACCACAGTGTTCTCCTCCAACAGCTTTTCATGTTGGCATGTGTCCATCCTCTGTACATGAATACATGAGCTGCCTTTGTTTCTCTGGCTCTGTATCAGGTTACTAGGCATGGCTGTGCCGTGTGTTTAATGGAAATGCTATGCAGGAAAAGGCCATGTGGCAGTCTTGAATATATGTACATCCGTAATGGGATACTCGTGAGTTCCTCTTAGAGTAACTGTTTGCCTTATTAGGCTGTCGTCTTGTGACTGCAAACAAACTAGTGAGTACAGTGAGATGGAGGAGATTCTTGAGACCGGTGTCCTGACAGGATACTGTATACATTATTGTACCTCCGGCTGCAGGAAAGCGGCATGATGTATGTACGCTGCAGAGTCACAGGCCATCATGGTGTAAGTGCTCTGCTGAGATGAAATACAGAACATCTATTTATTATCTGCTGGCAGCAGCACATGAGGACATGTTCGGTCCCTTGACCATCACAGTTTATATGAGACATCATAATTTGTTGCCTCAGATGGATGCTTCTGTTTGGGTCAGAGGGCATGCAAGGCAGGGCTGATTAGCTGATGAGAATGAGTAAGGTTATAAAATGGACTTTTTATCATCGGCTCTGACTCACTGTGGTCACTTACACGCTATAGTTTCCCCCCTGCTAGCTTCAAACACCACTTGGTACTCACTTGCAAGCATTTCTTTACACGAACAACAGCACAATAAATATTCTGTACAGAAGGTTTAAAAACCACACACATGCAGCCCTAGAATCGTTCATTATAGAGGCGTGGAAGTGGTAATTTCCCAGTCAGTAGATTTTCCATAGAGAACGCGTGCCGGTGGAGAGACTTCTCTCTTTATTGCTGGGACTCAGGGGAGCCACTGTGCTGCTGGCTGAGGGCTGCATGTGTGTGCAGCACGGGCCTGTAGGGGATGAGCGTGGGGCTTGGTGTCCATAAATCTTGCCCAGCACCCCTCCCACTCTGACTCCCCAGCCCACCCTACCCTTTCACACACACAGAGGCTCAGACATAGAGGCCTGCAGGCCTTGCCAGGCTCCCCAGACAAAGCTTTTTATCTTCAGCTTCTCTTAGCTTTACACTGACCCACGGCACCCTGAACTAATCTTAATGGTTGTTGGAGGACGTGAGGTGATCACGCTCCCTTGACCTTATGGTTGTACTAAAAAGAATGTATAACGTTTTAAGTCACTAGGTTATTCAAGACTGTAGGAGGCCACCCATGATGTAACAAGTCATTGAGTCTTAACAATTGTGTTGACATGAAAATATGTGAAAAAAATCTAGCAATGGGGGAAATTATTTTTTAATTGTTTCAACGCAAAAAAATTAATAAAATCCTTAATAATGTTGAACATTTTCAAGGTATTTTCGCTTATTTTAAGACATAATATAAAGTCACCCAATATAAAAAAAAAAATTAAAAAAATTGTAATAAATGTTTTTTTCAAGACTGATACAGTATTTGCAATAAAATCAGCACACACACCTGCCCAACTATGCTTTAGGCAATTTGTTGGCTTCTGTTAAAGAATCATACCAAGTTTAGATATTTTACAAAAAATGTATACTTCACATTACAGCCGACAGTTTTCTATTTGTATTTAGCTTGATCTTCCTTCTTTGAAATAGCCTCTTGGTTCTTTTTCATTTCAGTATCCTTTAAAATTTAACTTGCCGTCTTAAAATTAGTAAGATCACAGTCAACAGTCTCTCACCTTGTTTTTTTTTGAGAAGTTGTATTATCAGTGAGTGGTACTGTACTTGCTGGCAAGAGCTGATGGTGTAGTTTGGGATGCTGCAATTCTCAGCAAGCAAATAGCTTTGTTTGTAAAAGATTTACTGTAAATTGCATTTAAAACGTTGCTGTTTAGCAGTTGTCTTGCCAACCTTAAAATGTCACAGCATAGTTTCCAAAGCCTAAGTGATGATGATGATGATGATGAAGTGATCTTTGTGTTGGCCCACCCATATAGAGCAAGTTTCAAAATGTATGAATGTTGATTTTCATACCATTCTGAAAAACACAGGAAACCAACGTGTGCATAGAAGGTAAAGAGAATAGGCTAAAATTGGCAATTGCGATTTGTAGCACAGAAAACCTCTGCTATGGTCCTTTAAGTCGTTATCTACAAGGGAATATGCATAAACAACTCCAACTAAATGAAAAAGTGAAGGACAAAAACGGTGCATAAAAAAGATGCTTTTGCATTTTTGTGACTTGGGATTTATTCTATTTGTTTGTTCAGTTTATCTGGCATACAAAATGGGCTTCCTGCATGTAGCGCATGGTGGTCTGATGATTTAAAAATGATTTACTTGATGAACATGGTTATCAGTGGTTGGACAAGCGTAAATTAATCACATGAAAAGCACAGTTGACACTGGGAAGTCCCGGGAGGCGGCTTATGTGGTTTAGCCAGTGTTGTAACTTGTCAACCTGCAGTGCGTGTCTAGCTGTGAGACTCTCTAAAAGGAGACTGCAGTATATTACATAGATTTTATGGCATTACGTATTACACCTTTGCAGTGCCCGGGGTTTCACTGTGAGATTCAAGATGCTGTAAAACTCTCTGTGCGTGACTGTGAAGTTTGTAGTGGCTGATTTGCCTCATCCTTAACACACTGTCTTTGTCTCCTCACAGCTCCATCTACAGTGTCTATAATGCACCAGGTCAGTCGCACTGTGGACAGCATCACCCTCTCCTGGTCCCAGCCTGACCAGCCTAATGGAGTCATCCTGGACTATGAGCTGCAGTATTATGAGAAGGTATCAGTGATGCAGCAACACATTCGTCCTCCAAGCCTTCACTGATCCATATAAACAGTTCCATTTCATTTTCTCCCTATCCAACTAAATAAATCACACGCTAATGTTAAAAACTGACACTTTTATTTAGTTGTGCATTTAAATTCAGAATATCCCCTCGCGATCCTTTGCATAACAGCACGTCCTAGGAGGCATATAGTCAGAGCTTCTGAACATTGCTTAGAACTTCTGCTCGTTCTCTTTCAATTATAATCACGGTCAGTCACTGGAAAAGGAAACAGCTCTCAGCCCTTCAGTAAGGCCATTGGGGATTGATGCGCAGAGACTTGTGGTTGAAACAATGGTGCGTTGACTGCTGTAAAAATAGTATTCAAGGGGCAAGCTCCACGGAATCAGCATACTTTCTCACAAGAACACTTGCAGTCACAAATAGTTGTTTTGATTCAATGCAAAAATGATCAGTAAAATGAATCCATCCATTCACAGACACACAAAGACAATCACAAACATGTACACGCGTACACACGGACATATACACAGCGTTTGTCGAGCTTTTGTCTACATGCTGAGCCGTTCCACTTTTGAGTATAATTCCCTTTTCTGACACTGCTGGAGAGAGCTGTCAAAACAATTGTCCCGGCCCCTGCTGTGGCTCAGAAGTGTGCACAGAGCAGTTGGTTGAAGGAAGCCGCTAAAAGAGTCTCAGTCTCCGCTCTCAGACCTGTCAGCATTCTGGAGAGGAGGAGTATGGCAGTGAAACACGGCTCTGATCATCAGAAGGCACAAAAAGGCCGCCTGACCTGAAACTGCCACCGAATCTACCTTCTTAACTGCAGCTGCTGGATGTGTGCCTCCTTCGCTTCGGCTGCTTTATCAAACATGATACTTTTTGTGGTAGCAAATTATTCAGATTAGTTCTATTGTGGTTACTGTGAATATTTTCGAGATGAGCAATACTGTCTTTTACTGTATCATTTCTGCTCTCAATATTTCAGTTACACTGCAAATGTAAGATCTGTACATGCTGTTTGGTGCATTGTTTTGCTTATTAACAATACATTTACAATAGTATTTGCCTATAAATCGTTGTCTATCATGCTTAAATTATTCCAATAATATTCTCATTAAATAAGCAGAAAATTAATCCCAACCCAAAGTCAAAAGCAAAAACCCTGAACTTTTGTTCATCTTTATGTCTTTTGACAAAAAAACAAAAAAAACAACTGTAAGCCTACTGATACTGTTGCATAGTTTGTTCCTCCTGAGTCCCAGATCTTAACCCAGTGTATCATTTATTCACGTGGCGCTTCATAATTGTTAGCCTTTGCAATTTTGAATGTAACATGTTGCTCTTTCTCCTCCTAGGACCAATCAGAATATAATGCTACCGCCATCAGGAGCCAGACCAACACAGTGGTCATCCGTGGCCTCAAGTCGGGAAGCATCTACGTGTTCCAGGTCCGGGCCCGCACCGTCGCCGGCTTTGGACGCTACAGTGGCAAACTGTACTTCCAGACCATGACTGAGGGTGAGAATTCAGCTAATGTTCCCCAAAGCACGCAGAGCTGTTATCGCCACTCATGCGTGGACCATCGACACACCATGATATGGATATAGACAGCTGTGGGAATGAGAGGAAATCATGTTGTGGAGTAAACAGTTCAAGTACTTCCAAACCAGATTAGTGTGGCATGAAATTACATTCATATTTTTCATCATGTCCTTTCAGCAGTCCAAAACATCCCACACTTTATACTATAATTATTTTGTTATTCACATTCCGGCATTCATGATTTCTTTCCTATATGCGGTACACGAATGCCATATATTTTTGCCAAAGATAGCTTTTTGCCATTTGCCACCATAAGCCTTTAAATCAAGGATGAGGTTGAAGTTGTCTTATCTTTGTACTGTGACACGACTGGGAGAAGGAGGAACATTGAGTAAACATCAGTCATGTAAGTTAATGTTAGAGCCAAGGCCTGGGTTTTCCCCTGCTGAACATCTCATTTCCTTCAGCCTGTAGTGCCCAGGGCCATCATTAGCCTGAGCCTTCAGATGAGAATCCTTGATGCTGCCACACACACAGATCCCAGCACTAAAGCTATATCAAAACTGACTCCTAACTGTAAATATTAAGTAAACTGAGGATATATAAGGCTAAATGTGTGTGTTTTTTTGAAGGAAAGTAGATATTTTTACCTAGATTGTATGTCCCATGCAGCCAAAAAGCTGTTTCATGCTGCAAGAAGAAAGTGATTAAAGTAAACGATGTACTTTTGAGGTGAGTACGGCTCTGAAAAAGCTGAAGTGAATGAGTAGAAAGTACAAATTAGTCCCGAGTTCAGACAGGAAAAAGTGGTTAAACCACATTGTCTGCACTACAAATTGTATTTTTAAAACCTGATTTATTGTATCGATTGGATTTTTGTGTTACATATTTTTATGACCATTTTCACAGTTATTCAATATTAATGTATACGCTCTAATAAATTCCCTTATTTCTTTTAAAAAATACTTTGCCAATGGTACCTCAGATTCATGCCTTCTGTATTTCATTATAAACAATACAAATACAAAATAAACCAACAGTCAGCAGAGTTCCCCCTCTCTGGTTAAAGATGTGGGTAACGCTTTACTTTAACCCCCATATTTAGTTTTAAGAAGATACAAGTGTTTATTTAGGTATTTGTAAAATACTATACATCTTCCTCTGGGCACCCATAAGTGGAGGCTGGTGTATAAACAAATAATAAGTGATAATATAGTAAAACACAGTTGTAATTATATAAAATCCGTCTTCATATGAGAAGTTAGAATTGTTGACACGTACTGAACATTAATAAACAGTATATCTGCTTAAAACAGTATAGTGTATTATAAACCATTTAAAGGTTAACGTGTTCTACCTTATAGATGACCATATTTACGCTATCCTGAAGCCCAAAATCATGAGATCTCACAAGCCCGTGTATCAGGCTAAATCGTGAAGTTGTGTGTCATTAGCAGTGCTCAAGAGAAGGGCCTGGCTCTGCCTCTGTGCCCATTCAGTAGCTGGATTCCTGCTCTTGGCTGCCTGATCAGTCTGGGTCTCACCCAAACATGCTCTCTCTCCTCACTTCACACGCTTTCTGCCAGATGATTTGTCCATATCCGCGTCATCTGAACACATTCAGCTTTTTTGGAAAATGATCCATGCAGCCAGTCAAGATGCCAAGATGCTCACTGGTTCGCCCAGCCGTATGTCCGTCTGTCACCCATTGCTCCCTCCATATGCAGTGGCTCAGATGCTTAGCCATATGTTTCAGCTTGTAACTCTGTGTGTGTGTGTTAGTGTGTGTGTGTGTGTGAGCGTGTGCATGGCACTCTGTTTATGTATGTGTATTTTCTTTCTTTAGAGGAATACAACACCAGCATTCAGGAGAAGCTACCTCTCATCATTGGCTCGGCGGCTGCTGGCTTGGTCTTCCTCATCGCTGTGGTCGTCATCATCATCGTCTGTAACCGGTGAGTCAGTCCCGTCTGTCTATTTAAACAGAAACTGGTAAAGTGGACTCTGCTCCTTTTTAAGTTGTTTTGCTTGTATTCAGTAAGGTTGCACTATTGCATTCTACAGACAGTTTGTACCTGCTCGTATGTACACAATACTTAAACGCTTTATCTTTCTTCATTCAGCTTTGTTATTCTTGTTTGCAGCTGTATGTCTGTCTTCTGAAAATGGCTCTTAGGACCGTGTGTAACTACATTGAGAGCAAGGAAAGAAAAGAGTCAAACTCCTTGTATGTACCTACTCACTGTAAATGTGGGTTGTAGAGATAAAACCATCTGGTTTCCAAGATATGAATTCTTAATAAATTCCAGTCTTTCGGCAGCAGAAATAATATGAAAAAGTCAACATTGCTGACATTAATGTTCTGTAGGTGCTCCAGCTCAGCGAGAATCAAATGTGTGCAACTCTGCCAAGGTTAAGATTTCAGTCCTCACTGGGGCCACTCATATTAAAACTGTAGCATAGCTCCTGTACAGTGTTTTGATTCACAGAAGAAATCTAAAAAGATGAATTCCTGAGTATGTACTCTGCTAGTAGATTTCCCCCAGTATATTTGTTTCATGGATAATGATGGCCAAATGGCATAGGTTGCGAGTTTCATTGTGGGATACTTTGGGAACATCGCCAGGACAAAATGTGATCGATAGTTTTGCGAACGGTCGGACTCTCAAAGAAATAAAAAGGTTCTAATACACTGAGATGGCTCTATCGCAGAACTTAAAAACATATTTTGAAATGTCCTTGTCAAGCTGTTCGCCAGTTAAAACTTAGCTGAGGAATTATAATGAAGTTGAAAAACCTACTGTAGTGTGTGAAAGCTAGTCTTGAATAAAAACGGTTCCTATTATAAGCAGGATGGAGTGAACAAGGCCAGGGACTGCTGTGGCACTAAAAACTGTGAGGGTGGAGAAAAGACTACATTTCAAAATTCCATTGAAAAAGAAGCACGAGGCTTTTCAATGTGGATCGCTCACACCTGGTCAGCACCCGATCTGCTTAATAAAGATAATATCTTCCACAATACTGATTTTGCACATCCCTACCAACTAGCCAATATAACAGCCAATGCCTTAAACGTGCATTCTGTCTAATATCCAGCAAAGGGCCACTCTACTGGTTGCAAAAAGAAGTCTAGTTGTATAGAAGTCTTCGAGAAAATGACTTGATTTTTCTTGATTACCTCAGTAAACATTTTCCGGAGTTCATGGTCTCAATTGCTGCTCAATATGTTTCAGGGCGTGGCTACCTTGTGGTTGACAGAACCTAATGGGTGGTGTCTGGGTGACTACGTCCACTTCTTTTATACAGACTATTGTCTGAATGAAAATGTGTGATTTGAATTTGTGAGATGTAGGTGCCTCGCGAGTGCACTGGAAAACGAAGACAGGTTTGTGTAGTGTGGCTGGCTGCCATATCCACTGTAGCAAAAAAAAAAAAAAAAAAGAATGCTTTTCCTGGCTCTCCCTTTGATCTTAGTCAGTGTATCTTTAGTGCAGGTAGACCTGGGGGTGTTTGATCTGTGTTTCTGCACCCCCCCCCACACCCCATCCCCCTGCTCTCTCTTTTTGAACCGGAGCTAGAGTTCTTTGTCTTTCCCCCAGGAGGCGTGGCTTTGAAAGGGGTGATTCAGAATACACGGACAAACTGCAGCACTACACCAGCGGCCACAGTGAGTAAACCACCCCTCATCTCTGCCGCCGTTTACCGCTGGTACCTCCTTCTTCACCACACACACACCTGTCTCCATGACTACCATCTCACACAGTCATCTCTATGGCTGTCATTCAGCCCACTCCTGCCTCACACATCTGTCTCCATGGCTACCACCTTGGATGCTGGTGTCCTTGGCTATGGCCCAGTCACAGCACTACTTCATTTGCCCGTCCCCCCACTTGCGAGTAATCCTGCCTGTTGTTAGTCTCCGGTCCTTCAGAGCCTGGATTTAACCACATCATAAAACAATGTTCAAGTGTGTGTTCTGGGCATCATCACATTTCATAGTTAACTAAATCCATTGTGGTGGAAATAGGTCAGTCTTCACTCACGTTAACGCCATTAGCATGCTAATGCCACATGAGTCATTTGCCATTGTTAAAAAATTCCCAAAGACTTGGTGAATGAATGGGATTTCGCAATGATTTTCTGTCTCCATACAGTACAGTAGCAGAGAGCTTAAATGGCAATAATACAGAAATAAATCTGGGAGAAAGAACGGAGAAGTAATTTCACCATGGCTCCGCCTAAGATGTTAAAGCTAATCCATCTTTCTCCTGCATGATTGGAAAAGTGCCGATCTTTTACCGTCTCAAGTTTATGACCCCATCTTAATTTGTTTATTTGATCGTGTAATTACCACCCTGCTTCATCCTTTTTATCTTAATTCCACTGTAAAGGTAATAGCTTTCCCAATATAATCCGATCACACTGTGTAAAGAAGTCGAGTCTGTGATACAGTCAAAAGACTGGCAGTATGACACTCTGGTATTTCACAGCTATTAACAGAAGCCACTGTGTCCTGTGTGCATCCTGTCCTCTCACCACTCACAATTCCGGCTTCTGGCCTGTTTTTGGTGGTCTTTGCCATTACAGGAGGGTGGTCTGTTGAACGGTGCTTCATCTTGGGAAGAGATTGTAGGGTTTTATTAAAGGGTGGGGTTTGCCTGGTCAGATCCTCTCCATCTGTTCTTCTCTGCACCACGTTTCTTCAGCCAAGTGTGCCCGCGTCTTTGGCGGTGTGCATGCTCTTCCAGCTCTGCACCAGCCCATGTATGAGTTCAGTATCCATTCAAATAGCCTCAAGCCTGATGTGGAGGTGAGAGCCGAATAATCGGATTTAAAACTCAGGACACTTAAGTCCCTGCACACTTAAAGGCCACCTTAAACCAATTTACCTGGCATCAGGGCTTAGGAGAGCCAATTTATTTCTTGGAGTGGAGCTGAGAGATGCTGATATAGGGCCCAGGTTTCTCTCCTGAGTGTTAATGGCACTATGACTCACAGGAGATCATATATATATTAACCTGCCTTATCACAGCTAAGAATTCTGGCGGAACCATGTCCTTGCTGGCGGAATAGCTATACACAGTAGCCGTGAGGCACTAACCATAACCACCATTTGTAATCACACCACCTCCTCCATCTTTTAACCTTCACCACTTGAATGTCAACAAAGCAATGGAATGTGTGAAAGCAAGATGAATTAATTGTTAATGTGAATGAATGCATTTGACTGTCAAGGCCGTAGGAGTGTAACCATAACCACGGAAATCAAATATTATAGGCTCTTTCCTTTTTTCAAGTGACTCCAGGAATGAAGATTTATATTGATCCGTTCACATATGAGGACCCCAACGAGGCTGTGAGGGAGTTTGCCAAGGAGATTGATATATCCTGTGTGAAGATTGAACAGGTTATTGGTGCAGGTAATGGAAAGATCTTACTGAAACGTGCATGGAATATAAGACTGTAAAAAAGCTTGGTTGATTTCTAAAATACAAATGGATGCACAAAATCGTCTTACTGTTACTCGCTCATTTGGCTCTGAGTTTAATAGAACCATTGCTTTCTTTTCCCATGTTACCTCTTCACAGGAGAGTTTGGAGAGGTGTGCAGCGGTAACCTGAAACTCCCTGGTAAAAGGGAGATGTTTGTTGCCATAAAAACTCTGAAGTCTGGCTACACTGAAAAGCAAAGGCGGGACTTCCTCAGCGAGGCCAGCATCATGGGCCAGTTTGACCATCCTAACGTCATTCACCTGGAGGGCGTGGTCACCAAAAGCAGTCCTGTCATGATCATCACTGAGTTCATGGAGAACGGGTCTCTGGACTCCTTCCTCAGAGTAAGCAAACACACTTTTGGATTTATGTCTCTAACCTAGCTCACAACCTTTTCTTTCTTTCTTTTTAAATATTTTTATTTTTTTTTTACCAATATTGCAATTGCAATTTAATTTGCAATTATTTTCTACAAACGAAATGACCTGTGTCGACATAGTATTGAACAAGATATGATTATGCCAAGAATATACAGTACTCACTTATTTGGTTTCTTCGATAGAATCTGATACTGTAAATTAATGAAGTTAATTCAGACACGACATCTTCGGAGTAAACTTGCCCAACGAACAATTTAAATGACCTTCATTAAGATATTACATTAGTGGTATGTTTGACATCAATAATACTGAAATATAATAATTTCCAGCATTTTATTTGCTGATAAAAGTTCCATACCTGGTCATATCATGTCTGTTATGTTATGTCCAGTATGTTTTAATATTAGACTGTACCTATGTCTTTAGCTTCACTCCACTGACGAGATGAGCTGCTTCACTGCTTTGAATTCTAGAAGTTTCAATTCAGAGCTTTTATTGTGATATGCTTAAAAAAATGATATGATGAGTTTTTTTGACAACTCCGTCCGTCAGAGTCTGTTACGCTTGACAACTGCCAAGCTACCCGTCAGAAATTGATGAGAGACAATCACCTTCGCCATGCAAAGAGCATCTTATTCACCAGACAACATCCAATATGTTTTGTTTGGTTTGGTTTCGCTTACTCACAGAATTAACGATAATAAATTTACAGTAAATTAGAGTAAATTTCCAGTCAGTTACAGAAAGTCAATTCCCATTATAGTCAGTGAAATTAATAGTTTTCAGTTCAGGCTGCAGATTGGTAATTGTTAATTATTTGAAGTTATACTTGAGACTTGCACTCAAGTGCGTTTCTTGATAAAAGAAAAGATGAATCATTCAGCACGAGTAGTACTTAGCTTTAGTTATTCCGACAACTGACGAACAGGGATTTATATTCTTCTTGCACAAACACACATACACTCTTGCGTGTACACACTTATGTGTCCAGTAATTTGACATGGTTTATACACCCATGCACAGTAATCCGGCTTCAAATACCTGTAAACATTATTATCAGAATACTGTCAATCATGAGTTCCTCAGAGGTACTCTCGGCTCTATGCAATAATGCTTCACTCTTAACACTCACAGAGTATCTGCTTACCCCTAGTATTGATTTATTTTGTGTTTTTTCTCTATATATTTTATATTTTCTCTGTCAATCTTTACCATGAACCACAGAATAGCAGGGTCTTGCTAGTGAGAGTGCAGGACTTTCTGTTGACGTTTCCCTTGTTTTTCTTTGCGTTTACAGCACACTTAGTTCACTGCTGATTATGCAGCACTGTATATGGATGCATGGGAATCACATCACTTTTTTTCCCCGACTCCCTGACAAGTATCATGCAGAGCGCACAAGTTCCTGGAATTTTTTATTTTATAATCTAACCAGAGAAAGATATTACAGAAAACCGGCCATGCTTCCACATTTACAACCTGCATAAATAATTCAAATATTTTGCAAAGACTTAATATGACATGTCAGATATTTAAAAATGAAGCTGGCTGTGAGATGAGATGTCACACGGCCTTTCAACCACCTGTCTTATGTGTAAGTGAAATGAAAAACTAAAATTTTTCTAAAATGACTTTTTTGTATGCTTTCATCCTCGCCTATTGCTCTCTTCGCATTTTTAGAAAGAGCAGAAAAGGGCCTCTGATTGATAGAAATTGAGCATGTAATGATCTCTGCCAAAAACAGGTTTATTTTTAGTTCAACTACAAATGATGTAATGGGAACTCTCTATTTAATGTGAGTATGCCACATTATAAATGAATTTAAGCCATTGCCTTTCCTCAAGTAAAACATTATGTTATGCAGTGTTATCTACTACAGTACAATAGCATTGTACCATAGAAAGTTGTTGTTTTGTGGATACAGAGGTGTAGTGTATAGACTAAATTAAACAGGCAATTAATAAGAACCATTAAATTGCATGTAAATTACTGTAATTAAAGATTTGAACAGCAATATGAAATTGCCTGAAAACAGTTTCTACCTCTTTAAGCAATTTCCTCCAGTTTAATACCCACCCTGTCAGTTTAAGCCCTCTGCTGCAAGCCTACATCAAAACCACCCTCATGAAGAAGACAAGCAAGCTCCTGTCAGCACACTGTTGAGACTGAGCCTTTATTTGCATTCTGCCTCCGACCTCGGAGACACAAAGCATCAGCTCTTTTTGGAATTTGATCTCGCGGTGAAGGGTGTTTGTGTATATGTAGATGTTTGCTAAACATATTTGACAGCACATTGTATTCAAAACAACAGGGAACCTCTGCATCACCTCACGGTGACAGTTTATGACAACAATTGCTGACAGTGTCAAAGCCTCTGAACATGGTTTTGTCTCCTCGGAGGTGACTGGTGGGCGGTTGTTTAAAATGGTCAATGAAGTCTATACTGAGCTGCCTGCTGAAGGATGGTCTCCCCTGCTGCCTCCTGCAGAAAAACCTGCAGGGTAGAGAAAGAAAGATTATAGATCAATCAGAGCTGGACTGGTGTCTGGAACTAGCTATAAGCAGCGAAAGTAAAGGTACTAAAAAGTCTATCTTTGCTATAAAACATTATTTTTATAGAAATAAATCATGCTGGACATTGATTAACACATAGTTCTACAAATTCCTGGTTATTTTGTCCCCTTAACTTGACCCCAAAGACTTTGGAGGTATCCTTCCAATTAAAGTATATGCAAACACAGCACACAGATTACGCGAGGTTGCAATGTGTATTTGTGAGAAAGGTTTCATGAATAATGCATACTGCTTAATTGCTGTGGTGCACGAGGAAGAGCAGCTTGACGTGAGGAGAAGCATCCGCTCGACTAATGAGCTGCAGTGTTTGTAAGAGAAATAGGCTAGTGGAGCGGTCATGCAGACCGTTAATATGGCTTTGCTCGGGGCGCTGCTCGCCTGCCCTTCCGATTCCCTCTTTTGGCCTTTCTGTCTGTCCACACCGAGCCCCGAACTCCCATGCTCCATTCTCTGGAATCCTCTGTTTTCCGGGCGTCGTGGTGGGTGGTGGGGAGAGTGCAGGTGTGCACAGTTGGAGGCACAGCTGCACCACCGCTCCAGACGCTCCTCATGCATGGGGTAAAGCCCTCACCAAACTGTGGAGGGGAACAGCTGTAGACAGCCAGCCAGACCCAGCTTAGCTCTGCCGAGGCCAGTTGAGCCCAACCCAAACCTGGCTGTTAGTGTCCTGCAGGGCCTCTTCACAGAAACTAATACTACAAAGTAACTTTTCTACATTAGCCACATATGGGTTGGGTTACACATAGACATGTCAAAATGAAAAGATCATACTTTCACTAAAAGGAGTGAAGTGGGAATCATTTAGCAGCATTTTTTGTCCTAAAAGTCATCAAATTGTATTCAGTAAAACAAAATGTTGCCTAGGTTTTACCTTAATGCCACTGTATGAAGAGTTTAAAATGAGATTATAGCATTGTTTAAATTCTGATGGCATAATCCTTTGTTTGTGCAAAAATGGGCCAATCCTCCATCTGTGTTGCTGTCAGCCCTTCAGGCCCAACACTAGTGCAGCAAACTAACCAGTCCTCTATGTTTCTGTGTCTTTGACTGAAATTAGAACTGATGCACATGTCAGGTGACCCAGAATATCTTGTAGCACCTCCTCTATAAGTATTGTAACACCACATATGTGTTTTACAGCAAAACGATGGGCAGTTTACTGTGATCCAGCTCGTTGGTATGCTCCGTGGCATCGCCTCAGGCATGAAATACCTGGCCGACATGAACTACGTGCACCGTGACCTCGCTGCCCGAAACATCCTGGTCAACAGCAACCTTGTGTGCAAGGTGTCGGACTTCGGTCTCTCACGCTTCCTGGAGGATGATAATTCAGACCCCACCTACACGAGTGCTCTGGTAAGAAACCGTTTTGATTTTGATTTCGTTGACATGAGAAGTTACTTGAACATCCCCGACTGAGTGTGTCATTCATCCGGTGCCGCCATTTGGTTTCATTTAACCCAGTTGTGACGCACACTGCACTCCCACACTGCTCTTTCTATCGATGCACACATCATCTCCTTCACCTGTTCCAGTATTTCATGTACCACACTCCCAGGAGTTTTGTTGTATCCACCTCTCAGTTTGGATTACCGTCAGCATTGTTGCCGTGAAGGGTGTCTCTCTCCGGAGCCAGGACACTGTGACGGTCGGGTTTCGGTCTCGCTTCCCCTCGCTGAGGTTGTGCTCTTTGTGTTTGCAGGGAGGGAAGATTCCTATCCGATGGACTGCACCCGAAGCTATCCAGTACAGGAAGTTCACCTCTGCTAGTGATGTGTGGAGCTACGGGATCGTCATGTGGGAAGTCATGTCCTACGGAGAGAGGCCTTACTGGGACATGACCAATCAAGATGTATGTATTTAACTCGCCTGCAGTCACTTTTGTTTTCAAATTGCTGTTGATTCTTCAGTCAAATTTCCCCTTAAACATTCTTTAAAACAAGGCCTCACAAGTCACTACACACACTCATTGTCTCCTTCCTGAGTTTCATTACAGCCCCAGACTCCTCAGAGATGCATTTTGTCATTGTATCTGCTTTCCCACAGCTAAACAGCAGCTTTTACTCATGGGTTTTATATGAAAATTCCCCCACACCCACCACAGAGACATAATCAGATCATTTGAAATGCAAGGCAGCGCTCAATGGACAGTTTTCGCTCTTGACTGGAGCCTCCATTTCCTATCTCCCTCTGGGAAGCGGAGGAGAGAGCAAATTATGGGGAGAGAGATAATGAAAATAGTTTCAAATTGAAAGTGAGAACACAAATGTGCTAAGAGGGACTGAGGACCTCAACGGTTATCTTATTAGCAGCTCCAGATAGTGTTTCTGCTCCATCGGGGTTCTCGTTTGGAGGTCTCATGAATGAGATTAATCTGAGCCTGAATGGAGCTCCTTTAATGACTCTGGTAATGAGCAGGGGAGCGTGCGTCCTCGTCACAAGTGTCCTCCGGGTTATTCCAATCTGTTAACCGTGCACCACCTCTGTGTGCCCCTCGACCAGCAACATCACCGGCCCAAGCCAGACAAATGTTTAAAGTGGCTTTGCAGAGAGAGCGAGCACTAAATACTTTGTAAAGGCCAGAGATGAGATCACTGCTGGCAGAAATGTGAAGTTGGTGGAATAAGGTTTATGTTCTTAATGACCTAACTGGTGTTTAACAACTCTTCACATGGAGAACTAATGTGGTGATTTGTGCAAAAATATATATATATTTATGCAGTTATATGTGTTTAAGTAATAACTATAATTGAACAGTTTTGACTCTCAGGCAGTAACACACAGTAATGACTACAGCAGTTGTTTTCCCCACATGGTGAGAGGCACAGATGCTCTTGTTATAAGTTCATCAGAAGAGAGAGCATCAGTGTCAATATTTACTTCATATTAGACATTATAGCCTTTTGTCAACTTCACATTGGGGCGTTTATCCAACAACTCTAACATAGCATGTTTGTTATATACTTGTGACTTCTATACACAAGAGAGGATGTTTATCAATGGGGCCGTACAGTATCAGTGGTATTCAAGTACTGTATATACATACGTAGTTTTAGGGTACTTCTTTACTTTAGTAATTCCTTATGCTACTCAATACTTCCACTGCACTACATTTCAGAGGGTAATGTGGCACTTTTTATCTGACAGCTACAGTTGCTAGTTATTTCTCAGGTTAAGATGATAAGCTTATAAAAACACTATTTATTTCTAGATTTCTACTATTTAATATTTCACAAAAAGCAAAGCTCAGAGAAAAGTCTTTGTGTTTTTTTTTCTATGATTGTTAACTTTGTTTTTTATCTTCTTTCCTATCCTCTCGTGACCCCTTCGATTTATCTTGTGACCCTTTTGGAGAAACTTAAATGTATATGAAGTAGTTAAAACCAGCTCCACCTCAACCAGCTACAACAGCAAAATTCTACTTACGCATCGATACAGCACTATTAACAACCTACTTGTGTAATATTAATAATATATCATTCACATGGGCTATTTTTTGGCATAACGAGTACTTTTTGCTCTCGATAATACAAATGCTTTTGTACGTGCAGGACTTTTACTTTAACGCAGTTCTGTTGTAACTTTTACTTAAGTTAAGAATATGAGTACTTCCTCCACTTCTTTGTAATCTCTCTCCTCTCCATCAATCGATCTCCTCTTTGTCGAGCCTCAAAGCAACCCTAAAAGATCTCTGTCTCCCCCTGCAGGTCATCAATGCCATAGAGCAGGACTACCGGCTGCCCCCACCCATGGACTGTCCCAGCGCGCTGCACCAGCTGATGTTGGACTGCTGGCAGAAGGACCGCAACAACCGGCCCAAGTTCAGTCAGATTGTCAACAACCTCGACAAGATGATCCGCAACCCCAACACGCTGAAGGCCATGACCCCGTTATCTTCAGGGTGAGCGGCGGGAAGGCTGTCGATCAAACTGGTTTTAAGCGATTTACTTGCGTTCGCATAGTCCGTCAGTAAAAAAACTCGTAGTCGTAACATATGGTGCAGACGAGTGTCAAGCGTATGCTCTTCTCTTTTCGCCTGCTCTGTCCTCACTCTCTGTGCGGGATCCGCATGTGTGTTTTATCTATTCTCTTAAGGCATCCCACAAGACAGGCCTCTGGTTTTAGTATCATCTCACATTGATGTGGATAACATCTTGAACAATATAATGCATCTGATCTTCTCTTAATGTAAAGGCTTTCCACTTCCAAACAGGAAATTCATGCTCCTGCTGAAGTGCCATCCATGGCATAGTTGACTTTTTTTTTCCGAACACAGTGGCTCTTGTTTCTCCTGGCGCCGAGCGGTTATGTAAATTAAAGCCTTTCGGTTTGATAGATCAAATCCTCCCTACGAAGGCTGCAGGCAAAACCTGAATTGAAGCAGTTGTGCAATTTTCAAAACAAAACATTTTGTAGCATTTCTGCTCTGGGTGTTAGTTTCCTATGAGCGCGAGGGTTTACTGATTTCCATTATCCCTGTCTGTACTTTCATTTGTGGTGGCGTGCAGGACCGAGGGCCAGATTTTCCACAGACACTGAGGGGATATATTGGCTCCTCGAAGCCTATCACTTCATTTGGAAAATACACTTTATGAGGAATCAGTTTGGAAAATATTGGTTCATGGATAAGGCCAGTGGGATTCTCTAAGTCCTGTCTAGCCTTTTGAACATGTAATGTAATAATTCATGTTTGAATCATATGCAGGTGGTCTGGGCTGTCTATGACTTTAGACCTGCCATTTTGTATTACGATTATTCTTAATGGCTCCTGCTTGTGTCTCCCTCAGTGTGCATCTCCCCCTCCTGGACCGCAGCATCCCCGACTTCTCCAGCTTCAGCACTGTGGACGAGTGGCTGGATGCCATTAAGATGGGCCAGTACAAAGACAACTTTGCCAGCGCTGACTTTTCTACATTTGATGTGGTGTCCCAGATGACCATGGAGTAAGTGCTGACGATTCCTGCCGTTCTGGGTCTGATCAGCATGAGGGAAACGATGGCATGAGGCGGGTTTACCGAGTCTCGTATATCCCTAAAACTTGAACTAGCACCAGACTTTGCCTCTGGCCCCTTATAAAAGACGCTAGCTGCACTGCATGTAATTAGCAGATCGTAATACTGCAGTTGCAAGGCCGAACAGTGGGTACAATAGCTCGAAGCCATAACAACGCCCTTTATTCTCTGCCATGTGTTTAGCAGGCCTCTCTTTGACCTTAGTTTAAGGGTTGAGAAGAAACTTCATAATATGTTATAGTAGTAAATAGTTAGTTAGCCAACATATTTGGAGATAAAACCTCCTTACACACAAGATATAGTCATATTGAGAAGGCCACCTGTAGAGAAACAGATACGAATCATTTCCTGTCTATAGATAACAGTATCACGAGCCAGAGATTTACTGAGCTTCACTTCTTTGAACTGAACAGATGGTGATGTGTAATCCAATAAACGTGATTCCTGTTGCGATTCAGAATAAGGAGAAAGGAATTTCATTGTCTAATGGTTAAGAAATTCTTCAAGAAATGATTATGTTTGGAGCTGATACCTCGATACCTGTTTATTTTGGCACTCTTATAAAACATAAAACCTCTGTGATGAATAGTGTGTCTGCGATAGACTTGAGTCAATGACATGATGTGAATTTGTCATTCTTAGCGTTTGTTTTGGTGGTGTGAGATGGGTGGGGTTTACCGCATGAGTCAGTAGACAGAACAGTACGCTAAACTGGCATCCAAACATTTTTCGATGATTATATAAGCTTTCTGGCCTCAAAGACGGATGACCATGCAGCTGTTTCATGCCTCTTACTTTAGTGTCATCTGTTTTCATGCATCTTTTTTTTCCGGGTGTTCTCTGCTGGCCTTAATGTCATGCCTCCGTATGTTATGTTGTTATGTGAGGATGTTGGTAGACGTAAATCGAACGCATAGATACTGTACACTAAGTAGATTCTGCATGACTGTTTAGAGTCTGTGGTAACATAATCCTGACATCTGTCTCTCCTCACAGTGACATCCTGAGGGTTGGTGTGACGTTAGCAGGCCATCAAAAGAAGATTCTCAACAGCGTCCAGATGATGCGGGCACAGATGAACCAGATTCAGTCAGTAGAGGTTTGACCCTCCCAGGCGGAGCAGAGGGGGGAAAAAAGGCTGGTTGGGATGCAGGGCTCTGGGTGTGGGGGATGGAGTGGATGTTTTTTCGCGTTACAGTGCGTCTGGCCTTCCCACCAGACTACCATTCATCCCCTCTTCCCCTCTCCACTTCCATCTCTCCTCCTCTTATCCCCTCACCCTGACTCTCTCTCCATCATGGGATCAGTTGTGGAAACAAAAGTCCAAGTGATGAGGCACCAGAGGGCCCACAGCCAACCCATCTTTGGAGCCAGAAACATGGGAGGTTAGACGTGACCAGCAACACATTTTTAAATCTTCCACCAATTTTCATTTGATGTTAAACCTTTTTCTTCTTTTTTTTTTTTTGCTTTGTTTGTTCTGATAATTTTGTAAAGAATTTTTTAAAGGAAAAAAAAGAAAAAAACTAAGAAAAGGCAAGGAGTTAATCTAAATTTATAGATGATATAAGCTTGTACACTAGACGGACTGAGTAGGAAAGCTACCCTTTAAAAGGGCAAAAAAAAAAAGAAAACAAGGAAGAGCTGAGGAGACGAGGCCATCCTCAACAAGGTGTGGATATTGTCTTTGCATCTTTTTAATTTTGGACATCATGAGGAATCACAGAGGTCTCTGTGGCCTTCTGAAAGGCAAACGGCAGAGAAGACTAAAGAACCCGACGTGCCCTCCCAACTGTTTCCCCAGGAGAGAAAATATGTTTTAAAAACCATCAAATGGACAACATTTGGCATGGACTGATGTCAAAAACATGTTCATTCAGACTGATAATTCACACAGTGAAATCAACTCTCAAGAAAAAGGAAAAAAAACAAAAAACTTTTTTCTTCTTCTCATTGCAAGTAATTTTCTATATTGTGTGAAATTTCGTGATGAAGAATTCCGTCTCACCATGCTTCCTCTCGCTATAGACAAAATGACAAGTTTGTTTTTTTTTCCTTTCACAGTGAAGTATTCACAGCCTGCCAAATATAACTCTTCCCTTTTTGCACCCCGTACGATGATCCTGTACTGTACATATCAGATGCACTTGACCTGCCATAACGCGATGACTCAGAAACAGTTGCAACTAATCAGTTCAGGAGCAGAAGAACTGATCGCAGAGAGGATTGAAGTTGTTGTCACCATCCCTTTCTTTCCTTATTTTGTGGGGGGAAAAAAAGCTTGTGGAGGAAAAAAAGAAAGAAAAAAAAAAACAGCAAACCAACATCCTACACAGATTCACACAAAATGAAACAGGTTCTACTGTTTACATCGGAGTCCACATACATACAGTATGTCCCGTTATAGCATCCTCCTTCATCCACGTCTGTGCATATACGTGCACCCGTCGCACACACACACACCACGTGCACAAAGAAGCGTCGTGCTCGTGTTTGATAGCATGCTGAGTGAGTGGTTAATTTCACAGTGCTTTGATTTGCTGCAATTACTAAAACTCTGTTTGGTAAGAGCTTGGATTTGACCCACTTTACAGATTATAATGTGGCTGCATTATATTCAGTGTTTCTGCTTCTTCCAGTTTTCCTTTTGAAAAGACATTTTTATGTTTAAAGTATTAAAGTTTTGATACCACACAAGGTTATTTTACACACATACATAGTCATGAATAGATTTTACAATCAGGCGTTTGTTGAATTAAAAACAAAAATGCAACGTGTTATATTTTTGCAATTTCTGTATGGATATTATTGAATTGTTATTATTATTACTTTTTTTTTTTTTTTTTTTTTTTTTTTCAGTATATTTTTTTTTTCCTCCAAAAAAAAAACACTCTGGATCTTCCATCAATGCTTAGACATTTATTATGAAATATGAATCATGTTGGTGCAAAAAACCATGTAGATAAACAGCATTTCCCTGTGAATGGTATTGATTTTGATTTTATAGACAGTATATGCATTTATTATATGGCCTCCTGCGAGCATTGCTGTCTCTTGCATTGTCATCGGTAAAAGATGGAGTCCATAGCAATGCGATGATTCCCTGGAGACTGTGAAGCAGGCGGGGTTTTATGTACCCACCAGTAAATGATATCAGCAGTGCGGAGATCTTACTGGGCTCTGCTCCGAGACCTGACAGCCAGACATGGACGTCCAGCTGTGAGCTAACGGTCAGATGTGTCCGGTCACAGCGGGGCGGCCGCACCCCGATCACAGCCGCTCGGTCCAGGCACTGATTCTCCCTCTCTCCCCTTGATCACATACATGCCTGTCGGCCACCTGTCTGCCGCTCCCACTGATCTCCACACAGTCGGCTTTCAGCAGTTGTCTGGCTTCGTCTCTGCGACTTTATAAGCATCAACACCAGCAGCAGGCGAACTCATCAGTGGGGCAGTTGTGTCTTCTCCTGTCCTGATGCTGCATGCCACTCAGTATGTGACGAAGAAAGAAAGAAAAAAAAAAGAAAAGAGACTGGACAATGCTTCCATGTTCGCTCGAACCAAATCCTCAGACTTGACCTGAGTTTTTGTGACGTCTCCGACAGCTTTAGCACCAAAGCCCTGCTAGAAGAAAGTGAGAAACCTCAGTTACTGCACCCCTGTCATCTTACTTTTCATTATCCCTGGCTCCCCGGATGATTTTTATTCTCTCTCTGCTCGATAATCCTCTCCATGG
Organism: Bovichtus variegatus; assembly: GCA_943593645.1. NCBI lineage: Eukaryota > Metazoa > Chordata > Actinopteri > Perciformes > Bovichtidae > Bovichtus > Bovichtus variegatus. Next base: position 11,206,056 of record CALSCE010010723.1, read on the forward strand.
TTATTTTCATCTAGCAAGTGCGACACATCAGAACAGATATTTCCCTGGAAGCTTTTGTAACATATGAAACTGGGAGGAGGACAATCATGAGCTGTTAGTCATAGCTGAGAGGCGAGTGAGAAGTGCTGCTGTGACCGAAATGCCACTGATGCCAACATGCAGTTTGCTTCTTTTTTTTTTTTTTCAACTGATCTTTCGACTGTCTTCCTTTTCCATTTCTCAACATTTAACAGCTCATCAGTTTTATTTCTGCTAGGCTGAGGCTGCACGTCTTCTCATGGTATGACAAATATTCCACCGTCAGGAAAAAACGCTTAATGTTGTCCAAGAAATGAATCTAAAGTATATACAAGGCTGGTGAGTTTCTGCTCCGACCCCATTAAAGCTCATTCAGATGCTTGTACATGGACGCTGCCAAGACTTTGAGTTATTAATCAAGCAATTATCCTTGAACTTTGTTTCAAGGAACTACCTTAAACAGGATGGGCAGGCATGCTTATTACTAGACATTAAATATTGCTGAAGTTGACTTTATGTTGCTTACTTTCAGTATTTTCTTGCCGCTAAGAGGATACTTTTTGTTAAACTCCTTCTGAAGGGTTAGTTTGTTGTTTTCCATTTTTATCTGGAGGAGTTTTAAGAAAGCCTTTTTGTTTGAATGTGGAGTGTTTGAAAGCACCGCATTAAGTATTTATGTATCTTTTTGATTTTGATGGCAAAAAAAATAGAGACGCATTGTTGCAGTTCGAGCTGAGCAATGGTAGCGGGAAAAGAAATTCACACACTTCTGTCAAGTGTTTCAAGTGGTTCTGACAACAGCAGACTCGCTGCTTTCTTTACACCAAAAGCACAAGCTGTGAAAAAAAAGTCTCTCCAAGTTCTAGACTATTGAAAAATGTATAGAAACCAAGTTATTAATTCATCTGGTACAGGTTTTATGGAAGGGCATATTTCGAGAAAAAGAATTCCTAGATATGGTGATTATTATTTTATCGCTTCCCTGAAATTAGACTTAATATTTCATTCAAGTGAAATCATTGTCCATTACTGTAAATGGCTTTCACAGTACAGAACTGAACATCAGATCACTGGGAAATTGAAATCCACTGTATGTCAATTCAAAGATTTGTATATACAGAAAGCTATTTGTGCCCTTTATGTTTAATTCACTTGCTGATTTCCCCTTCAAGCAGTTGTTTTTCTACTGTTCACTTTGCAGAAACAATTTGTACTATTAAAATTCTCCGGTGTAGTTTTATTGTAAGTTTTACAGCACCAAAAGTCTGCCATCTACACATGCAGGCTCCAGCTTCTCTAGTTTAAAAAAAAAAAAAAAACTTTTTACAGTTTTCCTCTGGTAATCGAAGTAGAGGCAGTGCGGTCGTGACGCTCGCGATGGTTTCACACAACGTTTGCCTACTGCGACTTTCAGCAAAACATTCTCTCTCCTTTTACATCTGTGAAGCAAAGTGAAAACCACTCAGTCCTGCCCTCACCATGTGCCAATATTTGAAGGACGGAGGAAAACTGTTAAGTCTCAGTGTTACTGTTACATGATAGTGTGCGTAAACACGAGCTGTGCCAGGCTGTACCCACTGGGCTGCGTTTGAACGGCGCCCAACTGCGGCACGGTCAGAGAAAATGGCTCCTGTTTAATGGATGCAAGCACCGAAGCACCGAAGCGCCCTCTAGTGCTGCGGTGGTCAAACGTTGCACTGACATTTCCAGACAGTCCGTGAATGCCGCAGCAGGCAGAGCTCCAGTGTTCGGGACACTCCAGCGGGCTGCTGACGGACATGCGCTGGCTGCTGCTCACAAACAAGCCTGTATCTTTCTCTCTGTTGGACAAACTTTCGTACGACCACACCACCCTGCCACCCGTGTTCCCCTACATGTCCCTGTGTCCCCCTCCGTTTCCCCCCTCCCTGCCCCCTCCCACTACCACTCTGGCTATTGGCTCGTGCAGGCAGGGGATCTCCACGTGTGCCCCGGTCCTCTAAAGCCCACATTGTAGACCAGTGCCGGTTCAGACCACTGTGACTGATGTGGGAGATCCTGTATTTCTGTATAAATGTATATTGACTGTAACCCTGTGAATGATGTAACAATTTCATTATTTGTAATATTGTCATTGGTTTATTTTCTAAAAATGGAAAGCCCAACGACTCTCCTCAATAAAAAAAAAAAAAAAAAAAAAAAAAAGATCTGTTATAAAACAGTGATGAGTAGTTTGTTAATTATTTGTTCATTTACACCAGACGTGTACGTTGTTGTTTGTTTTGTGTCACAAACATGAGCTAAATGTAGACGCTGCTAATGTTTAGAGTAAAACAAAGAGCTGGTGACTAAAGTTTATTCTGTAACAGAAACATGCCTACATTACAGTTGTTGGGCATAACTGGCATTTTAATACGTGAAAGGAAACCATAAATATATGCTGTAAATAACTGTTAAAGTAGTTAAAACTTATTTTGAATTTAATTTTAAAACCCCTGAAGATTATAGTATGACTGATTATTGGGATTTGTTTATTATTAATAGTGGTAAAATAAATAAAGTAAATGTAATTAATAATAGGCAAAATGCAGCAACAGCATATTTGATCTTCTTCTAATTGTGTTTGGCCCACAATCTTTCTGTTGACTAAAAAAAAACATTATGCCTTAGATCTGTAAATGTATCATTTCTGTGAGGCTTTTTTTTAATTTAATTTTAAATTGCAGTAAATACAAAACAGCCAACTAAACAGTTAAAGTAAGAGAGCTATACTGTAAAAAGGGTTTGAGTTTAAGCTATAACTAAATTAGTCCAACTTGTTTTTCCCTAGTTATTATCTGTAAATGTTGATGAAATCAGTTTATCACTAGATATAACTAAACGAGGTGACGGAAACAGCTCATCTGCTGAAGCTACTGAGCTACAGCAGTAACTGACATCTCAGCCTCAGAAATTTGCTGTAAAATGCTACAGACATCTAGATTTTACACATTTAAATGTATTAATTGTACATAACTGTAACTAACTGATATAGTAATATTAATAGTAAATAGAGAGACAGACACCTTGAGAGATTTAACAGACATTTATTTCCAATGAACTACAAGCTGTAAATACTATATAATGATTTGCATAAATAAACTAGTTTAAATGGACAAGAAAATTGAAAGAACAAATTATTGTGAGATTATTTAAAGGGTGAGTAAAGTATCTGCATTATTCAGGTACTTTGTAAGTTCTATGGTAGTTATTCTAGCTTTTTAAAGGCAGATAATAAAGGCAGACTTTCTGTTCCAGCGTTTGACATCCAACCAGCAAACTTTAAAGTTTCTCTCTCCACGTCACAGCTTCTGAAGGTATTGCTCTTTGGCAGATCGTTCCAAACTCCAAAACTCCTTTTCATTGAAATAATCTTCCTCTTTTTCTGAGATTTATCTCCTCTCTCCACTGCTTCAGGGCATCTTTATTTTTTCCTCTTAAATCAACCTGTTGATGCTTTTAATTTGTGCATACTTTCAAATTCAAACTGCTGCAATTACTCTTACTGCTGGTAATCATTTATCATCTGGGCCGTTGTCTTTGTTCATTGCTGTACAACAGCTGAGGGCCGGGGGTGTGGGTGGGAGAGGTTGAAGGAGCTGTATGTTGTGTAATGCCGCTTTTCTGTAAGTGTTTTGCGACATTTGTTTCCAACTCCCATTAAACTTAGACTTGCAAAAAAATGACTCGAGACCCAAGCCAACTTCCTGTAGCTCTGTAAGTAAACAACATTTGAAAAATACTGGAAAATGCTACACGGCTCTCTGGATTTCGCAGCAAAACAACCAAGTTTTGCTGGTTCATCAATGCTGCAAGTCATTTAGCTGAAAGTGGGCTACAGTTTACACCATTCTTGAGTAAATAATTGAATGGCTTGCACACATACATCTCATCACAATCCACAGAAGCGACATAGCGTACGTCCTCTTGGACTTACCCACGCTCAGCGTATGACCATTTTTTTTTTTTTTTTTCTTTTAGATCAAACTTAAGCCTTTGAGCAAGCGTCACTTCTCTCAGTGTAACCCCAGAGCCAGACTACTGCACATTGTTCTGAGGTTTTATGTCAGAAGTGATTTGACCAACGGTGCTGCCGTCCCTCCACAGCTCAGTTCCTTGAGTGGAGGTCAGACTCCCTTCACCTTGCTCGGAGATTTTGAAACCTCATTAGCGGCCGACGCGTGAAAGGCTGGAGACCTCGGCCTAACCCGGCGGAGAATGGCGCGTGTTAAAAGGTTTACCCCATGAAGCAGGAGAGGAGGGGTTCAGTAGTTCTATGGAGGAGGGGGGGGTGGCACACCAAACCCTTTCTACTTCTAGCCTCGACCACCCGTAAGCCCCTCCGACCTTCTTACACCTTGATGACTCGGGGCCCTGCACGGCTGAGCATGGGAACCGACTGGGAGAGGCTTGTCATCTGAGCTCTGAGGGTCATAATGTACAACTGGAGGGGGGGGGGGGGGGAGTGTGTGAGGGAGATTACAGAGTGTTATGTGACTGATTAAATGTCAAACAGTGGCAATATTTTCAGGAAGGGCCCAGAAGTCATAATTTCAGGTCCGATGAAAGGTGTGTTTGAGTTGTAGGCAGGTAGACAAAGACTGTTTCTGTGGTTTGAATGACGGTCGGTCGGAGAGACGCGCACGCCGCATACGGCCCACGATTCATAGCGACGACCCCGTGTGTCCGTCTCATCCTGCCCTCCTTTGAGCCAAGCTGTGGTCCAACTCCGTGGAATGAAGATAACTCATATGAAGATCGAGGGAACCCTGGTGTCTTACGGCACGGGCTCAACCATCCTTTTTGTTTATTTCTTGTAATTCATTAAAGGGAAAAAAAAAAACTGATTTTGAGAATTATAGCAGCTTACGCTATAGTGTATGTCCTGTCACGCACAGATGTAGCCTATTTGATGGATTATACACGCGATAAACAGAGCGTCAGCTTTTTTTTTTTTTTTTTATGGTTGAATAAAAGTGCAGTTGTTGTTTCCTTTCAAAAACGTCATCATGCTATTTATTTTACACTGCCACTTACAATACTTTAAAAGTAATGAATTAAACGTTTAATATTATTGTTATTTTATGGAGTGCAATAACATTTATAGCTGACAGCCATATACAGTCCTTCATTTGCAAAATGGCTTTTGTATATTTATTGAATAAAGACTTATAAGAATGTTCTACCCATCACCTGTGAAGAATGATGTTATTCTTTTAAAGCAAATTAAACATAATGTGCTGGAGTGACTATTTAGAAACTGCTTTAACAACAAGTGAAAGTGAAATAGCAGTAATTGTGGTAAACCAATTATTCATTTACCGTCAGTTTTACCATTTCTTAAAAGCAGCTGCAGAGCATCTGGACCAAAACAAACCCACAATGAGTAATTCAATAATAACGAAGAGTTATGGGTCTCTCGCTTTCTAATAAACCATCCAGTCAGCAGTTGGAAATGTTAATAAGTTGTTAATAGATGGATTTTTGTCCAGATGGTCTGCAGCCCTTTTCCAGAAGTTGGTCGAATGGTCTGTTGGATGGGACTCTTATGAATTAAAAAGCAGCTAAACAGACAAAAAATAAATAAAAAGTCATGCTGGAGGAGGATAAACACCAACCGTTACTTGTTTATTAAAGGCCATCCAAAAAGTTATTACTTATCACTGCTTTATGAAGCACTAATAAATGCTTAATAACGTAAAAAAAAAGCAACTTTTAAAATTATTTAAAATTAGTAAATGGTACGGAAATACATATACTGAATAGTTTATGTTTATCCTACAGCTCGGTTGTGTGTAGTAGCTGCTGTTTTGTCGGAACACAAATGTCCTCATTCACCGTTCAGTCTGGGAGGCAGGAGGTCACTGCACATTTTCCAAAATGGTGGGTGTGAAAGGAGAAACTCTACGTGGCCCACGAGGACGCGGAGGCCAATGTGAGCGAGTGGGTGAGGAGGAGCTCACCGGCTCACGCTGTGTGGAAAGACCTCCAAATGGGTCAGAACTGTCACAAGCCATTCCCATCATGTCCCGCTCCCGAACATGATGGAGAGCGGAATCAGAATGAAATAAGACATAGTGATTCCTCTGGGCACGGGAGGAATGGATCTGCTTACCGTACAACTGCCCTTAATTGGCAAGAAGCTCAAAAGTTTGACCCCGGGAGCCAGATTTTAAGAGAGTTACGAGACAGTGGCTAATGCGGCGCAGACCGCTGAAAGACCCTTTGCCTGGATTGATGAATTAATGCGTCCACGAAATCTGGACATCTGGGCTCGGGGTACGGAGAATTACATGCAGCTCTAACTGGACTCAGACTCTGCTTAATACAGCCCAGCAGGTAAAGTAAATAAGACTGAGAGGTCAATGTGGGCCTTGCAGGGACCTCGGTTGTAAATAATGATAACCATGTTTGATCCACACTGTTCTGGCTTGGCAGGGAACTCGAAGAACATTTTAAACAGAAGCCATTATTCCAGGACAGATATGAACTTTTTTTTTTTTTTTTAATCGGCGTCGATGATAAAAAGTTCTTTCCTCCAAAAAACTTCCAGGAAAATGTGTCCTGATTCCTTGATGTTGCACTGCAGGTGAGGCGTGTTTAAATGCCGAGCTAATTGCAACGGAATTGCAATTTTAATTACTGATTTACATGAATATTCAGGTGTAAAAAGACACTCCCTGTCATAATTAGGGTTCACAAATAACCGGTCTGTAAAACGGGCGACACTCGTGCTACATGTTTAGATTTTCTTCCAGACAATAGCTACTGTGTTGCCATCAAACTAATCTGGCCGCAGAGCACATACATCAAAGTGCAGATTGAACATTTTCGCCGCGATACAAAGAGACATGTGAACTCTCTGTGACTGCTTTTAGAGTCCCTGACTCTTTTTTCTTCTTAATTCCCTTCCACTTGAGTTACACGAACCACAGATGCCACATCGTGTCGGGCAGAACTAAAGGGGATATCTTTCCCCTCTCGCAGTGAAACGCTCGCCCGCTTTCAGGCTGAGCTCCATCTCTGCCTCCAGCAGCAGGAGGGTGCAAAGCGTGGAGGCAAGATTCAGTGAGAGGCAGCGGGACGGAAAAGAGAGGCATCTGTCTCATCTGTGTCCTCCATACAGTGGTGGGAGAAGTCCTCTGTCTCTCACTGTAAGTAAAAGTAACAAAACTGCAACGTAAGAAACACCCCGGGACAAGTAAAAGTCCTGAATTCAAAACGTTCCACAAGTAAAAGTGTGGGTATTGATACGTATACTTAAAGTATCAAAAACAGCTACGAATTATGCATGTACTCCATTTCAGAATAGAATATACTATTAGATTATTATAATTACTCACGTATTAATGCGTTCATCCCTTTAATGTTGCAGCTGCTAGATATAAGGGTAATTTTAATTACTTTATATACTGCCGGCTGCCTTAATCCATAGCAATACATCATCATTTATTTGTTGATTATATTCTGTGTTGTTAATCTGTGTGAGCTATCGTTAAAACAATGACGATACCAGTACAAATACCAGTACCAATACCAGTACCAGTACCAGTACCAGTACCCTTAAATGAATACGAACATCAACAGAGAAACTTAATTTGACCTTTTTTCCTACTTATTCTGTACTCCACGTGAATGACATCATCCAGTTGTGTAAAATGTCACCACCACTCCTCCCAATCCAAATGATTTTTAAACAAACGCATTTTGAAAGTGTTGAAATTGTTAAGTTATTTATTTAAACTGCACCCAACCTCACTACACCACAGACTGTAGCATCAGTGCAGTACGTCTGGGTAGACTGGCTGCAAGTGAAACCAAACAAAAAGTCTTTTTTTTTTTCGAAGATCTGGGAGCAAAAAGGATCAAATGCAGGTATTGTTTGACTGGAGAAGTTTCGACACGACTTGGTTATTGGATTATGTCGGTCGATACCTATCTGACACCACATAGCGACACCCAGCCCTCAGGAGTCGGTAACTGTAACTTTAGCTGTCAAAATGAATGAAGTACAATATTTCCCAACGAAATGTAGTCGAGTAGAAGTGTAAGGTAAAATGGAAATACCCAAGTACATTTTGATCTTTGGAATCAATCTACATTATTTTAAAACTCATTTTCAGTATTCAAACCCTGTGTCAAAATCCATTTTTCAATAAGTTTATGATTTGCAGACAATGTTTGAGTTTGTGCGGTTAAAGATCTGAGCGACTCTTGGAAGCTTAAAGCATAGAGTGTGATCGCCACCTAGAGGCAGGAGCAGAGCATTACACCCTGTCTCATCTTTCTCTCCTACAACTTCAAGTCAAGTCGATTTGATTAAAAATCACAAAGAGTAAACTTAAATGCTAAGGAAAGTATACGTAATATCAGCTAAATGTACTTAAGCTATCAAAACTAAAGTACTCATTCTGCGGAGTGGCAGTGTCAGGCTACATTATTATACAATATTATGTTATTCTGATTTTATCACTTATGAGTACATGCAAGAGCACTTTAATGTTATAGTTTGCCAATGTGGAGCGTATTCCGTGTACTTTGTATACGAGGTTAGTCGTATAGTTCTGCTTTTCTGTAAAACGTAACTTGTAACTCGTAAATGTAGTGGAATAAAAAGTACAACATTTCTCTCTGATTGAAATGTAAAATTGAAATTTAGTAGAGTAGAAGTAGAAAGTAGCAGATAACGTAAATACTCAACTAAAGTGTGATTATGTCAAAATTATACGTATGCACAGAACTTGAGTAAATGTAATGAGACCCTTTGTTAAGAAAAGAATAACTCCCATAGATAGAATAACAGTATTACAATGACAATATTAAAGTAAACAGAGGAATAATATTACATTTTCAAATATATATATATCTATATATATATATAGATATATATATATATATATAAAAGAGCCTATATTGACTTTCTGATGAGTTGACGCAGAGTTTCAACCTAAATGTCAAGGTTTCTTTTGACCTATACCTCGACCGAGGTCGGGGTATAGGGCACCTCTCTCCTGAAACCAAGGCCAACGCCGCCAACATCTTCAAACATGTACATTTCTATAAAATCAAACTCAGCCTTCAGGGGAACGTTGAAATGTCATATATTTAATGATTCCGGGTCATCTACTGACTGAGCTGACAAGATGAATCAGATCATCTGCTGCATTTACCAGTTTAACATGGTTACGACTCGCTTCTCATAAAGTAGAGTACACGCATCATATGTGCAGTGTATCATACACAAACGCACGCATGTCAGTCTCTGTTTAACTCTTTCTCTTTTCATGCATCACACACACTGTGAATGCACCACAATAACTAAAATAAAAAACCTATTCCACTCACAAGTCCATACAGAATATATCCAAGGCCTTCCAGTCAGTAAGTAATATCCTCAATGTCCTTCGGGAAAAACCGTTGACGTATCATTGCCAGATTTACAGATGTGCAGGCCAAGTCCAAGTCAAAGGAGATTTATTCATACTCTTTTAAACACAATTCATAGTTGTATATATTGCAAACATCAAGAAGTAGAAATACAACAGGTTTCAGCGATTACACATCCCTCTGTGGCTGAATGTGTGAAAGTGAAATCAGCCGCAATGAGGAAGAACTGCAGCCACCTCAGCTGTTGTTTGGGGAAAGATGAAATGTTATCCGCAAAAAAAAAAAACTCTGGCACAGGTTTTATTTAATGGATTTGTACTGACCAATGAGTCATTCTGTGATTCCTTTTTCAGTTCCAGTTTTTTCAGTTGCTAAAGAGATAAAACTAGATCCTTGTCTAGAGAAAATTGCAATTCCACAGAAGGGAAAAAGGCGATCCACAAAGTAATAAAAAAATAATAATAAATCAAATAAATGAATTTCACGTAGAAAAACAAGAAATGTGCTGGCTTTACAACTACTCACTTAAACACATTTACTCAGCAATAAAAGTTCAAAAGTTCAAAGAAGCAGCTGAAATTGCATTTGCACGCCACACAAACACACTTTCAAGTGAACAAAAAGCCCTCATAAGCCACCATATTCACATTAATAAAAACGATAGCAGAAAGTGGCACACCGAACCGAAACGCTGATACACGGACAAATAAATACGGAGAAATTGAAGAGCCGGGAACAAAAAAAAGATACTTTAAAGTGGTTGGAACTTTTTTTTTTTTTTTTTAATGGAAATGAAATAAGGTTCTCGAGATATAAGTTATTGTCCTCTACAGAGAAAGTACGTTCCACATTTCTGTCCCCGGTGACAACATGTGTTATATACAAGAAGTGAGCCGGCCTGGATTTAAAACGCGCCCTCGGGGAACTCGGACAGAGTTTGAATTAAGTGTCATTCACAATCAATAAAAGTCTTACCATAAAAACTACAATTAAAACGTTTTTTAATAAAAAAAATTTCACAACATTTTCACATTGCAGCATTGTAGGAGAACACAATGACGGTAAAGATTTAGAAAACGTTACATTTAAAGGAACAACAAGTCCTGATAACATCACATGCTGCGAAGACTTTTCATGCTAGAAGAAAGTATTTTGTACGCTTCCTTGAAATAAGGATTAACAAAGGAGGATATTTCTTCCCTTGATCCAAAATTCACTTTATTTTTTGGCCCCCTATCTTCCAGTCAGGCGTTTCTGGGGTTTCCCGTCAGATGCAGCCCGTGTCTTGTTGATGATTTACACACGTGCCTCAAGGCTTTTTTCTCTTACCTCCTTCTCTCTGCTGCTTTCCTGGAAATATAGACAAGAGTTGGAAATTGACTTGGTTGTTTTTCCTCTCTGGACACACGCCAGATTCATGGAAAACAAAGATGCGTTTTTCCTTCAGGCTTTTATAAACAAACCTTTGAGCATTTGAGGTTGTCAGCTTGACTTGAAAAAAAAAAGATGTAGAAAAGCACTCGGTGCCAAAATTCCTCCGACGCTAAGCAGCAGAACTTTGTGTCGGTCAGAAACATGATGCACTTCAGGGCACAATCATGTGAAAACACCAGCTTTGGGATGCTTGTGGACATAAACATACCCTGCTCTGTCTGTATCATTTTCATGGTTAAAAAATAACATGGCAGAAATCCCATATCTGATCTTTTTTATTTTATTTTATATTTTCCCTAAAGGGGGAACAAAGTGTTTTCTTGATACAGTGCAGCCAGATCTTTACTTTAGAGTGAATTTTGGGGAATGTGTAGAAAATGATGGCAAAAACATCAAGAATATTTTTTATTTTAATGAAATGGTGCAGCCATAAACAGTTTCAGTGTTTGGGTTTGAATATTTAACTCGCAGAAAACATTGTGTGAAGAGTTGTAACAACACAGGATGTGCCTGACACTGTCAGCACATTGAGAAATATGATGATTTAAAGCTACTTAAGGAGAAACAGAAGGGCACAACTGTAGTTAAAGGTGTATTAAGCTGGCATTAACTGAGGACATCCCGCTGCACACTTTATTTCACCACAGGGGGGCAGTGTTTGACAACTGCTCACCCAGTGTCACGCTCCAGAGGACAAATTCTCCTCCAAGGTCTCCGGCTGTCTAGACAATTTGCAATTTTCCTCGAAGAGAGCGTGGACATTTCTACCCGAATGGTTTAAACAGACCACTTCGCAGTTTATCCACCACTCTCTTGTCGGAGCTGATGAAAATTTGTCAACAAACAAAATGAAACTGAAAATTGGGCTTCAAGCTGAAACAAGAGGCACACGGGACATCAGTCAAAGCAGGCTGATAAACGTCGGCAGCAGCGAGGTACTTTCTTCTCCTCCTCACCTCTGGTCAGTTGGAGACACTGAAGGAATATCTGAAGATGCAGCGAGTGTGTGTCCTCCAGTGTCAGATTATTGGGTCTGTCTCTAATCCAGGAAAGGTCATAGCTCACCTTTAATCTCCTCCCACGTGACATCACACGAGCCGTCATCACTACACTTCCTGAAATGATTGAGTGGAGGACAGTATTGATGAGGCAGTCGCACCGCCCCATCTGTTCACGATGGACTACAGATGAGTGACATCACGTGTTGATGTCCAGGATATCACTCACAGACTGCCCAGAAGGCCTGGGAGCTTCTTTTTTTTTTTTGTACGAACAAGTGATATCAAACTTGTAAATGGAATGTTTTTTTTCCCTTCGTTATACTGGTGCATTCACAGTGTGTGTAATACAATAATAAAAGGAATGCAAGAATGAAAAAACGTACATAGATACATTTGTTTATTGTACGTATGAAGCTAGACTTGTACATTACGCACAAGTACTTGTACAAGTAATGACACTATTTAGTATTTTTTCACATTTTTTTCACATCTTTTTTCAAGAAAATTAAGGTTTTTTTCACATCAAAGTTTTTTCCGTGAAAATTAAGTATTTTGACATCCAAGCTTTTTTCAGGAAAATTAAGTTTTTTTTTTTTAAATAAACATTTTTTCCATGAAAAATAAGTATTTTGACATCCAAGCTTTTTTCAGGAAAATTAAGTTTTCTTTCACATCCAAACTTTTTTCATGAAAAAAATTTAGTTTTTCTTGACATCCAAGCTTTTTTCAGGAAAGTTAAGTTTTTTTTAAATAAATTTTTTTCCATGAAAATTAAGTTTTTTTTTCACATCCAAGCTTTTTTCAAGAAAATTAAGCTTTTTTTTTTTTTTTTACTTAAAGGTTTTTCCGTGAAAATTAAGTATTTTGACATCCAAGCTCTTTTGAAGAAAATTAAGTTTTTTTTTAGATCAAAGCTTTTTTCATGAAAATTAAGTTTTTTTTACTTTAAGCTTTTTCCGTGAAAATTAAGTATTTTGACATCCAAGCTTTTTTCAGGAAAATTAAGGTTTTTTTTCCATATCCAAGCTTTTTTCAGGAATTTTTTTTTGTATTTTTTTACATTCATGTTTTTTTCAAGAAAATTAAGTTTTTTTTTGACATTCAAGCTTTTTTCATGAAAATCAAGTTTAAAAAAAAAAAAATGTTTCCATGAAAATTCCTTTTTTTCACATTCAAGCTTTTTTCATGAAAATTAAGTTTTTTTTGACATCCAAGCTTTTTTCAGGAAAATTAAGTATTTTTTTAAATAAATTTGTTTCCATGAAAATTAAGTATTTTGACATCCAAGCTTTTTTGAAGAAAGTCTTTTTTTTTTTTTGACATCCAAGCATATTTCAGGAAAATTAAGTTTTTTTTTCACATCCAAGCTTTTTTCATGAAAAAAGTTAGTATTTTTTTCACATTCAAGCTTTTTTCAAGAAAATTTAGTTTTTTTTCACATCCAAGGTTTTTTCAGGAAAAATAAGTTTTTTTTACAGCCAAGCTTTTTACATCAGGGGTTCTCAAGGGTTTTCTTGTTGTCGGCTGAACCACTTGTAGCTGCTGAACCACCTGCATCTAATCGTTTGTCATATAACTTGTTAATGAGCTCATAAAAACATGCACACAATGTTTTTTTTTCTGCTTACTAAGGTTGTGTTCTCATTCTTACTTATACTTATTTTATATTTTCCTTTTTATCTGGACTCTGCTGTTGTAGCGCTGTACATTTCCCCGCTGTGGGACGAATAAAGGACTTCTGATTTCTGATTTCTGATTTCTGATCTGAAAACCTGGAATACCGACTTTTTGAATGTGAGTTTCTGAAATGCGCTGCAGTGCTAAACTTCGCACGTCTGGTACTCCACGTAAGTTAAAACAAAGAATTTGTCCAAATCGTTTCTACTCCAGGACTGCGTCTTTCATGGAGTTGGAATAAACGGCAAGTGGAGTCCATCCATCACACTTTTCAGGGCAGAATGACAACTGAGTCTAGGGGGCAGGGAGGATGATGATAGATTGACTTGCTTTGACTAATACAGGCTCAGGGAGACGTTTCACAGTAGCTGTCCTCTCCACCCTCGCTATCCTGCTGCCTCCACATCAGCGCTTCAATCCGTCTCACACTCAGATGTCTTAATGTCCCCTACTCACTCATTCACACACATGCACTGCAGAGTCTGGTTAGGCTATGACACGCTGACATTTGCCAGGCAGGAAGGAGATGTGAATGACAAGGGAGAGAGCCAAGACTGATTGCGAAGGTCCTTGCTGTGGCTCCCTCGGAGACATCCATTAGATTGGAGGAGAATTGATGGGGACATTTGTCTCTGAGAACTGAGGTTTTTTTTTCTTCTTCATTGGAGTTCAAATCATGGGGACTTTTAGAGGAGGGAGCAGCAGGGGTTAGACATTTCCTGTCCTCTGTGTGTGTGTGTGCGCGGAGTTCAGATTTCTCTTAATGAGACGCTCCGCTGCATCCCTTCCTGTGTCCTTTGTCGCCCGTCGTGTCCTTGTAACCTGTAACGTCTTTACATTTTTACCGTCGTGGTGCACGTTTGTGTGCATTTGCAATCAGCACAATTTCTTTTTGTGGATTGTCATAATTATAGAAAAAGAATTGTAAATGCAGCATTGCAAATGTTCTTGTGTTTGAACAATCTGCAACAGAATGCAACAGTTTTATTTTTTCTCATTGTGTCTACGATATCTGTGATAAATCTGATATCAGTGAGCTTCTTTTCCTGAACCTAAAACCTGTAAACCTCTGTGGTTTTTAAACTGCAGTTGCTAAAGGTTTGAAATGTGTGTCCTTGTATGTGTTAATGTAAACACAATCAGGTGAGTTCATGTTTAAATTTGGCCTCAAGAGTGCAGGAAATGACCAAATAGAATTTCTTTTGAATTAAATTGAGTAAATCTTTGGTAACATTAGTGTGAAAGACAAAGTCAACACTATTTGTTTCACAACTGAAGACTTCCACTGCCTTTATTGTGAAATGCTTTTTAATTGTGAGGCACACACAGCAAGTCCCAAGCTGAAGTAGCATCTTATTAACATTAGCTCACCACAGCAAATGAATAGAGAAAAACCAGAAAACTATAATCTGGTCATTAATAATTAATAATCCGCTTAATAAGGTCAATATCGACATCTATACGCTCCCACGGATCAGAAAAGCTGTCCAACAGTTTCACATTTCAATGCGTTTTAATCACCAAATTAAAATAAATCTATGAGCAATGATGAATATACAACTTTTACTAGGGAGAAACATTTCAATCATAAGCTACAAAGTCATGTGGCAGGGTATATCCCTGCCACATGACATATTGTGGCGGACCTGCCTGGATATGAATCTCACATTTAGTTTCAGGTTGACTTTTTTTTGCTTTTTTGCTAGAATTTGTCCATTTTATTGACAGTAAATTTAAAACTAAGTCAACTTTCATGGGTTCTGTCACTGAACTAGGGTCGAATGAGTTTTTGTCCTTTCTTGCGTAACTCCGCAGCACAGGACAGCCGGCGAGGACACGGATATACAGTATGTATTCACGCATGCCATTGTGTGTGTTCAAGACCCATCTACTAATTGAAGTCGTATCTCTAAATGTCAACCCTAATCCTTCATCACCACGAAATATGGCTTCCATGGCTGATTTAGGGAAATGGTGACATGCCACACAAAGCTCAAATGTCATCACTCTTCTCCAGTGTGTGTGTGTGTGTGTGTGTGTGTGAGTGGCATGTGCTGACAGACCCTCCTTACACTTGCTGACTAGCTGTGAACAGGAGGGCGATGGCTTTGGTGACAGTCTGAAATATTTCTGCTCCACTCGTCACATGTGAAGCCCTGACTTTGATGGTGATCTTGGAAAAAGGAAAACAGGCGAGGCCCCCACCCGCGTCTCTTCAGTGACGGTGGGAGGCGGTGGGGGAGCTGCTGGTGTTGCTGAAACATGATGTCTGACGTTGCAGGAACGAAGGACTGAGATACTTTGAAGAGAGGAGGGAGGAATACTAAATGAAAAAAAAACCCCGGCGGTGACGCAGGAGTCACACCTCATGCTCACAGGACTTATCTCCTTGGCAACTATCTCCGCCCGCTTCAACTCGCACCAATTGGAATTGTCTCTGTGTTTCCATCTCTTTCATGAGCTGTCTCAAAGTTAATGTGCCTTTGAGTGAAATTATGCATTCTGTCTTAGTGCCCCGACGCAGAGTAGGCCACCCTGTCTAATTTTATCTTCCTTTGTACACACGTGAAACAGATATATAATTCAGGAAGCACTGTTAACCTTGAACTTCAACATCCCTCCTGGACACATACTTGGTGAGATCAGGCTGATAGCGAAGTGCTAGATGGAGAACGTAGCGTGTTGGCCGAGAGGAGGAGGCAGAAATTTACACTCGTGTTATTTTTGGCCCTCCACCCTGCAGTGCCACCCTGCATGCCCTCTGACTGCCATCACGCTGCCCGGTGGCACTCAGCTAATGATGTCATCATTTCAAGCCATCTCTCAGCTGGACCTCTTGACCTGCGAGCTCGTGCCACGGACACATTAGTGATATGTGGTGTGCAGCTGTGTACATGACAAAACAGTCTCACGCCAAGAAGTTGGAGAATGCCTAAGTGCTGAAAAATACAATTTGAGAAGTCGTCATGGCGAACGTTTTAACAGCTTAAATACCGCCATTAAGTGCTCGCAGGCCTTCGACAAAAACTGAAACAATCGGGGATTAGCCTGCTCCGAGCTTAATGGAAATGGCTTCATAGTCACTGCCTGAGACAATAATCAAAACACAGCTGATGATGAATGTCTGGGTTAAAACAAAACTTACTCCCTGGCCTCATACGGCCAGGAGGAGCTGACCTTTGGCTGATGTAATTGCCGTAATCTGTCTTGGGCTTGTCATAGCACAAAAACATAGTGGTGTCCTGTGACGAGCGGTGACTGGTCCACACCGACAACACGTGGACTGTCCTCACGTCCTCAAAACTCCCGTTGTGGCAATGAAATACGCCGGGGACATTTTCCCCGCTCCAATCCAGGAGCCATTGTTTTTTCATCAGCTTCTGGGGTGTGAGAGGCAGCTGCCGGAGAGAAAGGCCTGTCAATCAACCAGTGCCTGTAGCAGCTGACAAGGTCATTAGGCTTCATGTGACTTCCACCTCCCTGCGTCAGCAGATTACAACTAATGTTTACGAGTTCTGAAAGCTACTTGTGATACAGCTGTGCTGACTGCGTCTCCGTAGATACCGCCGTGTAAACTCCGAGATCCGAGTTAACACACATTCACAGGGTGATCTCTTACTTAAACATGTGAGTCACAGATCTCAGTGGAAATCCCTGGTTGTATCTCGACCCATCAATCAAAGCAGATCTTTTTTTTTCATGCGTCTGAACCGCAGGGACTTCTGCCGTCACTGAACGCACCGAATGCGTGACATCTTCACAATAGGCTCTCTTGCAGCATTTTAAAGCCAATCCGCGGAGGATTTTAGACCCACTTACCCAGCCGATCCTCAGTCGGAGTAAAACAGATGAACGTTGAGCTAAACCGTCTTCTATGCATCGGTGTGAAAGGTTAATGCATTATTCATTTTTACAGATATTGTATGCCGTGCTTTCAAATCATTTATCCAGCGGACGATTTATCAATCCGGTACAGGTTTAGCTCACTCAACACACGCAAAGCAGCATTTTCAGTTGGATTAAATGCACATACATTCAAAAAAACACCATCTGACTGTAAGATTTTATATAAAAAAAATAAAATAATTAAAACTCTGGTTCTGCTGCAATTGCACAAGAAATCCTAAAGGAAAAAAATGGGCTGTTTGTCAAAAGAACATGAAACGATCCATATGTTTGAGTGTTTTGCTGCTCTGAAGAAAAGGTTGTCTTGATACAAGAAACTAATGTGGACTGATGGTAGAATTTGACTGAATGTGATGCAAACTCAGGTCTCTGGTGTCCACTTACATTAGACCTTTTGCAGTGGTAGAAGGAAATGTGGCTATCTTAATTTAATATGACCGCTGTCATTATGACTGGAGGTAAACAATATATATGTATATATAACATGCTTTTGCAAATGCTTGTAAAAATGTACAACCACCGTCTACATAATGCCTTAGCTTTGCTTTAACAGCAGTGCAGTAGTGTTGTTGTTTGCAGCCAGAGTTACACAAGAAACAGATGTTCACTTAATCTCAGCCTCCCGGGTCCATCTGTGCCTCCTGTAGTATTGTCTGCCATCATGAGCAGCACTTATTTCTTTTTTTTTGTCTCGAACATGCTCACAGTAGGCAGACCGAGGGCAAAGGCAGAGACTTCACTTGGAAAGCCAGTCATATTGCCCTTTCCACTAGCACTGCTCCAGGGAGCCTGAGGGCTGCGGGGTGTAAGAGGCTGTCCTTGGATCTGTTCCTCTGCAAATCTATTGTTTGTTAGTGTGCATCTCTGTGAGAGAGTGCACAGAGACAGTGACGGACTGATTACAGTGTAAACGGCGTAGCCTCGTCACTCATCTTCGTGTCCCAAAATGAAAGGTGGTTGCACCAGGCCATAAAAGAAGATTAGAGTCTGGGGAAGGCAAGTGTGTGGGCGGAGGGCTACAAACACATTGTACCGAACGTAAACTCCAGCGTGATGAAGATTCATGTGGAGTCCCGTTGTCAACATCTCTGTGATTAAACTGCAGTCATTGAATGCTACGACATGTCCATTTACTATAAAACACACACACTATGTATTTTGACAACGTTTTTCATGTTGCCCACTTTACTTTTTCTCCTAGTGTAGCTGCTTTGTAAAAAATATTTTAAGATTGATTCAAGTTTGTTCTCAATTGACCGCTAATCATCAGTTGCCTTTAAGGATTTAAAGACGTTATATTTAGAGTCTGAACATTTCCTAATGTGGCGTCTCCTACCGGTGGTATTAAAGAACACTATGGCACTAATATTTCTCTACAAACGAAAACTTGTAGCATCAAAACAAATGAAAGGAGAATGTGATCAAATAAAAATAATGACACGGTAGCTGTTTAGCCATGACACGGCTCTGTAGAGAAGGCACTTTTGGTTGCTCACCACTTTCATCATGCACCACCATGAGTTGACATTTGTGGTTCAGAGTGAAATGTCTCGACAATTATTGGATGGATTGTCATGAAATTTTGTGCAGACCTCTGTGTTCCCCAGAGAATGAATCAGCAGGTTCAACATGTTCAATTACTCAGTGAAATATATCAACATCTACTGGATGGATTGGAACACGATTCGGACTTTAATTTTTCTAAGACTCTAAGACCTTTCCTCTTGCACCAGGAAGTCGAGGTTGACTTCTGTGGTTCAGAGTGAAATGTTTTACCAACTTTTGGATGGATTGCCATGTGATCTGGAACAGATATTCATGTCCCCCTTAAGGTAAAATCTAACACCTTTGGTCATCCTGTTACTTTTCTCCTTAGCGCCATCATCAGGTCACAATTTATGAATAAATACCTGCAAAACTTTTGACATTCCCATCTGCCTCAGCTGCAGTTTAGCCTTCTGCTAATTAGCGAATGCTAAAGTGTAAAGTTAGTGAACATGGTAAACATTATAGGCTACCTGCACGACATCAGCATTTTCGCATTGTCTTTGTGTGTGAGCATGTAAGCATGCTAATGCTAGTTCAAAGCACTGCTGTGCCTCAGTATAGCGTCACAGAGTCACTTGCGTGGCTTAGCCTTCATTACATACAGTATATGACGTAATGTTAGGAATTAAACAGGATTTTTTTCCTATCGTTTATAGGTTAAGACTTGTATAAATCCACGTTAATCTGTAAATGCAAGTCTGTATCCCCATTCTGTTTGCGTGTTTAAAAAATTGAAATGCCAAATAAATTGTGATTGCAACGCATCTTCATATTATTGCCCAGGGGACGAGCTTGCTAGGCTGCCACTGTTAACGATGACACGGCAGAATGCATGTTTCGACTGAGCTGCTGTCACCAGATGGCAGCTACATCTGGTGGCGAGCGAGCTATACAAATTCAAGCATCTGAGGGCATAGTTAAACCCTGATCGCCACATAAACACTTCCCTCTATAGCGCAGCTGAGAGAGAGCGAGCGGTGGAGCTTCTCGGTCGCATGAGAGTAATACAAACCCTCCGCGAGATCAACCGACCATCTCATTTGCCCTGGCAGTTGGCAAAGCTAGGGAGGTGTGTGTTGGCGGTTTATAAGTCGGGGGGGGGAGAGTCCCGGGTTGACAGGTCACACGCCTTGTCAAGTGGCAAACAACGTGAGTGGAAAAAGCGAAGGAAAGTTTATTCTCCATTACGTGGAGCCACAGCCATATTTAGCATTTGTTCTCTTTCTCGTTCCTCTTTTTTTCCCCCCACATTTACTCGTCTGCTTTTTCTCTCCGTGTCGCCCTTTCTGCCGCGTTGCCTCTTCTTCTCACCTGCTTTTTCTCATGCTGAGAGATGACACACTTAGGAGGCCGTGGTTAATCAGAGCTCAGCCTCGAGGCGGAAGGATGTATCTGGTTGGTCTATATGGTTTCTCTTCACACCGTCTTGATTTGTGCACCGCTGGCCTCGCTCGGAAATAGCCAGATGGCCACGAATTGAGGGTTCAAGACCTATTGATGAAGAGTAATAAGGCACCAGGGTTGGGTTCAATTCACTTTTTCCCAGATTCCAAAATGAAAACTGGATTGCCATTTATAATAGTCTGTCTGTCATTACTCACAATATGACATTTCACACAAACGATTCATGACAAGTTAAATGATTAAAAGGGAAAAGCCGCCGTTGCATACTGCACGCATTTGTAAAAACATCGATAGGGTGTCATATTTTCAGAAACTAAATCTTAAAACTCTTGTGTTTTTTTTGGATTTGGAGTGTCCATGTGGTTTTGTGTATTTGTATTACACCCTAGTGATATTTCTCAAGGCTGTTTACACCTGTCCGTCAATCCAGTTTCCAGGCTTCAGTCATGGTTCTTTTCTCCCTGGCGTACAGAAACCACCGACAGCTGACAGAGACACGGCTGAAGCAACAATGACCAGTGACAGCTTGACTCTCAGAGTGCCAGTTCAAAACATTGTGTCAACTGACCCACACAGGCACACATCGAAACAGCTGCTTCTCCAGGTTTTTGCCGGAGTCCCACAGAGGTCATTGAAGGGGCTCTGCAGGATCATTTGGTATTCTTATTGATATACCAAAAATGGGAAACATAAGGGCAGACAAGGGGAATTTAAAGACACTCTGATGAGCTACAACAAATACATTTAATTATTAAGGCTTCGGTGTTGCATTGTGCACAAGGTTATGAATGCTGAATACCTCTCCCGTAGGTCAAAAAACTCCCCTCCTAAAGTAGATGGTTTTATAGTTCAATAGTAAATTAATAGAGCACTGTGCTGGCAACAAACTCATTTTAAATGGCGGCTTGTTAGGCATTTGCAGTCCAGATAAGAGTGTGTTGGATTTTCTGTGAAATTGAAATTTAAGCATGTTTTACTATTTAGGGAAAAACTGACTTTTCTGGAATTTACTTTAGCATGTATTACTGTATAAATAGTTTTATTCTAGTGTCTATAAAACACTACAAAATAAATATTTGATAACTAGAATATTTTACACTGCCCTGTTGGTCTAAAAAAAAAAAATCCAGTGTTTTATATGTGACCATCAACTCTACTTTTTTAAGTTTTCGATGGCCCAGAAGCTTGAAATCTGTTGATGTTGTTTGCTTTGGACTTTGGGACAAACAAAAGAATGACATCAGACATGATGCCAAGTGAGGGGAACATTGTTTGTTCTACTTTGGCCCTTCAGCTGCAGCTGTTTGTGAGTGACAGCTCAGAGGACTTTGTTTCTCTGTCAGGACCGACATTTTATTGTACACGTTCTAAATGTACTTTGACTATTAACTTTGTGGAACAGTAGGACGTATGTGCTTCACGGTGTTTCTACTGACAATCAGCTCTATCTGGAGAAGGGAATCACGTGACACGTGGCTCTGATAGATTTGACTCATATACAGTGGCACAGTGGGAACTGGAGCCTAATGGTTTTCCTTCAGGGTAATGAGATCAATTCACTCTTAAGTTTAAAATATTGTAGAGACATCAGAAAGCAATAATCAAAGTTGATCTAAAGGTCATTCTCAGCAGACACCCGGTGGTGTAAAGCGGTGAGATGAACCAGATGGTGAACGTTTCTGTGTATATTCTTATTAAATGTGTCTGCAACTAGAGTGGAAAACACATCCACCATCTTGATGCCTAATTAGTTTAATGCACCACCATCTTTTTTATTCAGCATAAAAACTTTTTTTTTGAAAAGGGAGTTTTATCTTGACTGAAATAAAATACATTTTCCACAGTAAAAAAATCAGTAAAATAAATGATATAGTTTCTCTTCACTTATATGTTATACTTATACGTATTTGTTAAGTAAAAATAATGTAATCTGATTAAAAACATTTAAAAATAATATGACAAATGCATCACTAGATCATTTCACGTATTCTAAGGGATAGACAATACAATACAATACAAATCATTACGTAGACATTTTTACTCCAAAGATTATGCTGTTAACTGTCGGCCCTGCTGGGTGAATCATGTGTCCTTGAAATTTCAACATTTACATGAATTAAGGACTCACTAAGTATTGCATTTTGGATGATTATCTGGAATAAAATGTACCCCTAAGGATTTATGTAGCCCCACGTCCTCTCCATGTGGTAACTTTGAGAAGCATGTCAGCAGTGTCTTTGCACACTGACTGTATAATCTAAGTGGACAGAATGTTTTTATTGTAGCACAGAGCAGGAAGTAACACTACCCGGTTAGTACCATTGCAGGCTTTGACTACACTCAGAGAGCTTCTACAACAATAATAACTCTGACTCACTCTCACTCAGCTCCAGCTGGTAGAATTGGCAGAAAAACGAATCCTTCCCACAACCTTGAGAAGGCCAGTTAGTCATGCAATGGTGATACCAATATTGTATATTTTGGCAGTATAGCACAATTGTAAACAGAGCTAAAACACAGTTATGTGGTTGACATGGTGACATGTCATCGGAGGACGTGAAATATTAAGTGTTACTTTGTCAAATAGTTCTCAGGTGTTCTGCCCTTTCCTTTAATCTTTGTGAGGTTAGGTCATGAGAAGGTTGTGAGAGTTCAAGTTCTACCCTAAAGTGGAAAACACTGTGTTAAGTTACAGTAATACAGTCTGGTGCTACTGTGACGAAGTGGCCACGGGCATCATCCCGAGCCATCCTTTCCACTGTGCCCTTGGCTTCCTGTGCCGGCGCGGGGCAAGCGGCCCAAAAATCCCAAATGTCAGCGGATGGCTTATGAAATGACAGCTGCCGCTGCATCTTGAATGTCCACCGCCACATTCCGAGAAGTGTTGAAAAGCATGAAGTGACATTTGCAGCAGGGTTCTTTTAACATCCTCTTGTGTCCTCTTCTCTGCGTTTCCACCATGCCACCCCCTGTTTCCTGTCCTGCTGTG
The DNA here is from genome assembly GCA_943593645.1 of Bovichtus variegatus. Classification (NCBI taxonomy): domain Eukaryota; kingdom Metazoa; phylum Chordata; class Actinopteri; order Perciformes; family Bovichtidae; genus Bovichtus; species Bovichtus variegatus. The sequence goes on from CALSCE010010723.1 coordinate 11,229,438, forward strand.
ACCATGAATCTACATAGGCTACTAGTCTGCGTAACAGGCCAAACCTCATGCTGTCTTTGACATTCATCATTTATTGATGGGCTGTTCTTTAATTGCAGCGGGAGAGTGCTTGGCTTCTCCGCTCTCACACTGACTGATCCATGGGGAAGGTCCTCCTACTGAGGACCCACATTTACTCAGCACGCTGGGAGCTCCACTGTTGACTTATAATGGTTGTGACACACAAAAAATAACCTGCAGGGTTGTTTTTCTCTCCTCTTTTCATTTTATTAGCATTTCACTCTCTGCTTCCATTCTTGCTCTAGCTGACACCATAGGTGGGAAAGGAGCAGAAAAGAAAAAAAATACCCACTGAATAGAAGCTGACTCATCAAGGGCCTCTTAACCGAAATATACAAATGCATGGAGATGCACGTGTTATGGGAAGGGAAATCCCAGTAATATCCACTGCTGTTGAAGTGATGAACTCAATAGGAAAACCGTGGTGTATTTATCCACGTGATGTGAAGATTAGTTCTCTGAACCCGTCCTTGTGAACCTAAACTAAGCCCTCCATGTGCTTCTTCCTGCAACCATCCTGCTCTTTATTCCTAATATAAAGCCACTCACACAGGACTATCCTCTTTCTCATCTAAACTGTGTCTGGCTTTGAATTAATTTGCCTCCATATGCAGCTGCGCTTGGTTAATTTTAGCTGTAACAGGGCAGTGACTTAGCGGTAATGGTCACCATTCCTTATGAAAATCTACTGGGATGGCAATGAAGGGCATTCATAGTTTCACAGTGATTACATGCCATGTTACAAGTAAAAGGCCACATCTATGTGTATGAAGTGTTTGTCCATGTGTACAACTCATTTCATACACTAATCCTTGGAAGTGGAAAAGTAAACAAGTTGCCATTATTGTGATGGCATCTCATTTGTGAATCTGCATTATAATTATGGGCTGTATAAGAGATTGTAACTGCGTTTAAAAAGCTTTAGCCAAGAAATATATCAAGTAGATTCTGTAGATGTTGAGCATAGTCATGGAATCGCTGTTGAAACCACAATAGCAAACAAACATTTCTTCTTTTTAAAGATGATTTATTTTTTTTTTTTGGTTGTTTTTGCCTTTATTGGATGTTTCCTGCTTGTATCTATGAACACACTCTGTCAAAAGCTATTCTGTTTCAATTAAGGTGAAAACAATCTTTGCAAATGTAAGCAATAAATCATCCAAGTTGCTCCTGTGATTGTTATTTAACCCAGATGACAACCTAAGGGCACATTAGTAGGGTAAACCTGGATCAATTGTCTCCACTGACAAGGTCGCTAAATCCTCAAGCACTGCTTGTTCCCCCCTCATGTTACATTTACACTAGTTTTAACACTTGACTGACGTGCCATGACTGCAAAGACTAGAAAATCAATTTGTGCAAGCAGCTGTTGAAACTGCAATGCTCTGTTCCTGTTGTGGACACTCAATATAAAATTGGTTCCCCTAGGCTTTCAAGGTTGGTGGAGAACAAACTGAAGGAAAACAAAGGGACGGTTTTCCCATCTCTGGACACTTTGGAGCAGCTCATCCTGGATGAAAGGTTCCACTGGTAAAATGAACATTTTGGGACGTTGCTTTCTTTGAGAATCTTTGAGAAATTGAGAATCTTCTCCCTCTGTCTCTCTCTCTCTGTCTCTCTGTCTCTCTGTCTCTCTCTCTCTGTCTCTCTCTCTCTGTCTCTCCCTCTCTGTCTCTCTCTCTCTGTCTCTCTCTCTCTCTCTCTCTGTCTCTCTCTGTCTCTCTCTCTGTCTCTCTCTGTCTCTCTCTCTCTCTCTCTCTCTCCAGTCAATCTGTCCTATCTCTTTAATAAAGGCGGGAGGCCAACGAAAATAAAATCCACTTTTTATCATTAGGATTAAACTGTGCCACATTCAGCCAAGAGGATCATTTCCTTGGTCTGGTAGATGTCAACAAACAAACACGCAAACAATCAAAGCCATTGCTAGGATGAGATCTATATCCATAATCATGATGGGCATAACAATGCTATGCGTGCAATGACACCACAACAAGTCGGGCCATACAACCACTGTAAATAAATAAAGTTCATTGCAGCAGAATCACATTGCTTTATTCAGCTGTGTGCCAGATGAAGGCAACTAATGGTATAATAATAATAATAATGTGACTATATGTCATCAGAACTAATCAAAAATTGTACTGAATTAATTCATCTTTGTGGTTTTGATTGAATGATTTGGCCTCAAATCCTGTTTTTCACACAGGGTGGATTTACATGTTGAAGTGATTGTGAATGCAGTTCTAATATGCCGGCTGACAACCCCCCAAAAAAGGCATTTTCAGGGCTTTTTTCACTGACAAATTTGCTGTCAAGAGACTTTCTGGATTGGACATCTGCATGACTACCCTCAGCAACAGAGTGGCCATTATATCCGCCATGGTGGCAGTGCTCTAGTTGCATTTCAATGTGAGGCATCTCCATTTTAAGTATCTCTAAGTCCATTTCATCTGAGCTGCTTAGCAATTAATCAGCCAACAGAAACAGGGCAGAGGAAGTGTGTTATGTTGTTGAATATTATTATGTTGTTCCTCTTTTCCAAGAAAAGCTTTTCCTGTTCTGTGCTTGCTGCAAAAAAAAATTTGATATTAGGTCAAGCATTAGTCACTTAGCCAGATCCAAACAGTTTAAAACAGTTGTGTTTGCACCACCTTAGCATGCCTCAGTTGCAGTAGGACGTAGGATGGACATCTCATGTTACAGCGTTGCAACAATGGATCACAGGGCTGGAACCCAAAAGGAGGCAGAACAGGTGTGATAAACAGTATTTACTAAGTCTACGAGGCAGCAGTGAGCAACAAGAAAGGAGTCGGCCCAGGCAAACGATTCAGAAGTAATAGGATGACACAGTGGTAATCAGTCCAGGTACATACATGGAGAACACAAAGTGTGTTGAGGCTGATCGTAAACGAGAAGCTGCTTTTGTGGGTGGATGACTGGGTCAGGTGACCCGGTGTGAGAATGTCTGAATGAGAGATTAGTAAACACAACACACATTAATCAGACGCACTGAACGTGAGACGAGTGAGTTCTTGTCATCATATAAAAAGTAAACAGCAGAAACACAGTTTTTTTTTCATTATTCTCATCAAAAACAAATGGTAGCTTGACTATAAACCCCCTATTTAGCATTCATAAGCACTGGGTACATATTTAATAAATGGTTAATAACACACAGTAGTTATGAGTTAGCCAATATAAAGACATTTTAAGCATTTATTAATAGACAGTATTTGTCCGATGAAGACATTTTTTAAAATTGTATAACTCTGTCTTACTGTATTGTCATTTATTATCTATTATTATTATTAACAGCCTCCACGTATGGGGCCCCGCAGGAGGATATAATTTTGTCAAACATTAATTGTATTAATATACACTTCTGATTACAGCTACATTATAGTGTGTTATTACCTTTTAATTGAATAACATTTACTAAATATAAATATTTTGCTCAAAAATACTAAATAAAGTGTCACCAAACAAACAACACATTTATGAATAATATTTTTTAATATCTTACATCAGATTTATTGTAAATACACTGACATCCTTGCCAATCACAAACAAAGAGCTTTCCATGTCGTCCACACTACGATATCATTATACTTCCAGAGAAATCTCCAGTTTGCAGTAGCCATAAACAACCGTTTTGAAAATGTTACCCTAAAACAGATGGGTTTTTCCCCCAAAAAATTTATCGTGGGGACCCGGCGAGTACGAGCCACATGGTGGTCAACCGGTATAAGTTTCAGTCTCAGTCAGATATGCGCAATTGTGCATAAAAATGAAGTGAAGGTGTAGAGTCACGTCCAAGCAATTTTAAGGCATGAAGGGATTTGTTTTTGTGGAAAACATTTTTGGAATATGTCATTTTGATACACAGTAAGAGGCTCTCATCAGAAATAATTCTCAAGAGATCAGTTACATCACTCTCTGTAAGAAGCTTCGAGAGAGAGATTTATTTTTTTTTTGATTTTTTTTTTTTTAAAGGAAAACATCAAACTGTCCCTCAGACAGCAAATATCCAAGCAATATACTATATGTAGAACAGTGGCACCACTAACTTCAATTATCATAATGAGATGTAAAGTTAAAACGTGTTGTTTTGCACAAAACAATCGAAGCTATTTCAGCTTTTAGTGTTTTTTCTTTGGGCTAATATATGCTGACTCTGATGAAAGAGCAGCCTTCTTCTCTGCGGCACAAAGGAAACATCACCGGTGAAGCTGCAGACTCATCTGACTTGAGTGGACGCCTCGAGGAAGGAGCGGTATTATTAGATTACCTGAGATGAAGTGAGTTAGATGTTATTGCTGTCTGGTTGTTATGAGGTGCAGGTGTGCGTACGTTCAATTTCCTCCGAGTGTGCACTTCAGTAGAATGTGTGTAAAATTGTTAATGTATTACGTTTGCATTGTGAATGTTACCTTCTTTGAAATCCGCAATTACCAGCCATGACAATACTTCTTTCTTAGAAATTTCACGCTAGCCTCGTCTTCACAGGTTTAATTCAAAGACGCCGTCTCCCTGCAACAACCTTGGTCTAATTGCATTTACTTGTTGAAACAAATCCCATCTGGGAAACTCAATACACATTCTGAATTAATCGTCTTCTCTCCATTATGGTTTGAGTCTCATGGCACCTCTGTTTTACTACACAAAATATTAAGGTCATAATAATACGTCTAGCAAATCAATTGATATTAAGATCATTTTCAAGCGGACTGCTAATCTGTTGTGGTATTTTTACCCTACGCCAAAACTGTGTGCTAAAGCTGGAAATGCAAAAATAAGTAATTAAAATTAATGCCGGTCACAGTTTTCCATTTCAAGACACAATTAAGGAAACTCCTCCAAAGGACAGGCTGTGCTCAACGAGACATTCTGTAAAAAAATCTAAAACCAGTGAGGCTTAATGTCGAAGGAACACCTTGCTATTGTCCATTCATTACAAGGCAGGTGAATAGATCAAATGAAAATGTGTGAAACACTTTGCTTCAATATTTGTTCATATTTAGTTTGAAGGACATTCAGCTGAATATTCTTCAAAAGAAAGCAACAGCATCATACATAAATGTCTTCCATATTTCCCATTTTTCATTTCTTTACACTGAAGGAAGTGACATCACATGTTGACAGCGTGGTTCAGGCACGCCTCCCTGGAAATAAGGAGAGGGGAGAGGGCATGAGATAAACCGTGGTGGATTCAGAGGCAGTTGTTGGATTGGCATGGCTGTGTGCTGCTCAGCACTGCGATCTACATCCATGAGGCTCCTGTCTGGACGTTTGGATTCTCTCTGCACAGCAACACAGCCTTGATACGGTGCTGGACAGCATAACATTGAGCTGAGCTGTGTTTTCACAGCATGTTGCAGGGCACTGGGAGATAGAGAGCGAATAATAAGGAGGGACAACCTTACCACACGCTTGAGCGATGTTCCGTGAGCTTCTCTCTCTCTCGTTTAAGACCATCAGGCTTTTCTACACAGAGACCTGGGACTAATGGAGGGATGCAATGATGTTACTCTTTGCTTGTCATGCTTGAATCACAGCTTCATATATCCTTTTGTGTCCGAGACCTTATTGTCTTCGTCTGTCACTGCCGCCAGATCAACTGTGGGGTAGCGTGGCGGACAGAGCCCCCTCCTCAACCCCCCTCTCCCTTGTCTGTGCCCCCGGCTTCTCATCACTCCCAGCTCGCTCGTGTCTATTTACCTCTCTTAAGCTACCCTCCCCTCTCTGTTGAGCTCCGTATTTCTTGCTCTCCCGCTCCTTACCGCTTACTATCTCCCTCTCTTTGCTCCTTCAAAGCAAGCAGTCTGCTATTCTATCCAAGCAGGTTGCTACATGATCTCCTGGAAAACAGTTTTTGCCGCTGCTCTGCCTCCTCACAATTCCTGAGCCCTTGCAGATTTCCTTCTCAACAACGGCAGGATGCTCCTTCGCGAGGATTGATCCCCATCCACCCCCTTTCACTTTCCCCCTCCCCTCCCTTGTCCTGATCTCCTGCCCTCTGACCCTCACCCTCTTCTTCTCTAACCCCTCCCTCCCTCTCCTACTCGCCATTACCCCGAGCCTATTTCCCCCATAATTCTTTTCACCCCCTTGACCATGTTGCCATGTGTCTGCTGGCTCCAACTTATCCTCATCTTTCTGTCCTCTGCCTTATGGACCCGGGGGGAAAACTGCCCAGTATCCTGCCTGTGCCCAGATCCTCACACTGTGGACTGCAGTGGCCGTGGGTTGACCCGTCTCCCTAATGAGATCCCCCTGGATGTGCGCAGGCTGTTGCTGGCTGACAACTGGATACCCCGCATCCCCTCTGACTTCCTGGTTCTGTACAGTGACTTGGTCTACCTGGACCTCCGGAACAACTCCCTCTCCCACATAGAACCGGGGACTCTCAGCACCTCCTCCAGGCTGGTCTTCCTGGACCTGGGCAGCAACAATCTGACTGAAATCCCAAAGGGGACTTTTGGGGAGTCTCGGAGCCTGATCAAACTACGGCTGGGCAACAACCCGTATCTGAGCATGGTGAATGAGGATGCCTTCCTTGGACTGACCTCTCTGAGAGAACTGGAGCTAGAGCGCAATGCGCTGTCTACGTTACAGGTAGGGGCACTAAGTCAGTTGCCCTCCCTGCGGGCGGTGAGGCTCGAGGGCAACCCCTGGCTGTGCAACTGCAACTTTGCCAGCCTGTTCGCATGGCTGATGGAGAACAGTCACAAGCTTCCAAACGGTAAGTAGCAACATTGAAGGAGCATTTGTTTCCATGTGCTTGACCCAAATAAAGCGTATCACAGCACAACATACAAGAGTATTTATTGCAAATCCATTGCCATAACACTGCTCCAATCTATTTATGTTTTCCATGTAGGAGAGGGAACCCCCCTCCCCCTCCCTCTCCCTTGTTCTAATTTTGTCTCTTTGTTTCTCCACTCCCATAGCATATAATGTGTGAGACTGGGTTTGTAATACGAGACAATAGCACTTGTTGAAAGTGAAGGATATAAGTTTGCATCGTTCAATATTTTGCGTTGTCCAATATGGGAAAATAGATGAAACAATTCATATTAAAATGTTAGCTTTCAGTTTCTCTCGTTCCACATTTCACCATGCATATAAACCTTGACCTTTATCCTGCGTGGTAGTCAAATCGATCAATTTGAGGTTTTATATTTATATAATACTTATTTATATAATACCTTCCTTTTGGTGGGCGCTGTCATTCTGCAATATTATCAATTATTCTTTTGCTACAGAAAAGGAAATCAAACCCTTTCTCCTATTCTCCGGCTTCTGCTCTATCCATGTGAATTTTTAGGCCCGTACTATAGACTCTGTCTACCACTGTGATTCCGCCTGGAGGCTTGAGTTAGATAACAGAGCTGAAGTTTTGGTGTGCTTGAGTGTGCAAGGCAATCTGAATGTGTGCATGCATATCTGAGGAGCAACTCAAGACAAAGAGGATCACATGTCTCTTCAGAAGTATTCTACTGTGGGTAAGATCTGCTTCCATGGAGCTGATTGGTTGCAACATCCAAAGCTACTGGGTGCTAGGGGGTTGCAAGATATGTCCTGGATAAAACACCAACCATCACCATTGTTCAAATCTGCGTTAATATTATTCATTTTGAAATAGATTGTATGGAATATCTTAAACACCTGTCAGTAGCAATTTATTCCTATACAAAACATTGTGTTTTGTTCAGCGAGAACCATAAATATTTTACTGAAGGTCAGCCATAAGTATATTACTATGAATGCCCTTACAAAGGACACAGACAGCAGTTATCTCATAAGTGCAAGCCAGCACGTGGGAGCAGAGGAGGCACAAATAAACAGATCTGACAGTTCATATACACATGACTAGTAGCTTGTGTTGTTATCATATTCAGATCTGAGGGCAGATTTGACGTATCACACGATTCTGGCTTAATCTGAGAATTTAATATGCATGTTGGTCTCAGTGATGTGACATAAATCCGTTTTTAAATACAGTACACAATGTTTTTGTGCAGGGTATGTATACAGGTGTACAGATAAGAGGTGGGAACATATCTGTCAATGTTCCAAGGTTGTTTTTGGGTGGGATGTGGACCTGTATATACAAAGAACAGTTTTTTGTTAAAATCATGAAAAGCTGTGGACTTCTGACTCAAAATGTGATTTTTGTTTTTTTAAACCTCTGCATATGGATATCATGATACGTCGTTTTGTAATTGATCAAAGGATAAAAAAATGTATTAAAAAAAGGCACATTTTCAATTTGTAAATTAAAATATTCTTCTGCTCGGAAAAGCTTTAACTCGACTCCCTAAAATAGTTGATGGCTGTTCCAAACTGCTGACAACTCACAAAAGCAAAATCCCTAAATACAATTGGGCCATGGTGTACTGTGCTATTGATGCTGCGCTCACTTTCCTCTAAGGGCTTTCTGCATTCGCCCCAAAAAAAAGACAAGTTCGGGTCTGTGAGGAAGAAAAGTTGATAAACTGGCAAGAATACCTAATTCCCTCTAGTAACAGGCTGCAAATGCATTAATCACAGGTTCTAAGTGTTGTCAACTGCAAGGCATAATGAATTGCATTAGAAGCGCTGGCCAGGCATACATCAACAACAAAGAAGAAGCCAAAGGCCTGGCCAAGCTGCTGGCATGGCTGCCAACTGGCCCCAGTGTGTACACACACACACTCAAATTGAGTTAGTAATTCGTATCTCACCTCATATGAAGCTCTTACATCCCCATCAGAGAGTGATTGCTTTGTGACCCCAGAGATGAGTCCACTGACTTACACGAGCCACACACACAAACACACACACACACACAAACACACACACACATGCTTATTTGTATGGGACATCTAAAGTGGTCTAAATGTGGTCTTTTGTATAATTTATCATTCTCTTTGGCTAATAAAGGGTGCCAAAAGTGTGTCACAACTAGCACATAGTATTGACAACGGAATATAGTGCACATCTTTTTGCTTATATTTGTAACTTTTACACGTACCCATGAACCACGTACCACTTTTTGACAAATATTTCCTGTAGACACTCCACTGCTATTTTGAGTACTGCATGAAAGTGTGCAAACAGAGAGTAGCAGCGAGGTTTGTTGTGAGTGAGGAGCAGGCACACGTTGCCTTCGTCCCCCTAAGTGCAAACTCACAAACAGGGCCCGTTCACACATGCAGACATCATACTGCCAGACCTAATTAACATAATGACTGAGCTCTCGACAACGGAAAAATGCGATGACCTATTCCCCGGAATGCTGCGCTGGAAGTGGTTACAAAATAACAGATGGACACTCATTAGTGAATGAGGTTGACTTGATAATCTTTTCAATATGCATCAACTCTAACAACCGCCATGATTGTGGGTGTTCCAACTTAATATCTCACTCATCATGGAGTAAATCAATCGCAGGACAGGAATCTTTCAATTTTAGATCAGTGTGCTTATTCCATCCGTGTGGGTGTTGCGCCTGATTCACCATACAACAAATCAGTTACGGGGTCAGAAAATGACTTTTTAAACTCTATGTGAGTGTGGCCTCTCCTAAAAACCAAGAGCTCCACTGATATTTAAAAACGCACAAAGGTTGAAGCTACTACAACCAATCCCTGCGTCCCAATTCCACACTGAAAACTGTCAAATATGGCCACCAGCAGAATAATTAAGACGAATGAAAAAGATGTCACTAAAACATGACAAAACGGTTCTGCTACTTTAGAAGTCATCCTGAGATGTAGCTACGCTTCCCTCCCGTGACGCCCTGCATAATGTGGCAGCTGCGGCGCCCATGCCATAAACCCAATTCCCATTCCATTTTTCACATCTTGATTTCCCCTGTGATTTGAAGTTCACAAAGCAGCACACTTTTCTGTTTGCATAAGTTTGATTACTGCAGGTCAGCATGATATGAGTGGGTGGAAGATGCTTTCTGCTTTCTAGCCTCCCATGCGCAGCGTACAGTCAGGTATTCACACGTAGAACTATCTGCATCCTTCTGCTTTTTTTTTCTTTTTCCTCTTGCTACCATTTGTACGTTTTTAAGCCACCAATCAGGTTGATAAATGATTAAACGGATGGATGAGTGTAAACATGATCCACTGCTGTCTCCAGTGCTCTTGGGTTAAGGATGAACAAAGGCCATGTATAATTTAGAGTGACACAGTTCTACGGCACATTGGCCAGGGTAATTGGAGCCAGCCTACAGGCCAGTGCAAGGCAGGACAACTCCCATGAGAGATGGAGGCTGAAGCCCTTCGTGGCATCGCTATCAACACTAGTCATGACCTGAAAAGTTTCACTGCAAAGTAGCAGTTCATGTGACAGGGTCGACGTTGGAATTTTTCCTTCACAGCCTATCGAGTTGCTCCCCAGAGACCTGTTACCATACAGGAGCGACTCTTAAATTTGACCAGCAGTCCATAGCGCACACATGATGCCATAGTGCCCCGCACGACACTCCTTGCTATCTTTACTTGAGTGTGTGAGAGGGAAATATCTACTCCATTAACACAGGCTGACTGCTTCTTTTATCTTGGCCTAATTTGAAGTTTATTTAAAGTTGGGATGCGAGAGAGAGAGAGAGAGAGAGAGGGGGTGCAGGGGGGCTGGGGTGTGAATAGGTGGACAGAATTACACAGTGTGATAACTTCAGCTGCTCCATGTACAGAAGCAGAAAAGGATAATCTGCCGCTGTCAGAAATAAAAGGTGAAAAGCCAAAAGGTTTATTTCACTGGCAGTGGAATTGTGGGTGATGGATACTTACATTTCTGCCTATGTGGTTAAATGTGCGGCATAAATTGCCAAGACCTGCATATGTAGCTGTGTCACCATAACGGAGTTTGTAACAGCAGATAAATGTGCTTTTTAACTCATAGTAGTCACATTACTTTATCCAGCCTCTTGTATTTGGGAATTATGTCATTTCTACGTGTGATTATGTGCTTTTGTGATGAGACATTTTGAATATACCCATGGTACAGTGATGTCAGTGAGTCTCCACGCAGAAGGAATTCCCTCCTGAATGATTCACCCCTCGCCCGCTGTCACATGAATGCTTGTCATTTTGTGCATTCATAACACACGTTGTGCTCCTCTCCAAACTCCTACTCTTGCCCTCTTCTTGCATGAATCCCTCATCACTTTCCCTCCAGATTTCCCCGCAGAGGCAACTGAAAGATTCTACTACCTCTCCGTAATGATGTCTGCCTGCTTCTTCTTACATCTACTGAGTATTGGACTTGAGTCGCACATTCATCTCGTTTGACAAAACAGGGAGGGGACATTTTTGTGAGTCATTATCACAACTGTAGTATCGGTGCATATAGTGAAGACTCAAGCACGAATTCCAACTCCTGCTACAGGAGTCTGCAGATGTGAGATTGTGGCGATTTTGCCTTTGGTGCAGAGATCAATCTGGACAGACAGTGTGGTGTTGAGGGAGGGAGGAGGAACAAGCCTCCAATATCAGTCTGTCACAGCGAGGTAGATCAATCACGACGGAGACTGAGGATAAACTATCCCTTCGGCTGGCTGTAATCCTAAATGTAATCCATCAACTGTTAACGCCAGGAATGTAACATAGCTGTGTCTGCAGACTTACCTGATAGTGTAAGGGCATGCTTTGTGTTACACTGGTTTAGCTTATTGAGCTTGTTTTTCAACTTATACAACTCATAGACATATCACAAAAATAGCAAATACACAATAACAAATCATTACTTTGGAAAAGGTGTGGCCTGAAGACCTCATTTATTTCACCTACCCTTTTTTTACATGAATTATTTTGTACTTGTGTGATCATAGTGGCGTTTGAGATCATTAATGAACTTTGGGCTGTATCAGCTTTCCCATTTATAAAGCTGACATTGACCCACTGTGTGTCATCCACCGAGATACTTTATGAGCATGCAAACTGTTAAGTCCTTGTCCTAAGTTATAAATACTTTTCTTTTTTCTCGTCCGCCACAGTAAGTGGGGTGGGGTCGCAATTTAATTACAAGTAACTTATACTTGCAGAAAAAACCCCACCAGCACATGTTGAAACTGCATTTGATTGATTCATATTTTTGATACATTCTGATCATTTTCTTTGCTAAGTGTCAAAAATGTCACGTTGACTTGGCATAAGTATGTTTGAAGCTCTCTTGAAGCCGTAGTAGGTTAGGCTATGTTTGCTAACAGCTTTTTGTTAGACATAAAGCAGCCCACAGCCAACACATTAGGGATGTACTTTGGTATCAGACTTAAGTTTCAGTTTCCTGCATCACTAATCTGAGGTCACATTCACTAAGTCTGGACATCCTCCCTCCGTGAGAGATGTGCACATTTTGTCACAGACAGGCTTACAATCTTGAGGAACTTTAATTATAGTGTTTGTTCCAGAAGATTCCACTTTTGGCCAAATACAGTACCACAGCTGTTCAGTAATCCTCCCTTTTGTCAGGCAGTGTAATAAGCCCGTGTGCCTTATTGTGTAATTTTAGTTCTTAACTGCAACAGTTAAGCTCCAGTGGAAAACCACTATTTCTCTTCGCAAATCCTGTGTAGTTTGTTGTAGGGTACAAATAGATGAGAAATGTATGAAAATATATACGCATGTACATTTCAGACACCCAAAGTGTAGATTATGGTATAGTATGGTGTGCTCGTATTACCAATCACAAGAATCAAACTTTATGTTTTTGTCCACCATTGCCAAGTATTGATCATAATACATATAAATATCCTGTAGCTGCTGCAGAGCCCGTGTGTTCACCGAGATAATTGAAGTCTCAGATGTTATTAATCAAGTATCTCGGAGAGGCAAGACCAGACAGGACCGTCTCAGAGGCAAAGGCCAAGTCTCTGAGGTGATGTGATTCTCTGCAATAAGTGCATCGTGGATATAAATATACTCAATGTATCTTAGCACTTCAGACAGGACAGGCGCCCCAATTGGATTTTCAAATGCATTGAAAGTTTTCCCTAACTTTTGTAAGATGTGTGGCAATGAAACTAAAGGTGCACTTCTGGTTTTCCACTTATACTGCTGTTGGAAATGTAATTACAACAAGGTCAGATCAATTGGTCTTTTTCTGAATACTCTATTCATTCCTTTCGCTGCTGCTTATATTTCATAGTTAAAAAGTACTTCCCTGAGGCTCCTGTACATGGGAACCATTAGAATAAATCATTACTAACTCCATAACAATGTATGATTATGAAGACTCCAGCTGCTGCCATTCACAGATGCTGTGAGAGAAGTTGGAAATGTCGCAGTAAGAAAACCTTTTCCCTAAAAGTCAAACTGTAGTTTGGAAACTGAACTGATGCTTTTAAAGCGAGAGCCATATGGTTAGTTATGCAACACAATTCTCAGAATAATACATTTAAAAGAAAACATTTTCAGCTCATGACCGTAACGTGAGATTAACCATCTCTACACGTATTGTGCATTTGTTGGGAAGCCTCTTTAGTAGACTTGCATGTTGCTCAGACCATTGGACTGAACAGTAGGCTCTGCATTTGTTTTCCATCTCTTATTCCCACAACATACGGTAAACATGCCTTACAATTACCCATGCCATGAATCAGCGTGCTCTTCCTTTGGCTCCACCGGGATTGTTGGTGTTGGCTCCGTATCAGTTTGCAGCCTCATTCTTGATGCTGGGTTTACTGTGAATCACTTCATGTGATCCTGGTTCAAGCTACTTTTTCTGTGGAGCTTGTCCAGTAGGCAGTTGCTATTTTTATTATTATTATTATAAAAAAAAAGCTCAACTCATGGCACAATATGTTAGGATTGAACACATTGTTTGATTTTAAAGGAAATGTGTACGAGGGCATCCAATGATCAGCACCATCTATCCCCGTTTGTAGTTATACAGTGCTTTCTTCATGTATGCTTGTAACGCACTAATTCTCTTTACATTTGACTAGTTTTAGGTATAAGCTCGACAGGAAGGAAAGGCCATCCATTATTATCAAATTATCCTGCTACTTCTCCCACCTGCTATTCTGCTACTGTGCAATATCATTACAGTTTAAATGTAAGTCTTGCAAAGTTATTCAGAGCTGCCGCACGCAGCTACAAGTCAGAAGGTGCTGGATGTAAATCAAAGGAGATGGAAATAACTGTACTTTCATCTCCACTGCAAATACTCAGTTTATTGTCTTTTGGTCGCATTTGATATACATATATATGATATATATATATAAAACATAACTGTAATGTATTGGCTTCCCTGTGCGTTTGGCATTTCCATGAGTGCGTGTTTGTATGTATAACTTGACTCTACTAATTGAATGTTCGAGGAAACGTGAGAATCTGTATCTTTTATTAAGGGATTAGTGTCACTAAGATTTATCAAGCTCGTTAAGAGTTCAGTTACAAACCTAATTAATACTGTAGAGAGTTAATCGGAGGAGCATGGAAACCAATTCCATGCCACGTTTTTTTTTTTTCCGTTATTGCTTTTTCCATTGTCACTTACTCTTTTCAAGCAATTTTTTTGATCACATATACACGTCTGTTGTACATGGTTTTACATATACAAGCACATTACTTCATTGCAAGTTAAGTTTTATACTTCAATTTCTATTATTCCCTTTGCTAAAATTAACATTTTAATGCAAGTTTAATTCAAAATAAGGGTATTTTGATGAATGAGCGTAATTGCATCCAATCATAAGAGAATTGTATTACATTTGTATTATAACAAAGCATGGTGCACATTTTGCTGACTGTTGAGCAAAGAACCAGAAGTGATGTATTGCCAAGTGTGTGCATTTGCATGTGCAGTATCAGTAGAAGTAGCCTCCCACACTGCAAGGCTTCATCTCTACCCACCTATAAGCTAACATTCACATCAATTTTCGCCAATATGAGGGGAGTTACTGGCTGTATAGATTATAGTCCGGCGTGTTTGCAGTGCTATGAGATACTGTATTCATTGGCTTGGAACAGCCTCGTAATTGTCTAACTAGCACTTCAGATTAAACTCAAAGGTTAACTGGACGTATCCCATTTCCCCCCGGGATAAATAAAGAATTTCTGATTCTGATTAAAAAAGTTGTGACCAAACAAGTTGAATCAAAGAGTCTTTAATCATGTGAAAGGGAACACCCTCTAATGTAGTTTCAGTGGTATCAGTGACCGGTCTTTAATATATTTACGTGTTAAAGCCTACCCTAATCATCCAGTATCCGTCTCGTTTGAATCATGAGTTGGAAAACAAGGCTCACTGCAAGACTGCCCTTGAAATACAACGCGCCCCAGTCTCTGTCCTCTTCCAAATAAATGATGTCTGAACAATAAACTATGTGAAAGTGACCGAGACACGGAGAGCAGCGCTCGCTGATTTATCGTCCTTTCATCGTGAGATGAGATTGGTCAAGGTGCCCCTGTCTCAGACGCTGCCCTTTACTGATGCCTCAGAACATTTTCAAGATGGAACCAGGAGTCATATCTAATGAGGAAGTGTAGTCTTAGTTGTGTGCAGCTGACATCCAAATGATTTAAATGTTTATTTCATTCTTCAAACCATGTAAAAAAAGATGCAAATTAATGTGTTTTGTCGTCAGCTGCAAAGAGATGAATAAAGCCTCTTTAACAGTACAAACAAAGTCATTTTACATGTTCTTTAAGCTATAGTAGAAGTAAACAGTACATTCACAGTATCACTGTGCTTCACAGGTTCTTAGTGTTTCCACAGAACCTGCAGTAGGTGGGTGTACAGTCCAACTTCATCTCATAAGTGAAGACTTGTGATTGATCTTACAGTTATTACATTAGATCCCACTCTGAGGAAAATAACACAACATTGCTTTGTTGAATTCACAATTCAACGAATTTCTGAACCAATTCCTTGAGTGCAAACGGGACCCCTTGCAAGCCATGTCTCTGGTGTGCAATTATGCGCGCCGATGTTCTGTAGCTGCACTTTGTGCTTGCTCTTCTATATGATGTCATTTGTGAGCGGCTGCCATTTGAATACATTCATCTAAAAAAAGTCCATAAAAATGACATTATTCACTGCAGCTCAGCATGTCCAGTAAATCTGTCTAATCTTATTTCCTGTCTCAATGCAGGGGTGGAAGGGATGGAGTGCTCCCTCCCCATGGACGGCAGACGTGTATCCCTGACCCAGCTCTCCAAGGACAGCTTCCGTGAGTGCCAGGCCACGCTGACTCTGACGGACCTGCTCATCATCATTTTCTCTGGCATCTCAGTGTCTGTGGTGGCCATCATGACAAGCTTCTTCCTGGCTTCAACTGTTCACTGCTTCCAGCGCTGGAGTAAAGGCACCAAGGGGGACGAGGAGGAGAGTGAGGAGTGAGAAGGGTTTCGGTTTCTTAAGGGCCCGCGTGGTCGTGGCACTTCAAACAATGAGAGGACACATGTGCTACATGTGACAAGTTTCATGCTGCCTCCTCCCTGGTGACCATCCGGGACTGTTTAGTGGATCTTGCCCCGGTACGGTTGCAGTTGTTTTCCTCGCACATGAAATATGGTAACAACGGACATTCCCAAGGAATGAGCCAAAGTCCCGATAAAAATGAGTGTGTGCCCTGCTCCACTTGCAAAATGATATTATAGAGATCGTATTTTTGGCTGTGAGAGCCTTTGGTCATCCTTTATGGCTATTGGCTCTTGGCTCAATGTTGTAGGAACTACATAAATATAGTGAGGTTAACACCTTTATAATGAAAGAGTAAAATATTTAAAAATATATCTTTAAAAAAAAAAAAAAAAAGACGTGTTGCTGCAGTGCTGTCACATTAGTATTAGACAAGGCGATAACTTCTCAACATGTATTCACCTTAGATTGAGTGACATCAAAGGCAAAACTTTTAGATGATTTTCATGGGGCTTTATCTGTGTAGGGCAGAATGCCTGATCCCATAAAAATAAAAAAATAAAAAAGGATGTCATAACGACCAATGACCTCAGTAATTAACTGCCTATAACATGATATGCCGGCATATCCTGCCATTTACAATGTCTTTTTTTGGACAGCCTCACTCACATTCAAAAGTGTTCCACAAGCCACTATTGTTGGCGAATACTGTTGTTTCCTCTGCATGTAAACTAAGACGGTGGCATCAGCCCAACAGGAAGGATTTGGATAATGGCGAGATGTTACCGTAGGTAGCCGATGTGATGTAGGCAGGAAGAGTTTCCAGTTGGTCTACACATACTTTCTGCAGTATATTCATTATATAATCACAAATTGATGTACAAAAGAAAACAATGTACTGTCAAACAAACATAGAAATGCAGAGGATTTATTGTATGCTCCTAGATTGATAACTGTGACCTGTGTAGAAAGATAACATAACAGTATAATCTTGAAAAAATTATGGCAAATGGTATTAAGATAGAATCTACGTAGAACTATTGTGTCAATTAACGCACTTTATATGGTGAACCTAAGTTTGGCAAGCCCCTAATTACACTATGTAGACTGGTTTTGTCTTCATCTGCCAAAGACTAGGTTAATGTGAAGGAGAGATAAGTATTAGATAGACATACTTGCATTTAAGGACTTTGTTGTGAATGATGTGTTATTTAGAGAGGTAGGGATAGCTCCTTAACAGAAGGCAGCACTATAGCCAAATCACACTTTGTGCACACATATTATACTCAAACAGTTATGGTCTCCAAAGATTAGCAATTAACCAGCTGTCTTACTTTGCTTCACTCGTGGCAGTCTCCAACCCCTATCTCAACAGTCACCTCAGAACTAATAGATTATCGCTGTCCGAGGGGGCAAGAGGTTTGTCTCTTCAGGAATAAATAGATGCTTTTTTGTTTTGTTTGAGATATTGATACATCATGGACTCTCATTCAGCTTATTGTCATTTCACTAAATATCTGATCTTATCTGAATACCTTGCAGTAAAGCTGTTGATGTGATATCCTGGAAAAAAGTGTCATATCAAAACCCTTACTGCATCAACCAGCATATGCATTCACAAGAGCAACAGTACAGTAGAATTTAAATGAAATAAAGCAGCACCCTGAATTTGATGGGTTGTATTTATATCCTGTATATTTAAAACCCTCCTCCATTAGGATTCAGAAGGCTCAAAGCTGGAGTATTTTTCCCAAAGCAAAGGTGTGTTGCATTGCTTCTCACATTCTTGTAAGGCAATGCATAATTTAGTGAAATTGAGATGTGAACCAGAAAGAATGTCAACCTTCTAAATGCAAACAAGCAGATAAAAGAGCCATGAGCAGAAAGAGTTATAATTTCTTCGTGGTTAACAAAAGATAAAAAGGAATTCCAAAATGCCTGTGTCCCTTAAGAACAAGTCATAACCTTAAATGTACAGCATTGTGAAGAACATTTAGACGAAATGACAGGAAATAAATATGGCCTTATTTATTTTTGTTATTTTTCATTCTCATCGGCGTCAATAAAAGCACAACGATTTCACAGGAAACTCGCGTGATTGTAGTACGCTCTTTTAAAGGAAGTGTCACATCACTTGCTGGTACCATCCTGTATTCTCACATTACGTTTTCATCAATGTGTATTGTCACATGTTGTGTAAAAAAATGCCATCATCTTTATAAACAGTGTGAGATTTGTACTGTATGGATGTCATGTTTTTGCCAGAAATCAAACGGCTACTGATTTGAATTGAAGACAAATTCAAGGCACGTGCCCATCAGAAATAACATCAATTTATACTGTAACAGCTGATTGACCTTTTGCTAAACCCCTTCCCCGAACACCATCCGTCCAATCATAGTTCAGCGACTGTAACTACGTCAGCGGTGCCTGTCCAGCTTTAGATTTCTCCACGTGTTAAAGTGGTGTGTATGCGGCTCTAAGACGATTTGTTTAGAAGGTGGTGTCTTTGTAAAAGTGAAGCACAGGCTACTGTTTGAACAAAAATAAAACAAATAAAGCAATAGCCTAAATCTAACCACTGTATTGCTTGTCCAAGTATTACTTGTCGAGTAAGAATCAATGAAACTTTTTAATTACATTCTAATTGATACAGTAGCCTACTACGTGGGCTAACTAGCTCCACCCGAGCAATGCACAAGCAGCGCTGCGCATTTTGTTTACGTGTCCTGTACAGGCCTGGCGAGCATTGGGACATGCAGCTTTAGCCTCAGTATTTTAGCATGCTATCGTGCATGCAGTCATCACGTACATATTTGAGACCTCTTTTTAAAACGTATATACGTCGATAGGAACATTAAAAAGTCATCTTATCTTATTTTAGCTTACATTAGCTACACTTCATCAGCATTTTAGCTTCTTAAAATCCATGTTTGTCAGCTAGAAAATGGGAAGCCTGCTTCTGTGTACTTCCGCGTGGAACATGATGGTAACACTGCCAACGTTATCCCTTTAAACCGCACATGTGCAGTGCGAGAAAGGCGAGCGTGACAACCTTAACAAGAGTAACTAGGGAGGGTGGGGCTTAGCAAACGGTCAATTCTAACGTCGGATTGAATGCAGTCCTAAGGGGGAACGCCAATGAATTTCACAGTTGAAGTTTCTTATTTCTTATCACAGTTTGGTCAATTTTAGTGAACGACATTTACTATTGTTCACAACCAGTAAAGCTGCCCACAGTAAAGTTCACATGGAGAGATTAATAGTACAGAGACATGTAGGAACTCAACTTCCAATATAAAAAGTCTATATTTTGATTTTGTTGGCATGAGATGAAGCAGGTTCTCATGTTCAGAAAACAAATATATTGTAATGCTCAATACCACATAAATAGCTAAAGTGGATTTAATAGTGGTTTTGAAAAACGACTTTCTTAACTGATATCTGAAGGTGCAGACTTTAGTCAAAGAATCAGAGGAGAGTTTTTATACATATCATTATCATTTCCAACTACTGTGTAGTTACTATATATTAACAGATTATTATGTTAGCTTAGCTGTTAGCTTGAAGCATATGTTAGCATGACAATTTCCTTTCTCTTGCTCATTTTGTTAAGTAATAAATATCAGCACATTAGAGCATGCACTGTTGCGTTACCTACATTTTAAAGTTCAGATTCATGTCTATTTTTCTATTAAACCTTTCAGAATGAAGCATTTATTTACTCTGTCAGTCCCCAAAGTAATGTTCTGGCGTTGCGCACCCTGTAAAGCAGAAACACCGGTCGCTGCTTTCATAAAGTTTGGTCTTGACATTGCTCAAAATACCAAAATCCATTTAAAGTTTTGTCAGAAAAATGTCAGAACGGCTCAAATCTATATGAAGTGACAGAGAAGAGTGTGACGTTGTTGCTGCAGCTGAATGCATTTCCAAATGTCAAACAGACCATATGTGTAGCTGTATATTGGTGTTTGGTAAAAAAACAAACCGAAAAAAAAAAACAATAAAATCCTTTTTTTCTCTCCTCTGGTCTGAATTTGTGTATCGGTGTGTAAATACAGATAAATAAGCAGGATGATCATTTATTATTAACGCAATTTATGTCGGTGTACATCATATGTCTGCGATACGGACCAACCTGCGCGGGGGAAGTAATAATATTAAAGTTGAAGATCCTTTAATTAAGGGCTGCCCTACGAGCAGAGAATGTGACAACAGTGGAAATGTGATTCTTAGCTAAGCAATATATCCACTGCTGAGTGTTGATAATGACTCAATAATAACTGTGATTTTGTCTTGTCACAGCAGCAAACGAGAGAGGCTCATCTGTAAACATGGCTCAGTGTGTTATTTCACACAACACTGTTATCACACTGCAGTTATGCAAATGGCTGCACTATTTTTGGAAAGGGGTGTAAAAAGAGAGAAAAAAAAAAAATCAAATACCCTCCGCTTGCCTGCCTGTTCACGGACAATTTATTTTATTCAGAGCTGTGTGCATTTGGACAATCTGTAATACGTTATACCACGATGAATTGACATGCAATCCTGCCCCAGCACATACATATTTTATTCCTGGCTGCTTCCTTTTGTACAGTGTTCCATATGAGACACTGCACAGAGGAGTTACTGCTTTGTTTCACAGTGGTTTGTCTTTCTTTCTTCATCATTTCTCCACATTTTTCTCGCCATGTCCCTTTGTCATGTCCTATCGTGAGAATATATGAGGCAGTATAAAATGATATTATGTTTTATGCAGAAGTCAGATGTCAAAGAGTCACGGGATGAAACCAAATCTCACCCTCAGGAAAGCACACGCCAGAGAACAATGAGAAAATGGTCATTTATGGAAACATTTGAGATTCCAAACAGGAATCGCTACAGCGGATGGCAAAAAGCATGCAAGACAGCCTTTCACATACTGTGTGCGTGCACCACTGAAAACGGGCCTGTGAGGGTGGTGGTCGTGATGAGGATTCTCCTGCAACCATTTACCTCATTTGGTTGTCATGGCTACACAGCCGGAGGCCCGAGCTCTTGGACGCCGAGGCGGGAAGAGGGAGAGGGAGGGATGCTGGGAAGCATGGCCCTCAGTGTGGCTGCCTCGCCTCTCTTTCCACGCATCAACTAACCGGAGCTGGCATTTAAAAAAAAATAAATAATAATAAAAAATGTCCGCAGCACTGGGGCCCTGTGAACCAATCTGGGTCTTTCACACCCATCTCACCACTTTGATAGGCCTGTAAAAGGCATTGTGTTAGGTCAGATTGTAGGATCTCCATCATAACAGCCACATCATCGTTGGAGTAGCGTGTGTAGTGTGTGGAATGGCAGTAAAAACGGGAGGGACATCAGCTGCTGTTGAGCTTCTGGTCCTCAACACTGTGAATATTTTGTCACAAGCACAATTGGTTTATTGCAGCTGCCTCTTAGCTGGAGCAAAAAACACAGCATCGTACTTGAGCGAAAGAAGATGTTTTGACCAACTTTATTAAACTGGACAACGACCATTTAACCAATGTCCAAAAAAAAATACTGTTTTCCTGCTCATACAAAATGGCTCACAGAAAAAAAGATTAAATACTACAAACTACCTAAATTTTTTTGCAACAACAAATGTATTAGAGTAAATTTGCTGTATATTAAATTATTATAATTCTAATTATTATTATAATATTATTATTATTAATGTCATTTTATTCTATTCTAGTCAGACACTGAGCGATGATCGCTAGCTAACAAATAATTGAGAAAATTGATGATGGTGAATCATGTTGGTGAATTGCGTTGTGGAAAAGAAGCCATTATTTCTTTCTCGTTTTTATTCATTTATTTACCAACAGTCGCTGTCAGTCCCTGACCTACAAAGACAGGAAGCAGGCAGGACAGGGAGTAAGTAAGCCAACCCACAGAGAGGAAGCTTTGAATGAATAATGGCCCGGTGGCTTACAGTGGGACCAGGGCTTAGGGAGGAATGGGCAGCAGAGGGATAAGGTTTCCAAGTTCAAAAGGAGCCACACCTGATGCTTCACTCTTGTCTGGGTAACTGACAAGCAGAATGGTCATTGAGTTCGGAGAAGTGGGGATTTGGTTCACGTTGGCGTGACATTGACAAATGGAGATGGTCTGGGTTAGCGTGACTTCACTCACGGTATCATTCTTCTCTTTCTTCCCAGCTTTTTAACACCTACGCTCACAACCATGTGCTCTCTTTTCAGCTTTTTTTCTTCTTTCTTCAAGTGCATTTGTTGTTGTCCTAGATTTTTGACCTATTATAATTCACTGTTGACTTTCATTGCACTTAATTAACATTAACATTGCATTGCATCTCGGTTAGTGTTGTACTTACCGGGGGACTCACAAAATGCAAAAAAAAGAAAGAAAAGAATGCTCTCATGGTCGTATTATTAAAGTTAGTTTTTTGAGTAGTACTTATGTAAAATGGGAGCAATCCTTTAACACTAGGTATGTCTTTAATATCGTCACCTTCTTAAACTAATGGCCTAAATCATATTTTAAAGATTTTCAAAAACTGAACCAAATACAAAACATAATATATTCTGTATTTTGTTCAGCTTTTTTTTTTTCAAACAAACTGAACCAAATATAGAACATATTATATTCTATATTATTTTTTTCTGTTTTTTGAAAAACTTTAAAATATGACTTAGGCTATTTAAGAAGGTGATGATATGAAACTTTGGTGTTCCCCAGCAGTAGTATAAAAAAAGACATTGTGGCAGCGTTGCTACTATTTAGCCATTTTGGTATAATTCTTTGTTGCCTGACTTACGAATGTCATCAATCTCACCTGCCCAAACAAACTAAATAAATCAGTAAATGTCTCTATCCCAGATCGTCAGATGGTCCCTTTGACCGTCGGACGATCTGCTCTTCATGAAAACACCTTTTTTTTATGTTGTTCCTGACATAATGTCAGAAAACTCCATAGAGGAGTGAAGATGGGCATTTGCCACCGCCTGGTCACAATCTTTGGCAGCAGCTTTGAAATATCGTTGAAAGTAGAGAGGGTGAGAGGCGAAACGGGGACACAGCGGCCGTGGGCAGCCATGAGCATCAATGCACGCTACTGGCAAACTGCTCATCCACTGCACCAAAACACAGGCTGGCAGGCTGGCGAACTCTGTTACCCTCACATTGTGTTCCTTATACACAGGCGGGAAAAAAAAGACATATATATCTGATGATGGATGTTGAAAGAATCCTTATGTAACGTTTGATGACGTAACAACATCTCACTTATCCAGCCACAGCGCAGTTCTTTCATGCGTCATGTTGTTCAGGTCACTTGATGTGTGTCAAAAGGCCCCACAGGATCTGTATCCTGCTGTGATTTGTTTTTCTTACAATGATTTATGTTGTATTGCTGTCGGGTAACAGCGATACGTAAGCATTTACAGTGTGTAGTGATACGGCACGATCGATATGGACGTCAACTGAGCGGTAACTGTGAAACGTAATTAGATGCTGCAGTTTATATTGCAGCCCGTCCCTTGCACACAAACAGCATTACATAAACTAAGCATATGTCTACTTATGTTGATTTTATTTACCCATGTGATATCAAGATTATGTATTTCTTTTTATGTATAAGGACAGAGGGTGTAAAGCCCACTGAGACAAATGTATAATTTGTGATGTTGGGCTGTATAAATAAGCTTGATTTGATTTTGATTTGATTTTTAAAGTGAGAGACAAATGTATGCGACGAAAGTGATTATACGATCAAATAAATATGTCACGTGATCAATTGGCAATATTTAAAGCCCAGCAAAAGTTTACATTAGCGCCGTAAAATAAAAAAAATAAAACACTTAAACAAATAAAATAAAATAAATGTGTTTACTGTAATCCTCCAAGTCGTATCTCTGTGATTGATGTGTGTTGAACTGGAGAAATTAATCCAGCACAGTAAACACACTGAAGAGGAACGAGGGAAGTGACAGGATCCTCATCTCATACTGACTCACTGGAGTCTTATGAGGTCAATATAATATGCTGCATTCATCAAATTCTGAGGAAAATACTACACGTCTATGACGCACCGCTGCTAAGACAGTGGTGGCAGGTGCGATTCTGACTCGCAGTTACATTGTAGCATCAAGAAACGGCGGAGGAAACACATCTGGCTGCATCTGCACCTACTTATTTCTCAAGTGAAATGACCATAATCATCCTGTATGGAAAACCGCTAGGCATAAATATAAGCTGCTCTATGTAATACATTCTCGCGATTAAAGCTACATTACTCTCTGTATGTTATACTTTAATGCAACACATAATTGAGTGCAAACACACTCATCTCATCAACCTAAATAATGAACCGATGCTGCGGCAGAGTTACGTGTGTCACCTTTAAGATGCAGCCTCTTCAATGCTCTTTTCTTACAAGTTAGAAAACAAGACAACAATAAAACAGCGTCACTTGTCAGAGCCGAGGGAGTGTTGACCCCTTGGGTAGCTTAGAATTGTGCCATCAAAGGTAAATAGTAATATGCAAATTATGAGAAATAATGAGAAATGACAAGTTCTCTTCTGCTCTTGTAATTCATTTGTCAACGACGGATGAAACATGCATTGATTAAATACATCAAAGTGTGATTGACTAGGACTAGGCCAGAAAGACATTTTAAAACGTTAGTAAGAAACTAAATATAAACCAAAGAGAGAACAAGTTATTTTAATGATATTCTATATATAAATATAGGCTTCCGTTTGGCCTACTTAGCGTTTGAAGATGGATTGGGTTTAGTCAGCAACAAAGTGCTGGAAAGTAAAAAGAAGATTGGAGGCAGGTCACATTTGTTCTTCACTCAGTGGAACATCGCCACTGTTTACTCTTCCCTTTCACTACATCATAAATGTCAAGGCAAAGTCTCAGCTGTGACAGTGTTCAAACATACAGGCTATGACATTTTCCATACTTCCACAACAGGGCTTTAGCACCATGTTAAATCATTCAGATGAATTGTTGCCGATGGACGCAAACATAAAGCGCCGTCATCCTTCAAAGTTTCCTGCTGGACTGAGAGCTTGTGTGTGTATGTGTGTGTGTATGTGTGTGTATATGTGTGTGTGTGTGTGTGGGGGGGGGGGTGGACTAGCTATATGTTGTCACCTTGAAAAAGGTCAACCTTGTTTGTTCTCCTTCACGACGTCCTTGTGCCCAGATAATACAGGCACATGGAGGCAATAAACCCAAGGACTGCCATAAGGACGTCCCAATGTTTCTCCACTGTGTGTCTAAGTAATGGCGATAAAATGGAGGTGATGACGCAGATGAACGGCTTAATCAATAACTGTCTCAACAGGTTCTGACAATAAAGACAGTCTACAATCAACGGGCAGTTTATACGTCAAACAAATAAATTACACTCGAGTGTAACAATCCATGTCCCAGCTGGCTAAACTGGCTGTATATTCATCCAGCAAGATAAATGACAAGGGTGTTGAGCTGTATGGATAATATATTATAATAATAATACTCTACTTTAAAATGGGAGGAGTCTCTGTCTGTTTGTCTGTCTTTCAAGTTCCTGTTACTTCTCCGTGGGTTTGGATCAAGTTTAATATTTAGTATGGTGATTAAAATCCTTTAAAAAATAAATCATACTAACATAATTGTCATGTAAAGAGAGAGTAATAGCGTCATTTAACTATGAATGTTATTGTTCACTTTGTGAATGTTTTTTTTTTTTTTTAAATGCATCACTTACTAAATGATTAAAATCAATTACTGAAGAAAAGAAAAAATCTAAAAATAAGCAACTATTTCTAAAAATAAATATTAATTGATGTGCTTTTCTAAAAATATTGTTATGCAACTGTTGGTTGCATAAGGAAAGAAAAGTCTCTTGAAATCAAAGCCTCAAATCTTGAGTTTTCTATTAAACATTTAATATTCCAAATTTAATTTGCAACAATCAAAACGTAAAAAAAATTTTTTTTTTTTTTTAAAACATAAGCAAACATCTGTCGTTTGTCGTCAAACTTTTATCGGTGCAGAACATAATGTGACGCCACCTTTTTACAACTTCAAACTAGGAGGAGGAGCACAGAGAAAAAACACGACTGCAGAAAAGTCTAAATAACTAAAACAGTTGTTTGTTTTTCTCCGTCGCTCCTGTCACCAGTGCTACATTCTTGAACAGAAACTGTATCACAGCAGGAGAAAATAGAGTTGTGGTCATGAAGACTGTATAGTCAAGAATTAACTGTCAAGAGGCGTTTTTATTAACGCCTGTTCCAAGGTGATAGATGCTTTGCCAAGTACAAAGAAGTGTGATTAAAATCCTTTAAAAATGACATCATAATAACATAATTGTCAAGTAAAGAGAGAATAATAGCATCATTTAAAAAAAGAATTTTAATGTTCACTTCGTGAAAGTTTTTTTTAAATGCAACAATTATACTCAATTACTGAAGAAAAAAAAAATATTTTCACACACTCAAGGCTTAAAAATAAGCAACTATTTCTAAAAATAAATATTAATTGATGTGCTTTTCTAAAAATATCATTATGCAACTTTAGTCTGGCCATTTAATTTTATAAACGATATATGAGACTTAAGATCATTGGGATTTACTGAAGTGTTTCACACATAAAAGCTGGCAAAACACTTGATTAATATAACCTCCACCACATCGCCACTGATATATATAAAGACTATAAAGCTTGATGGGTTGTTAAATCCTCGCTGCACTCTGTATCAGTGATAGAGACTATACAGAGGGGATAAAAAGCAGGAATAGGAGGAGGGGCAGCCAGGGGTCCAGATGCAGAGGTCGGCCCATCTCAAAGAGGTCTGGAGCAGAGCAGATGGTACTCTCGGTTGAGATTAGTTGATGTGAGAGGGGGCACAGGGCTGATGGGGGGGGGGGGGGGGCATTGAGGGAAGTCCACATCTGTTTGGATTATCCAAGCAGGGAGGAAGCTGAGGAGGACTGTACGGGAGACCATGCGTCTCTCACAGGAGAAGGGCCGACAAAAAATAACCAAACGTCATTTCCACACGGAGACAAATGAACTGCAGCTGAAACGGAAGAAAAGGTCGAAGAGAATTGAACTTGTGAGACGGCACGTTTTTTTTTTTTTTGTAATCACTGTTACATTCAAAGCCTGCAGATGCAGACTTGTTAAAATAAAAATACTGGAGCCCTGGGAATAAGGCTGCAAACACAACCAGAGATAGCAAAACATTCATGACTCACGCTGACTCATACCCAAAATAAACGAAAGATGTCAAATGTTAACCTCCAGGTTCAAACTCTTTTCCATTCAACACTTTTATTTAAGGAATGATTTCAGCTTGGGGCAATTGTTCCGCTAATTGTGAGCGGTTAACATGAGACAGTGGATGCTTGTTCAGCGATCACTGCCAGTTATCCTAAAGAGGAGAGGACATGATGTCCTCCAGGAGCAGACAGGTTGTCAC
Organism: Bovichtus variegatus; assembly: GCA_943593645.1. Classification (NCBI taxonomy): domain Eukaryota; kingdom Metazoa; phylum Chordata; class Actinopteri; order Perciformes; family Bovichtidae; genus Bovichtus; species Bovichtus variegatus. Next base: position 11,257,316 of record CALSCE010010723.1, read on the forward strand.
TACGAACAAAGGCTTCTGTTCACGACTGGTAATGAGAGTGGAATTGATGTTGTGCACAAGTTCTGCTGTTGTAATCATAAAATATTTCAAACACTTCCCTGTCAAAGATTTTGAAAGTCGCGCGATGATTATCATTCTTTTTAAAGTGTGAGTGTAAATGATTACGTTGTACATTGGAATGTTGTCCACTTAAAATGGAGCGAATAGGAATTGCACATAAAGTGCATCATCATACGTACCAGTTATTTCCAACTCCCTACACACCAAGTCATGCAGCCCCCAAGTCTCTTTCGCCATCTTTCTCGACCAACATGTCATTATCCATTAATCTGACGCTGATGTTGTACATGCTTATTCCTTCATTTATTCGTGTGTTGTGTGGTGCGCATGCATAAGTGCACAGCATAGCCCCGGCCCTCGGCCTTGCTTGCCTTTAATCCCATCTCTTCTCTACTAATTAGAGAATAAATCTGAATGCCATATTCAATACAATAACAGAGTTTCATCCAGACATTGGATGTAGTGATCTAGTAGTCTAGTGGTTTGGTTAAGAACACCAGAAGGTTGTGAGTTCAATACTTGAGCTGCTGATATTGAGCCCCTGGAGCACAGCACCTAACCCCAAGTTGCTCCAGGGGACTGTCCCTGTATTTAGTTTTCTGTAAGTCATTCCTAACACAGGAAGCAAAGAGAAGTAAGACAGTGACACATTCTGTTAAGATCCTTTCCTGTGTGTCCTCTTGGAACATGAAAAGAAACTGTTTATATGTAAGAAGTGACATCACCAACTGATTTGTGCACTACCATTTTGAACCCTCGAGTTCGTCATTCTTGCCGACGCCATCTTGTGTTTTTTTTGGCCGTCGCCATCTTGATTTTTTTCAAGATTTGATAGACACAAGAGGGTGGAGCTGAGTACAACCAACCAAACCACCAAACCCCGAATGAGGAATTTTAAGGCGATAAAAAAAAGGTTACAATTGACTTTCATGTGCTGAAAACACACTGTTGAAAGGGTTAAAATTGTAAGACGAAAACACCCAAAAACCGGATTAACGCCGTGGCAGCGAGCTGTCAATCACGAGGTAGCCATGCCCCGAAGCACACCCTGCAGAGAAACTGATACGCGTGCTGTGATAGAGAATCCTTCCACTGCGATGCTAAGTAATTGCTGATTTACTCAGATTCACTTGACAGATGAAATGCATATGGTCGACCTTGACAAACAAAAGCAAAATCAAACAATGGATCCCAGCGAGGTAGTAATGCAATAAATATTGTGTCTGAGAGCTTGGCAGAGAGATTTCTGGGAGCAATGACTTCTGTGGAGCTTGATCAAGAGGGAGGCCTCTTTGTCAAAAGTTGTTAAATCTAAAGCCTGTGTGAGGCTGCGCTGAGGCCAGCCACTGACTCAACTCAAGTGGTTGTCAAAACACATCATGATTATGATCTGACAAACTATAAAACTACATTCACAACCAGCAGAGCAAAGCCACTTTTTTTTTTTTTCATGACTGCGGTTTATTCTTTTTAAATGAGCACAACTGTATGAACTGTTCAAACTAATGGCACCGCTGATTTGTCCTCTTCAACATATCTACACACATTTCATTTGACGGCAAACACCATCAATAATGGAACGCGGCAAAAAATGGCTCAAAGGACTGTGATGAAAACTGTGTTTGGAGGATGTGTTGGAAGCTGGACATCCTCTACACGTACAGTGGAGTAATACAGATTCTGATTGGGAAATTGTCTCGCTGAAAGGTTACAGGGAGGGCTGGTAATTACATGTCCAATAAAATAGAACATCCTTGAAAGGTTAAGCCCGCCCATCCCTGCAAACCCCAAACCGAACACGTTGGATCCACCAGCTGTAGAGAAACAGCGACTCAGGTTATTGACAGGTTGCCAAAGCACGTTCATAACAGTGCAATGATAACACACCTGAATTAATCATCACCTGGAGCAGCATCACAGCACATTTCACAAGAGACAGTCTTCATGAAGATTACAATGACCATTAAATTGGAAGGATTGTTTCTTCTTCTCCTTTGTGATCGTGTCATGAGTATGTCATTGGGGAAATGAATTTTTCATGTTAAACTGTTCACATTAATAAGTAAACAGGTTGGGCCAGGTTTACATAACATGGCCTGCAAATATCAAACTACAGTACACAATACATAATGAATCCCATTGTCACTTATATAAAGTTACACATATAACTTAGAATCAAGCAAGCGATCAAGTGTCTGCTGAAAGATGTATTTTTAGTTTTTTAGTATTATCACCTTAGCTAAAGAGAACATTGAAAACACCTGATGTATTTTAGAGGGGAGGGGTTATACTGTACTTTTGTTGTGTTTTGTAGCATAAAGCTATTTACATTGGTTAATTCAGTACATGACAAATTATGTCGGAAAAAAACACTAATAGATAACTAATAGTTAAACAATAAATAATACACATATCAATTAAAAACTATTTAAATGTAATGTTCAGATTTAGGAATTCAAACGTGATAAGTCAGTGAATTATCTAGTGAATTATGTAAGTAAATAAGTGCAAAGAGAGTCATTTATATCACTGAGTGACCTTTTCTTTTATTCTGAGATTCACTTTTTTAATGATGTTACTTAATTTGACATGTGCCAACAATGTGTTAACAATACAGCCATGAGACAAATCCTACACGTGTTACCCTACATTGCATTTTAACGATGTAATAATCTAATAATATGTAATAATATTAGATTACTATCACCCCATGTTTAGGGTAATCTGTAATGTGTTGAAAAGCATAGTGTAGGTGTTCTTAGTTAATGTTTTTTCCACCATGATTAATGGGTTGAGTCAGTGCAGGATTGCCATCTGGTGGTAGTTCTGTGTCATTACATCTGCCCTGACACGTCGCCCCCTTATTCTTGCTCTTTGTATTACACACTACATATTAGAACAAGGTGGATTTAATCTGTTAAAGCTATATGAGGTGAGGTAATCCACTTGTCATTCAAAAGAAAAATGAAATTGAGATTCAAACCCTGCTCCAGATGTTTTCATCAGCAATGTTTTTGCATTTTAGAATATTCAAAGGTCTCCTATACTACGAGCAGTTGCCTCGAATAACTATATTATATTTTGGTTATTATACATTCTATGCCTGGATTTTAGTGGGAAAGATTATCCAGTTGACATTTTACCTAAAAGCCTTCTAAAGAAAAATGATAAAAAAGGTAAAAAGAATAACAGATAAACAGGTTAGTTACAAAGCAATGTCGTAGTTACACTCCTCAAAAACACTGTTGCTGTCTGCTTTGCTGAGCTAAGGAAATGTTATTTAAATGTTTATGTAAATAAGAGGTTACTGTAGTTCAAGCACATGCAATTAAAGGGGAGTGTGACACCGGAGACTGGAGAATTGTGTAAGAGGAGATATTGCTCTTCTTTAAAAAAATCCTACAGGTCACCAGCAGAGGTCAGACATTATTACATAGACATTATTACTCTCTGGAAACTGGCAACTCACACTGCACTAAATTAACTTGGTTTATTCCAAAGCAGCAATTACCAAAAACAAAACATACAAACACACACAATAAAGCTGTATTTAGGATGTAATATTATTATTATTATTTCTACATCTCACAAGTATTTGGGACAAATTGACTGTATTTATATAGCACTTTTCCAATAACTTAAAGCACTTTACAACACATGTCAGCATTTACACACACACGCTCAATAGTAGTGATAAACATTTACACACACTCTGTTAGCCATGTCATTGGGAGTGATTTGGGGTTCAGTATCTGTTCCAAGGCCAACATGTTGACTGCAGGGGCTGGGGATTGAACCGCTGACCCTCCGATGGACGACCACTCTACCTCTTGAGCCTTTTTGGGGGCACCAAAAAAGATGTTTTAAATACTTGTTTTTTTGCATTTAAAAGGCGTTTAATGGAACTAATAATACCGGGATGACTTCAAACTGGGCTTGGGCTAAATTGATGGAGAAATATCAGCAATTTTGACAAAGCAAATGACATAAAAATGATAATGAATGTCTACTATTTCATGGCCTGTGATTTTGTTTTGTGTTAGAAAATGTTACCAAAACACTATATATTTGTGATTTGGAAACTAAACCTCTTCCGATACCTTTTCAATATTGTGTTTATTATGGTCTTGCTTTACAAAAATGTAAAAAAGATAATGAATGCTGAAGATAATCTGCCTTTTTCTCTCTTGTCTGCTTCTCCCATCAGAACATCAACAAAGTCATGGAGTCAGCTGTCAGAGAAGACTGTAATCCTTTTCTTTCTTCAATGTGCCCTTTAACTTCGCTGAGATTCAGCTAAGATTAAAGTATTATCCCTTTCCATCATCTCCCTTTAGATCTGTGGTTTACCCTTCCTCATGCCAGGACAACCTTGGTGTACGCAGGTTTGTAAAAGTCCCTCTAAAAGTTCACAAGAAAACACAGACTTTGTCATGTTAATTTGAATTCATTAATGCATGATCGGTGCGATTATTTGTTAATATATATATATATATATATATATATATTCATTTTTAGTTTATTGGAAATTTGAAAAGCGCTTTCACCATCACCACCAGTTGTAACATATTTTGATTTATGGAGCCAAAACCCTTAAGCTTTGTTTTGGGCAGTCAAAACGACTATCTATTTTATTTTCTATACCATCTTTACGGTTTACAGATTGCAAGTATGTTTGTGCATTAAGATGACTTATTGTCCACTATATTTGATAAAAAATAAACAAAAAAGTAAGGATCATTAAGTCAAACATATTCTGCAGTTCTGTAAATATTCACAATGATGAACAGAACTGGTCGTAAAGTAATAACGCAGAGGGATAAGACTGAGCTCTTCCATAAAGAATAAATTGGAAAAGAGATTATAAAAGTATCTGTGAGAGCACGCAGCTGCAGTAAAAGGTTTTTAAGACAGCCTATAAGGATACATTTTCCTGTTCACTGGTGCGAACAATTGTAGAGTAAAATTAATTCCAATATAAAAACTCAAATATGCTGGGCGTCCATAAATACTGTCTCCCAGATAGTTAATGGAGCGGTGCTATATTTTACATCTCGGTGACAGCTCAATCACAGGCCTGTGTCTTTCACTTCTCTGCTTTCTGTCTTTGAATAAGAGTCACCCCTCTTCAGAAAGGGACTGTGTTTACACCCGAGGTATGATGTGTGATGGATCTTCACAACTCAACACGACTGATCATCCAAAAGAAATGTCATGAAAACCGAAATCGTCTCTTTTGAAGCGACGTCTCCGACAAATGTGTAACAATAGGGTTGAACCACATGGGGGTGCAAAGGCATTATCTTTTCAAAGCAGTAGTGCAGTTACAGTGGTGTACTCAGTGTGCACTGTGGTGCTGTTCACGTTCAGATGCTTTTGTTTACTTCTCTGTGATCCTGACTGCTAAACATTGGCTGATTTGCATTCAATTGAATCTCCGGAAATACTAAATCCAAGATGCAAGCACGCATTCAGCTTCCTCGCGTTCCTACATTTTCAGGTGGGGGGGAAAAAAAGAAAAGACCTTGCCAACAAATGAGCTTTCCTTGTTAAAATTCCTTACCATAGCATTTAATAGAAATCCAATTTTCGAGGGGACACTTTAATACCTATAAATCCATTGGGTCCCCTCAATGGTATCATAAATGGTGGACAACTAAGGTGAGGATATTGAGTGTAATGGACTTTATTATGCAAAATTCATGGGGGAAGGCTTGCCAATGCCTCTAGAGCCCTGTCTGTCTTAAACCTTTATAGTACCAGTGCTGATGGCTGGTTCTCTGCCAGCCACTCTGCTCAGAGCTCACAGAGGCACAGGCTGAGTGGGAAAAGTCCACCACTTTTAGTACCTGCGCAGCAGTGAAGAGTTCAGAGTCAGAAGCAAAGGAATTCATCGTGGTGACATTGACTCTAACTGGGTGACTCATTTACTTGCAGTGTTTCGCGGAGCTCCGACAAATGGTGAAACCAGAGAAGTAACATATCACATGTCTTGTCTCCTGGGTCTTGTAAACTTCACTCATTGAAAAACAGGGTCCCTGTCTCAAGAAATGTGGAAGTAGAGTACGTGGCTGTAAGACATGTGTCGTAGATTCATGCAAGTAGAAAAGTACACGCAGTGATGAGGTACATTTGCTATGGCTAAAATGTTGTCTGGCAGAAAAGGCAAAGTCATAGTCAGACTTAGCTATTGTGTATTCAGCAATAATTACTACAGTCTCTGCAACAATATGCTGCTGATAACATTAGACATCTATAAGTTGCTGTTCTGCTACATCATGCTTTATGGTACATCCCACATATGTACTGACATTATAGTGAATAATTCACATTCTTTACCCCAGTGAAAGAGCTCACTCCACAATGTAAAAATACTCCATTACATCACAAGTCATGTATTCAAAATGTAGCTTAAAGCTGCACTCATCAATATTTACATATCACTAATAGATTAAATGAGTATGTGCTATGCTAAAGGGACCACATTTAGCGTTAGCGTCTTTTAGCTCATTGTTTTGGTTTTCTTGGTTTTCTTGCTAAAGAGAAAGGTTTGCCCTCAGCAGTTGGTTGTAACCAAAAACAGAACTAAAAGAAGATTGAATACCGGACTTACATTCATCATGTGGCCAGAAACACAGCTTAATGTTGCTTTGTGTTGCCTGGATTTGTAAAAAGGCAACTGTTTGCAAACTCTTTGCACTTACAAAGTTATTATCTCTAAAATGTACTTGAGTATCAAAAATAAAGGTTCTCATAATGAAGAAGGACATTTTTAGAGAGTTTTCTAATGTATGAAATGAATGGATCATCATTACTGAGGCATAAGCATAGCAGCATTTTCATGTAGCAGTTTGAGGTGGAACTAATTTTAAGTACATTATATATACTTCAGTAGTTTAATCTATAACAATGCATCATATGCATATGTTTAAGGTGATGCTATGTTTTGTGTGTAAAATCTAACAACTACAAAGAAACTAGTAACTGTTGGAATATATATGGAGTGTAAAAGTAACATACCGTAAGTAACATCAACATAGTACATATGTGTATGTAACAGAATATGTATTTGTATATATGTATTCTTTCTTTCTTTCTTTCTTTGTAGCTCACAGGAACACAAACACCTACAGTATGTCTATATATATATATATATATATATATATGACAAGGCCACAATAAAGTCTCCAAACTCCCAACACATTAGGATGTCAGGTGTAAAGAGGAGGAAGCATCTGAAGGGGCTATAAACTTGAAAGGCCTTTCCTCTCCGTGAGAGGAGTAAGAAGAGTTAACTAGGTGACTCTGTAAGAGACGGGGGTGTTGGGGGGGTTGTTGGTGTTGGAGGGGGTGGAATGGAGGACGGGAAGCAGGAAGGGATGGGGGTGGGGGTGTTGGGTGGGGTGGGGGGCTGTTTGGGGGGGTGGGGGGGGGTTGAGTGATACTTCTCTGGAAAATGTATTGGTCTAGTTGGAAAAACAGGTCCAAAAAAAAGAGAAGAGCAGGAACATTTAGGGGTGAGGGGAACCGGAGCTTTGGCCTGTGGATGAACCCATCGGGGACTTTGCTTGGTGGGGTCATTCCAAGTTCAGGTCTTTCCCTCGCTGACTCTGCGAGAGCGGAGAAGCTGTCCATGGCTGAAGGGGCCTGCTCTTGACGGCCTCCAGCCCCTGCTGCGAGCCCCCCAGGGGCCCTGTAACACAAACCCGTTTCCAGCAGGAGTTCTGTGGGGTGTGTAGGGAACGAGGGCATGCCCTGGGTAAACGGAGGTCATGCCGGGGGTGGGAGGGAGGGTGAGGGGAGCCACCTTCACCAATAAATATTTTCCTGACAGTCAGATGAAGGTTTGTTTTTAAAGCTCTCATCCCTGTGTGTCTTTGTAAAGGCTTGTGTTACTATTCTCACTGGACAGGGGGAAAAAAGCTCTGCAACGTGAAAGCGAGAATGTGCGGTCACACAGAGAAAACACTCTTGTCAGTGAAAGTAAGAATCAAGTAATGCAAGAGAAATTGAAAGCAGTTTATTTTTCTTGTTCCATAAATGTACCATTAAAAATCCCATGCAGCCCTTCTTCACTTCAGAAAATGACTGCTCATGAGTGAACTTCAAATAACACAAGTACCAGGTGCTTGTGCTAACCATACAGATGAAGCAGAGGCTTATAAAGGCTTTTGAAAAAGACAAATGAGAGACAATCTATCATTCGACACTCACAGACCAAACAGCAAGTCAGGGGTGGCCAACTAATCAGGCAGTTTGCACAGGCAGCACAGCATGGGTCCTTTGAGTGGATAAGTGGTCCCTCCCATAATGTCAAGAGTAAAGCCTGTACCAGGGGTTAGGGAGAGGTTGGAAGGGAGTTAATGAGATGACTGGTGGGGTGATCAGCAATGAGAGGTTTGAAGACCTATGACACGAGCGCAAGACTCACATTGATAGAGACGGAATACTTTCTAGATTTATGAAGTGTTTGTTTATTGCCGATCTCACCAGGTGGCCACGAGGACGAACAAGTCAGAGCCCAGTCCCGACAGAAACAGATAGCAGTTAACAGTTTTCACTCTGGGCACTGGCATTTTTCATTTTAAAACTTTTTTTTTTTTTTTTTTAATGGCAGATTATCTCCACTTTTCACTCTGTATAATTGCCATTTTAGACCACACGTCTGGAAGAGTAAATCATAGGCCAGAATGTGCACAATACAGAAATACACACTGAATCATCGCATTTCCTGGGCTTCATGACCGAAACCATGAAGGCTATGTTGAAATTGCCCATGATTCATTGACTGGAGGAAAAAACACTGCAATGTTAACCCGGAGCGGATCAAGTCAACATCAGGACTTCTGTTATTTGCTTGAAAACAACCACTGCGATTCACTCCCAATGACTAATGTTCCCATGTACTAATGTACTAAGGTTCTATGAAGTATTTTTCTTTTAGATTTGTGTTTATGAGATTTAATGAAAACATCCTCACCTGATACTAATGTATTAATAAATCCACACCTGATAATTAGTCTATTATGCTGTCATTTTTCGTTGTAATAGAATCTTTTTATACCACCTCCGCAATATTATGAATCTTGCATTACATTATGTTTGGCCATCTGGCCCACTCAAGAGTATTTGCTGCAACTGCAGTATGTGATGTGTTCCACAGCATAAGGAGACTGGATTTAATATATAATACCTTAGAGACAGAGTGATTCTCTAAGAAAAAGAAGGAAAAAAAAAACGGACCAAAAAAAAAAAAAACAGACAGGGAGCGAGAGCTGGAGAAAAAAAAAGTTTGAATAACAACTCAGCTTTATTTACATAAATGCAATGACAGCGGATGTGCGATCACAATTGGTTGAGAGCTACTGCAATTCATATATGATAGTATTCCTATTATTTACTTATGTAGCAATACTACAATGTGACAGTAGTGAAAAATGTACTGGATTCAGTGAAAGTAAAGAAGTGCTTGCAACAAAATGTGCTTACGTATCGAAAGTATAAGTACTCATTGTGCAGAATGATCCATGTTAGTGTTATATTATCATATTATTGGATCAGTATTATTGACACATCAACATGTAAGCAGAACTTTAATACTGTAGTTGGTTGAGCTGGAGCTCATTTTGACTTTTGGGTAGTTTAATCTACAGTATATTAATGCATCATAAACTGATCACGTGTGTTGTATGTAAAATCGCAATCTGTTAAAGAAATGTAGCGGGGTAAAAAGTACAAGGAGTAAAGGAGTAGAAGTATAAAGCAGTGTAAAATGGAAACACTCAAGTAAAGTACAAGTTCTTTGTTTATTTCCTACATTTTCAAGATTACATCTGAGTTAATCTTGTTGTTCTAAAAACTGCCACTTCTGTGTAAAGGAACATTTTGTTATCCACAAAAGGAACTCATTCCACAGGCCTGATAAGGATGTTAGAGTGTCTGGTATTTAAAGACACTTTGTCTCCATTGGCAGGTCTGCAGGACCTGTCTCTCCAAGATGCCAGCAGACAGTTTCTGTCTTGTTGACAACAGTGTGATAGAAATAGAGAGAGAAGGGAAAACAGGAGGGGTTGTGAAAAAACACAGCATGAAGGGAGAGATTGAGAGAAGTTGAGAGGAGAGGGAGGGTAAAGTAGAGAGGTGAAGGAGGGTGCAGGGGGAACAGAGAGGGGATGAGGGGAGAAGGGGAGGGAGAGAGGTGGGAGTGGGAGGAGGGGGTGGCTGTGCGTGAGTAGAGGACCTCCCCGTGAACTGTGCAGTCGCGAGCCGGGTCATTGGGGCGAGGTTGTCAGAGCGTGCCTGAAACAGTACACCCAGGGGTTCAGCCAGAGTTCACACACTCAGTGTGCAAGATCCATGTCCCTCAGTCAGCGCTCGCCAGCCGTACACCAGCACATACACAGCAACACAGAAAAATTGGAGTGTATCATCGCGCACGCGTGCACAAAGACGAGATCAAAAGCAACAACAAAACAAACGCAGATGCACTTTCAAAATGTACAGAATGTTTAAAGCGGAGACTGTCTTCTTAGCCTCGGCTAAATGGGAATTCGCACAGATGAGCAAACAGTAAGAGTCTCACACACGCCTCTAAATGCATGGTGACATATTGTTTTCATATCAGTGCAAGCAAAGTTTATCCAGCGGAGACATGAGCAGAAGAAACATGCAGAATGGAAAGTGAAAGGCTCGACTCTTGGAGTGTACATATTTAGTCAACCACAGAGTTAGTAACTGATGGTGTCCATAGCCAGCAACAACACCATTAACAGCACCAGTAATGTTGTAACACAGTGAGAAAGATTTTCTTTAATTCCAGTCAGTGTGGTTTAAATAAGTGAGGCCACTAAGCCAGAATCCCCTCTGTGTGACTGAGCTCTTTGTGGGAAAGCTGTCTGCTTTACTCCCATTGAAGACTGGTTGGCCCATTGTCAAACCCAGAGCTTGACCTGGTGTTGAACCCAATTGTCAAACTTGCAGTGTAGTGTGGGACCTTGGTGGGGGAGGAGAGGCACCAGAGTGTGGTTTAGCTGACTGAGGCAAGTGTTTGTCATCTCTCGTTCCCTAAAAGAGTTCATAATGATTGAATATGCCTCAGCTAATGCAGTAAAAAGCTGTGAAAATTGGAATTTCCCGTCAAAGCCTCTTTTCTATATAATTAATGTGGTGATTTAGGCCTTAAATACAGTACGTTCTCACATTTCATCGAAGCCCCTGCAGTCATGTGGTGACCACCCCAATCCCTCTCCCAATTCTCACGCTGGGGATAACTCAGTCTTGTGTGTCACATGAGGATTTGACAGACAGGCCCAGCTGTGGCAGTCAGGCGCCAGAGCACCACGCCCTCCGAGTCCAAGGCAGACAAGGCCCAAACCCAGAACAATTCAGTCTTTGTGGATCTACTGGAAACCATCAACTGCATCCAAATGACCGTAAGCTGTAGATACAAGCCAGATGTTGGAATTCCTCGGCTCAGTTCAATCTCAGTCCAGTCTGGCTCATCCAAGCCCGGCAGCAGAGCAGTGGCAGGAAAGGGGGCGGGCAGTTCTGATTGTTCTGTTATATGAAACCCAGTCTAATCGAACGGGAGACGCACATTTCAGCCTGTCCGTTCGCCAAGTACGGTAGAACTGTCTAATTGAGAACTTGTGCAAACGTGCAGCTCTTTTATCCTGGGATTTGTGACAATTGAAAACATGTCGCTACGTAGTTTTCATCATTTTAATAAAATGCTTTTCAACGAACCAGACACAGTCATGTCTCATGAGGGCAGCTGTGTTGCACATTAGTCTATGTATGATTCCTCCTTTCAACCAAATTACCCCCAGATGCCCCCTCCTAGATTAGTTATACTTTATGGAACGAGTTAAGAGAGCATTAAACCTATTTAAACTGCTTTGCCACTCAAAGCTGCCTGAATAAATAGCTGCTTGTCTGCATCATTTAAACAACTGCTTGTGCAAAACAAGCGATCGGAAAAGACCAGATACAACAGTCGAAGCCACGCGTAGCACCTCTTTTCCCAAAGTATTTCCATCTTCATTTCAAGAGCAGCCTATCGCATAATTAGGACTTCCAAGAGGCTACGATAATATCTTGTAAGGTCTTCAGTGGTCCAGATCTGACATGCTTTCAGTGATCTGGTGGGAGACTCATTTGTCCTTTTGCAGGCTAATTACAGCAGTCTGTGCCTCCACCCCCCGCATTCCCAGCCAACCTTTCACCTCCGAGGTGTTGAGCAGGCAATTACTCTTCTTAGCTTCTGTGTGAAGGGTATAAACACAAACTATTCCTCTCCCTCTCCATCCCTCATTTCTCTCTCTTTCTGGAGTATTCATGGCACTTGGATAACATACGTGCATAAGTGCAATACAAACACACGCACCCATCTGTAGGTTCAGTGGCGTGTCATGTGTAGGAGGAGCGCAGCTTTGTTTTTGCCTAACACGCTCTCTGTGCTCTCTTTTACCTCTTTTACCTAAACCTTGTGTAGATGTGTTTGTTAAAGCTATAATATGTAAACGTTTTTGCATTAAAACGTTATGTATTTTCGTTGAGTTGCGTACTTGCATTATCCCAACTGTTTCCAAAACTGTTCAAACCTGGAGAAATCGGTAATTTTTTTTCTATCAAAGTAACAGCCTGTTTAAGTTGGTCGCATGTGTTGGAGGTTGTCCGCCAGAAGCTGTCATAAATTATCTTTTTAATCAGTTTTTATGCCACATTATTTAGTCATTGGACATCTGGATCTTAAGTTTTCAGATAATCAAGCTGAGCAAACGTTAGCCATTAGCCATTAGCCTGTAGCCCCTCAGTTCTGTCCATCCATAGGGAAACAGGGATTTTCAACGTGAAATTGCTTCATTCAGTGTTTTTTTACTAGTTTAAATCACCAGGTCTGTTTGTTCTAGAGAGGAGGAGACCTCTGCGGTTAATTCGGCTCCCGGTAAAAAAGCTCCTGAGCGATGAACAATGAAGGAATCCCAACCGAGAGAAGCTGACGGTAATGACGGCAATTGTGGTGAAGACAACAGCTACCATGATCCCACGCTACTTCACAACGCCACCAAACTCTGTCTTTTGTTATTGTTTTGATTGAGAGGCCCTGGTGGCAGAAAATGACATGTTGTACGTTTAAGAGTGTATCATTACATATTTTTCTGCAACTTCCGTTTTTAACGCTTTTACAAACACATTGCACGTAGATAGAATTGCCACAGTAATGTGATCACAATGATTGGAGTGTCAGACCCTTGCGGATGCCATCCATTGTTACTCCTCTCTCCTCTCTTTTATTTTTAGCCTGAGACGCAGATATGAAAGCTGTACGCATGAAAAAACAGCAAAAAAAAAAGAAAACTGTATAATGATGGACCCATATGTCTTGAACCTGTGGCCAAAAGTGCACGTTCCACTTTGATAAAGCTAAGAACGAGGGGAAAATTGTACTCCTGCGTGTGATTTTTGCTCAACTATAGAACTAAGCTCCATGTTGACCAAGATGTTTAGAAAAGTGCTTTTAAGCTCTCCTTCGCTGCTTGATAACCCACATCCTCTCCTCAAAACCCTCAGTAACAGCTCTCCAGAGGGATGCTTTCATCCTGACGCACACTATGTGTTTGGTCTGTTTCCATTTAGCTAAGTTCAGGTGTAGTTCACAGAGGCCGCCAACTCTGGTCATGTGACTTGCATGCGGGCTGTGGGCTTGGGAGGCCTTTTTTTTTTTTTTTTTTTTCGTGTAATATAGCCGTGTGATAGACCGAGGAGCTTTTGTGCCAAGAGAACACAAGAGCGTCTTAACTGTCAGCTATTTTACATACGCCAAGAAAAAAATGCTTGTTATTTCTTCTATTTGTGTCCCTGTCGGTCTTATCAGAGTCTGTGGTTGAATGATAATACGTGACCTGCAGATCTCATGTCTCCCCTTGTCATGGTGAGAGCAATGGCAAGTTTAAAAAAGGTTGTACAACCTCCTGAAGTCTGCTCTGTGCTCTGTTGATGAGGGTGCTGAGAGGACGGTGCCCTCCATCTGACCCACATCTGATTCACCTTGAGCAAGGCAGGCTGCTGGCAACAGACACCAAGCCACAGAGTTCAGTCGTGCTGTGACACTCTTGCGTAATCTATGAGGAAGCTGCTCTGTAATAAATAAATCTGGATGAGGAGGTCCATCTGGGAACAACATTTTTTCAGCAGAGCTCTCCTGACGTGATGCCTAGTGGGCTTTATAAATATCCTGAGCCCATCCGCGCAATGTGAACTATGTTTCACCCTCCCACACCCTTCCCCTTTGAGTGTTTGCCTTCTGCTCGCAGTGAAAAGCAGGCTTTACTTTGCTTTGTTTGTCCCTCAGCACTTACCTCCCACTTTCTCCCTGTTAACTGTCAGTGTTCAAAAGCAGAACACTGGAAACCACATGTGAAACAGAACTCTCTCGCCTTCACAATGTAGGTGAATGACCCAGAGGGATTTTTTTTTTATGTCATATGGGATCTCGGGAATATCAGAACTGAAGTTGCGAATTCTAGCTTTTTTTAATTATGTCCGAGGCACCAAAATCAGAAACTACGTATGCATGGCACTTTTCATTTCAAAATTGCAGAGTGCCATACAAGCAAACAGACCATTATCTTTTTAAACAAATTGCTGCAAGTGAGCAACTTTCCCAGAGGTGCCGTGCGCCGCGTCACTCTCGATCTGGTGTTGTTCCTAATCATATCTGTTGGCATGATATGATTTTCCAGAGAGAAAACCTTAATGAACAACAGGCAATAGCAGAGACAAAGTTTTTCTGAATAGCTCCAAAATCCTTTCCCCACAAAGATCACCATATAGATATTGTGCTTCTCTCCTCGCCGCGGAGAAAGTACCGTGGAGATATGCCTGGCGGTCAGTGATGAATAGAATTTATGGAGAGTTATGCCCCAACTACCAAGTGTTTGACCTTGTGTTGTAGAATTACAGCCCCATCCACCTAATGCATATGTATGACACATCTACCTGTAAGGGCTGCAATCTTTAAACAGCCAACTGTGGCTGAATTGATTGAATATTTCATGGTAGCGTAAAACAAGCTGAAAATGCTTCAAAATCATCGGTGCCATGTTGTTTTGTTCTATTTGATGCCTACTAACTACCGGTATGAACATGACAAAAGTATCAATAGGTACTGCAGGCAGAGACACATGCGGCGTGTATTTGATACTTAACATGTCCCTCTGGGTCTAACGTCTTACCTAATTTACTCATTAAATCAATAATGGATTGCAGCTAATTTCTTACATTTATCTACTGTGTGTGTGCGCGTGTGTGTGTCTGTGTGTGTGTTTGAGGACTGACACCCTCTGAGCTTGCTGCTCCCTTTGACCTTTAACACCACGGTGTATAATAACTCTTACAGTTTGACAGGTCAACTGAGGCGTCACGGCTGGCCCCTTGCTGTGGGTTAGGGCTGAGCCTTTTTATCATACTACGCACCATGTGATGGATGAACCCAGCAACACACTGACGAGAGGGCTAACTGTGTTGTTCGGAGAAAGCGGATAAGGCGTTGTAACAAATAACACCTCGCTGAACTCCCCTCCGCTACCTTCTCGTAGTCCCTGGCTTCAGGCTCTTCCAGCTATTCACTTTCCGAGAGCCTTCTCTGGTCCACAAAGCATACAGACTTATGGGGTTTATTGCAGGTAATAGTCCGCTTCTCATATAGCCAGTTTCTGAGGCCACTTGTCTTGAGTGCGTTAGTGCAAAGCAAATAGGATATCTATTAGGGGCTTTAGTGCAAATGTGAAAAATGATGCATTACTGCTGGGTCCACAAAATTGACAGAAATTATATATATATATATATATATATTTTAAAGGATAGAAGCAGATAAATATTTTCTAGATATTTACAGATACCAATTGATTGTAAAGTGAAAATGAAAAGTGTTTTGGAAACACATTTATCATATGCAGCAGATCCATATTAAGCTTCAAAGTCACAGTGAGTCTGTGAGTCACAGGATGTGTAAGTGTATGTGATGTGAATAACGACAGAATCCTGCCCCGGCTGAGGTTTTACATGCGTTCAGCATCACTGCACAACGAGCCAAATGGACTCCAGATCCGGGCGCCTATAATGTATTAAATGGATCATTGGAGGCCGACTTTCCAAGCCCCTGTGTTGAGATTACAAATGCTTGAACAGCATATAGCAAAAATACACTCAGGTTTGTTGCTCTCCTTTAAAATAGGCTATAGAAGAGGGCAATTCAGGAGAGGGTTAATGCTGACTAATAAACATTTGAGATAAGCTCGCATAAACATATGTGGTCAGTATCAAAGATGATGATTCAATTCGCTGCACAGTCTAAAAGAACTGAGACTTCTAGTCACGTTTTAGGACAACAGTACAATCCTATAAAAAAACAAAAAAACTGAAATGTCCAGCAGAGACACCTGGGAATGTGGTCACAGCTGAGACAGCTACTCTCCCCATGTGACCAAACCTTAAGTCCTCTGCTTCCACCTGCGCCTGGTCAGTCACCCTGGAGTTGAGGGCCTTCAGCAAGGGAAGGGCTTTCCAAGCCCCTTTTGATTTATTCAGTATTTGGCTAACCTTGCTCTGAACCTCCCCCATGAGATTTCCAACCATTTTAGCCCTCCTCTTCCAGCATACGTGAACTACATGCCTCCTCGACCTAGTTCCATCCCAACATGCTTCTTCTCCCTCTGCTTTCGCAACAGTTCACTCAGAGAATGAGAAACAGGCCCTTGAAGGAGGCTCGGGTTCACTCTCGGCAGAGCCCGTCCCCCCCGCCCCAGTGCGGGTCACCTACTGATCACAATGTGCGGCCCTATCGTGAGTGCACAGGGGGGCATTTATGGTTCGCAGGGATTCAAATGAATGTTTATGAGCCTTGTCTGGCAGCCAAAGGGCAGGCACTATTCCAGCTTTTACAGCCACTCTCATGGGTTTACTTTTGGTTGTGTTCTTGCTTTGACTTGTGCTCAGTTATGGGGTGTCTCTCTGTGTGTCTGGACTGTGATCTCCAAATCCCCTCTTGTGTGGTTGAAGTGTTACTCTCAAGGCAGCGAGGGGAAAGTTCCCTGTGTATGTACTCTGTGCGTGTTTGTTTTACAGAGCCAGAGGACCACATGGAGTTCACTTGTCTTTCAAGTTTACAGTCACATTTTGCTTGCGTTTCAATGGCAGTGTTTGGTTTTCTCGAAATCTTCAATATTTAAAAGGAGAATCTGCATTTATTGTCATGCTGCACGTGTCCTCTGCTACGCTGAAGAGTATTGGCTTCATGATTAACCTCACTGGGGGGAAGGAAACAGCATGGCCCACAGATAAGCACAAATGTGCGCACCGTTGCATTTTCACTGAACATTGCTCTTTGCTCTGATCTAAATATACTAGTTACAGTCTCAGGAGGAACAATCAGAGCATCTCAGTAAGCAAACAGAAGGAATGAAATGAGATAAAAAAGGAGGTGCTCTGTGTGTTCGTATGACACGTTAACACACTTGTCATTTTGCTTCCGTTTAGGTTTTGATCTCTCTGTTGGTCTAATTTTATATTTGTCAGAAAGGCCTTCATGCACTTGACAGCTGACTTCTCTCAAAAGTGCAGGTGTCACACATAACAGCAAGGACAACCGCTCGTCTGGTAATTGACTTTTGGAGAAAACTAGGTCGTCTTGTTATGCAAATGTGGCAAAAAAAAAAAAAATATATATATATATTGTTATATCAGGTCAGGTCTGTCTGGGATTGCACAAACTTGAATCCAATAGTCTTGACAAACGCACCATACCAGCACCAAAATAAAGTACAGGCACCCCATGGTATGAAAGGTACTGGCCTATTTGAGTTTAGTGATACACCAGCTCATCAATGATCAATGCAATAGCCTTCAAAAAGTTCTGTTTAACTTGCCTCAGTAGGAAACTGTGTGAGCCACAGAAATTCTGTTGAACAACTACATGCATGGTGGGAAACAGCTGTAAAAAAAAAGAAATGCTCATGGCTATGAAGTGGAAGTTATGATCAGAATGTTATACCTTCTTACAGTTAGATGTCAATGTGTATTCTCAATAACAACATGTCGAAAATGTTACATCTACACTAAAACGTGAGTGGAGTGGAAAGAGACATTTTAACACAGCAATTGGACACCTACCCTTAGGCTTCTCCATAACATCCCTGCCAGGGACACAGCTCAGTGTGCAAGGTGCTGTTGTGTGCCCAAGGCTATTTCAGCTAAAAGGAATAGTTCAACAATTTGCACAGTACACATATTTCCACCACTCGTGCAGAGAGTTAGATGGGAACGTCAAAACTTGTCAAAACAAGAATGCAAATAAGCACATTTCCCAAAATGTCAAACCATTCCTTCGGCAATTCAGCTATAAGCTTGGCAGTTCCCAGTTTTAAAACATGCTTTTATTTTTTCTAATTCTTTAAAAATATCAATCAATTAATTTGCAATTGTGAGAGTCTGGCATTGATACATCTCATCCATTGTGAATGTGCACAGCTCCCTCCCTCTGTTTGGAGCTTAAGCCAGGGAACATCCTCAGATTCATATGCAATAAAGCAAAAGAGGCTCCATATTGGCCCTTTTTTTTCCCAGAATATTAGCCTCTGGGGTTTTGCTAATACACATCACATTTAAATGATCTACTGCCACAAACGTGTAGCAGTTACAGACAAGATTGTAAGAGAGTGAGGCAGGCTAACAAAACCAAATGTGATGTATAGTCATCGTTTTCAGAAGTTTACTTTTAACTTTAATAATTAAGGCCTTAAGATGACTGCCGTCCTGTCAGGGCTCAACAGATACTCCACAGTCGTTCTGCCTGTCCACGTCCATTGAAGGTGGTTTGGACCACTCTGCACGTGAGGACGAGGTCCTGACCGACTTGTTTTGACTTCATTATTTTTTACGGAGAATTACACCATCCCCCCTTCACCATTTTCTGACAGCAGAGAACAGACAAGAATACACCCCTCCGAGCGTATGTTTTATGTTTTGACAACATCGTCTGTCACAGTCACTGATCTCACGCTTGTTATAAATCAAAGGTGTTATCACACTGCCATGAGAGTCAAAACCCAGGCACAAAACAATCTGTACCTCCCAAGTGTTCACTTTCTCTATTTTCATCATGCACAAAGAAACACATTTCTAAAACTCCGTTTTATTATCTTGTTCTGATTTAAAGACACATTAAAAAAGGAGAATAAAAAAAGAAGTGTAAAAACAGGCTAAAACAAGTGTCAAAAAAAAAAAAAAAAGCTCCCAGAATAACTACTGGTACAAACCTTTGCATGGCTTCTGTTCAAAGTGAGGCATTCAGTCCTTCATACTATACACATAGGCACACACACATACAAATGGGACATGGTCGTGTCCTGCAGTTTATCTTAATTCTACCTGCAGAAGCAACCGCCTTGCACGTCCCCTAAGTATTTGTCTCCACACTATCACAGGGCTTCCTCCACTTCCAGATGTCTTAAGGTCCATATTCCCTTCATTACACCCCAGAGCTGTTTGAGGTCTTTGCAATCCAGGTTTTGTGCAATCCAGGTTCATGTCCTCCCTTTGAATGTGTTCATGCAGGTGTAACTCCCAGAAAACTTGTGGATTTCTTCCAGTGCAACTTGTGGCATGAAGCTAAAAAAAGTGCAGAAAGACCAGGGATGAAATGTTAAGCAATGGTGTTGATAAAAACAAGACAAAACAAAACGATATGTTAAATGACAATTCTTACCTTTTTAAAATGACAAGGGCGTGCATAGTCCAGGGCAGGTAGAGGAAGGCCTTGTCAGCTCTGACTGCATCAACGGTCCTATGGGCAACTACCTCAGATTGGAGAGGTGGAAAGAGCTGCGGAAACCTACAAAAAATATACATACAGTAGTTTTGAGACAAGGTAATGATCCTTCAACAAAACACCTTAAACAGCTCAGCACTGTAAGAAAGTCCAAAGCATCGAGGTGCAGTTCCATCTGTAAAGACCTCAAGACGGCAACTAGGGGGCAGACAGACTGACGATACATAAATAGTGACTATGCAAATTCCCTTTTCTAAAGAAACTCACATTTTCGAGATTCCCAGCGCTGTGACTTTTAATATGTTCTACGAGGGAGTGAAGATTACAGAGGAAAATCACGTCTGCGAGTAAGTAGTGTACATTAACTGGGGAAAAATTGCGCAATTGTGCAAAATTGCGTGCCATCCATTAAGCAGATGACAAGCGATTTGAGTGCAAAGTGAACATTTTAACCTAGCGGTGGAGCTATATGAAAAGTCAGAGCGACCCTGAATATTTCTAAAAAGCACATTTCCCAGCACTCCATTTAACAGCAAAGATATTTCACTCTGAACCACAACCGCACAGCAGTGCTAATGGAAAAGTCAGTGGATCCCTACAGCCAGGAGGATTCATCCTGCGGGGAACAAGAATCCATAATGTGGCCATTCAATAGTTGTTGAAATATATTTCAAATTGGACCAATGTGGTTGAATGACTGACCTAAGGACCAGCATTGCCATCCCTAGAACCACGCTGCTATTATGGCTAAAAATCTAAAGATATTAAGCTCTTTATATACCTGACTCTCATGCCCTGGAACATCTCTGTATTGGTGTGGAAGGGAAGCACGGTGGTGCAGCCAACGCCGGGACAGTCCAGCAGGCCCAGCGTCAGACTCTCCATGAAGGCCAGCGATGAGGCCTTGGAGGTGCAGTAGTCTATGGCTCCGGGGATGGGAGACTGAGACAGGATGGAGTTTATGCACACTACGTGGCCGTGCTGCAGCTCCAGCATCCGAGGCAGGAATGCTTTTGTAGTCTGGGATGAGGAAGGAAAAAAAAGGCAGAATGAAGACAAGGTGGAAGGAAGCGTCGAAATGGAAGGTGAAATATATTCAGGAGAGTGAAAAGAAGAACAGACAAGAGAAACAGGCCCACAGTCACAGATTAAATTTCCATTTAGTTGATAATTGCATTTCTGTCTGCATATGACAGTCTTTTCATCTCCATTCAAAATACAAATGCCATGAGTTTCAAAATCCTTCTGATGTTTCAGGGGCTGAGAAGCAATTTGGAAATACCCCACTTAACCTGCCATAATAGCGTCATGATTGACAAGTCTGGGGGTGCCTACTGTATAAAATGCCATGCTATAATCAAAATATGAAAATGATAAGGATAATCTGCAAGGAGGAATGTCCCTACTTCTGCATGGAAGCTGCCTCTGCTTTAGTCTCTGCAAGTCTTACCCAGAACTGTCCCATGGTGTTGATGTGTTGGGATTTCAGAAGGGCGTCGTCATCGCTGTCCATCAGACTTTTGCCGTGGACTACAGCTGCATTGTTCACTAATATTGTAACATCCCCCACCTGAGGTTACAAAGCACGACAACAAGAAACAAAAGAGCACCGCTTAAGATGTTATGCATTTTCTGTCTGCTTTCATGAGATCATACAGTTGTGCTGCACCAGAGCTGTCAGCAATATTCCCCGCTCTTATTCAGATATTTCGGATGAAGTGTAATCTATACAACAGATGGGAGACAGAGCAGCTCAGAGCCAATATACATACAGAGGAGACGCAGAGCAATATTTTATCATGCGTTTCACTGTGTGCAAACAACCTTTCCCTTTGTGCAAGTAGCAATATCTTCATATACATCAAGCTGGCGTACCTTTTCGCGAACCACCTTGGCTTGCTTGTAAACTTCCTCCCGATTGGCCACATCACACAGGAAATAGTGGCACTCTGTTCCAGAGAGAGAGATCTCTTCTGCTGTTTCTTTAAGGCACTTTTCTGTTCGTCCCCACAAGATCACCTAGCAAAAAAAAAAAAAAAAAAAAACCAACATCGTTAAACGCTAGGAACAAAGCAGAGAAAGGTTATGCATCGAAACTGTGCCGAGATCAGAGGCAAATTAAGCGAGCCGTTGCTTCTAAGTGGAACAAAAAGGGATGTTGTCAGTCATCAACAAACATGACGTACGCTTTGCGCAATTTTTCTGGCGACGAGCCGTTGTGTAACTGTGGAGATCTTGGAGCCGAAATGCTCTTTTCATTCAGAGAACAGAGAGGTCATTTTCACTCCAACAAATAGTTTTCAAGCAAGATTAAAGGCTTGGGGGGGTGGGGGGGGGGGGTTTGCTGTGTGAATGAATTGTCTCTTCATCCACCCGGAGACTAAATGAAGGCCGGTCATTTGAGCAGGGAACATGGGGTTGGATGGAGGTGGGGGACTAGTGATTGGGCAATTAGATCTGTCAGTCTTTGGGGTCAGGGAAAGGTAATGAAATCAGGGGGTGAGCCCTCCTCATCTCTCAAACAAAAATTCTCAAAGAGATTACACGGCCTGTTGGGCAGATGAGCCCCGTCATTTCTGGTCAGGGAGTCTGAAAACAGTGCGTGTGTGAAGTGCTGAGGACGCCAGTGTGGGATTTGGCTGGTTGCCCGTGACCAAGGTTAATATTTGAGCAAAAAGTCTTCTGGAAAGTGATCTTGTGTATGAGAGAAGCAAAACGACTGCGTGAGCGTATGCACACACACATGCACACAAAAGAGAGTGTGTCTCTTGCCATTTGCAAGGTTCAATAGCTATAGATGATCACGCGTCATCTTTTGCACGCGTATTGAACATGTCATCCCCGCAGTAACAGGACACTTTCAGACAATGCCAATCTCATCAAATGTACTCAGCATTAGTCTAGAGCCAAACATAACATACTGACAATGACAGATGTTAACTTGCACAGCCACAACCCTTCAAAATCACCAAATTACTGGGTTGCTTTTTTTTTTTTTTTTTCTTTTTTTTTTTTTTTTTTTAAATGCAGTGTTTCTGTGTCAATAACTGTCTGATGCTAACAGTGTCAGAAGCAAACAGAAATACTGACACTGTGAAGCTCTAGGGAACATCAAAGATTACAGTCTGGAATAGGTTCTTTATTTCGTTATCAGATCTGAAGCAATAAGGGTTTGGCTCCCTCTGTGAGCGGCCCCTTGTTTGAGTTACTTTTGATTGGGTTTTTTGTTTGCTTCATTTGCAAGCCCATTTGAGTAATCAGTGAAGGCAGACAGGTCTTGATGAATAACTGAAAGCTTTTAATAGGATTTGAGCCTTACAAACAAAGCTGACAGCTTTCATTAAAAGTCAGCACTCAAACTGTGCTCTCCTGCTAAAATGTTATTTAATTAATTAGGTTTATCACCCGTCACAACACACAGGACCCTCAGAACAAACAAGGATTGGCCAAATTGCGATCTGGATGGAAACAGTAAGAAAACAAGTTTTTTTTTTTTTTTTTTTTTTTTATTGACCTTGCACAAGCCCCGTTCGCTATCAGTGATACACCAGTGATTGCTCTAACTAGGCATGCCTAACAGGACATAACGTCAACACACGCCGTAAGTTAAAGCTCTCTAATCGACAAATTAATGTGGCAAAGCTTGAAACAAGACATTGACAGAGAGAGAGAGAGAGAGAGAGAGCAGATGACACTCAATACTAGCTATGGTGAACATCTCCGTGTCCCCAGTAGCTGCAGCTGAATTACAGTGATACTCTATCTCTCAGGTCTGAATGTATGGGTGGGTATGAACCCTCCTTTTCACACCCATTGTATGGGCCAGCAGAGAGGCGGCACACAGAGGGGGCAGCAGGAGTTCAGGAGGCAGTCGCCTGCCGCTGTCTAATTACTGCGGAGACAGCAAGGTCAGTTGCAGGGCAATACCCAGCTGGGAGCGGTGGGCTTCCCGCCTCCAGCACAACACACACACACACACACACACGCACACCCACCCGCCCGCACAAACCTGTTGTCAGTGCCACGGTTTGGTTCATCTTCCTCGCAGTGATGCAATGTCTCTTTATGTAATGTTTACAGCCACATAAAAAAAGTCGACGTTTTCTGCCAACCTTTTCTTCTAAACTTGTTGTCATGGCACTGAGGAATACTTCGAAGCGGGGCTTTGAAGAAACACACTGTTTAGATGTCAGCTATTTACTGGCATTGTTCTGAAAGCCCTCTCGCAGTGCTCTGAACTTGGACGCCGTGTTTGAAAATACTTTGGTCTCGGGTTTATTGTTTCAGAGCTTTGTTCTGCAACGGTTCCCCCCTAACAGCACACAAGAAGACCTGGCTCCCCTCCTGAGTCCCCGGCTCTCCATCTCGCCGGATTCTTTCCTCAACGCTGTAGTTAGTCTTCCTCACACCGTGAAAACACCAAAGCCCAAGCAGAGGGAAAAGGAAATTCCGGCTGCCAATCACAAAGGGGCTCAAACTGGGGTGAGCACGAGTTCGTAGAGGTTAGCCCTATTCATAATTACCGTCCTATTTCCTTTTAGCATCTCCTTAGGCAGGGAGTAATTGTCATACACATTACCACAGGTGTTGTTTTCAAAGCCTTCACACCTAGATAATACCCAACAATGGGGTGCTGAAAAGCGTGGTGACATCCTTTGTTGTGCAGCTGCAAAGTAAAGCTTTTAAAACCCACTGGTTTCTTCTTGCTCGTTCCCCAAGGACATAGCATCGGAAGAAAGAGGGAGGCAGTTAGTGTTTCATTGAGCTTTTAGCAATGTGTTCAAGCTGCTAAAATTGCATCCGAGATGTTGGGCTTGTGTCACACACGTATACAGATAATTACAACCCGCAGCTTTCAGCTGGGATGCTCAGTACCAGGAAAATGACCACCGCTTTCTTCCATGTGTAATGGCTACATCCATCTGAAGTGATCAAAAATAGAGCTACTCTGTATTAACACATTACTGCTAAAAGGGAAACCAGCGGCACATCAGGCACTCAGCTGTGTAATGTTCACCCAATGGATTTGGTAGACAAACCGTAGCTGGGAATGATGAAGGGAACAGAGGTTAGCATGACCTGCAGTGTTGAGGAACTGTCTCTGTAGCCACTGAAGCATTTCAGGCCCAAGTGACGGCTCCTTGTTAGGGGGGTGAGGGATGGGGAGAGCGGGGCGAGATGGGAGGGTGCGCGCTTTTGAGGATTGCGGCGATTCTCTGAAATTGGCAGGACTTGATGAATAACTTTTAAACTGATTTAAAAAATATCGATTAGAAATTCAAGGGCTTGCAAACCTGGCAGCCAATGGATCAGTCAACGCCGCTATGTAATCAGATAACTTTAAAATCTGCAAAACAGGTTGCTACACGGTTGATTTTTTTTCTAAAGAGCAATCAAAACATGGGTAAGAGCATAAAAAAAAGAAAGAAAAAACACACCTTCACATCCAGCTGGGAAAAATAATGATACATCATGACTTCAGTCTCAAAGTAAACACAGCATAATCATCATTATTATTATTATTATATTATTTGTCATCTGATTAAGGCTGACCCTCTTAGTCGACTAATTGGGCGCTTTGGTCTTTTGGTCTCTTTTTTTTAATGCTTATTTCCAAGAAATTTCTGAGCACGTGTCTGGTAAACACAAGATTTGAATTAGTTTTCCATGATGCTTTGAGGAGAAACTCAGTTTTACAGATCCGTTGATTAAATGAACAAATCCGTTAGTCAACAAAATCGTAAGAGTGTCAGTGGACGAAGAATTTCTTTAGTTGACGACCTTCATCTGATTACAGTGCATTGCAGTTACTGTACCAGACCTTTGTATTAGACTAATCCAAGTCAATGTAATCTGTTCCTCCCAAAACCTTTTGTTAGGCTAGTTTTGCCCGTTTAGTTTTGCATATACTTCATAAAAAAGGCATATCAGGTCCTCATCCTATGCTTGAAAACAAAACCTAATCTGGCTTTTATTAACACAAACATTGTGGGGCCTTTTTTCTGCTGTTGTGATATGTTCCCAGATTTTACAACTGCAAAGACTGTTCAAAAATGGCAAGAAGCTATGATTCAGTGACACACACACACACACACACACACACACACACACACACACACACACACAGTTGATGCCTTTAACACAGCTCAGATCTTTGGATAAAACACTTTCTAGACATGCCAGTCATAGCATAATCACACAGACCTTTAGCACATGAATGTCAGCCCAGTGCTGCACTTAATCACATCAATCAGCCATAAAGGCTGCCCAGACCTGCCCTCTGGTTGACCCAAACTGTTGTGCAATACTTGAACCAAAATTGAGGGCAATGTCACCAGTCTTACTGGACCCACTAGGGTACTTAGGGGTCATGACCCTTGCTTTCACAGAACAGTGTGGGACAACAATACACTTGGGGCAAGGTGGGCAGGACTGACAGGGATACCTGTCAACTACTGCTGCTGCTGCTGGTTTTGACACACACTAAACCTAAGCAAAAACAAACTTCATGCAACATAACTTTAATATATAGCCGATGCATGTCTTTGGAGAGAGTGGAAGGAGCAATGTGGGTGCAACAAGTTGTCTGTGGTTAGATGAATTTACCTTTCTGGCCCCTTGCTTGGCAAACTCTTTAGCCAGGTGACGCCCGATGCCTCGTCCCCCACCGGTGATCAATACCACCTCCTTGGTCAGGTCCTTCCTTCTGCTTGGCATCAGCGAAAAGAAACTTGCTCTGACTATATAATAGAGCATTTGAACCGGGAAAAGGCACATACGACACGCGCTCTTCAAATCCATCTCGAAAAGTGCTCACGAGCAGCCGATGAGTGGGGCTATAATGTTTACGCTGCAAGTTTATGTGCACTACTGATATCCTCCAACAGTGCAGCAACAGCGACTTTGCAAGTTTATCAGCATGCGAACAATCTCATCTGCAGCATCGGAAACTGTTGCATGAGTAATCCACTGGCGGAAGAAAAAAGAAAAAATATATATATTAAAAATTAAAAAAAGCAGAAGTGTGTGACTTCAAGGAGCTCTGACATGATAGTCGACATGCATCACGCTCTCGAAATGAGTGAGTGATCAGTCATTACGCCTGTCAACCACTGGTAGAGACGCAGAAAACGTGAAACACAAGTCCACACTACGCTCCGCGGTGCGCGCTACTGAAACCGCTGGGCTTTGGAGTTGTGTTCCTGTCCTGTTCCCGTTCTGCTTTATATATTACCGCCTCTGCCCTGGCGTCGGTACTTCCACTAGTGAAAGGACCTGGGTGAACCTAAAGGGGAGGTTTGTATGGGCATTAATCCTGATTGACATGTTAAGTGGGGATGAATATTTTTGCTCCAGAGCCCGTCTGCCCTGAGTGGTTGCGTACTTGCCTCTTCCCCACCCCCTTGGTGTGTGTACAGAGGTGGTTCTCAATCTGTGGTCCGGGGCCCCCCAGTGGTCGCGCCACAGCGTCTCAGGTGGGTGCCCAATCTTGTTTGGGGAAGTTTCACTTTATTAACTTAACCTCGTTGCATGAGGTACATAATAACAATGACGTGGAGAGCTATAATCAACAACCAAACTATTCTTATGTAAGAGTGCCAGATGGGGTTATTTGGTCAAGGGCTTCATAAAAAAAGACTGAGGTCAACTAATCCTCCAGCCCTCCTATCAATTGAGCGAAACAAATAAGCAAACAAACAATGAATGAGCTAAGCACTAAACAAACACACAGCTGAGAAACCTGACAATTGTAAGTTTCTCTTTGTAGCACTTTGGTTTGGCTTATTTAAAGCTATTGTTCTGCTCTTTTATGACAACACCTATTTAAAGCTTATGTACTTGCAAGATTCTCGCTGTTTGTAGTCATATCCTCATGATTGTTTGCACTTATTGTGAGTTGCTTTGGACTGTAATGTAATGTAATGTAACCATAACACAACCCGCCCACTCCAAAAAAAAAAAAAAGTATAGTAGCTGGATAGATAGACATGCAAAACCTGTTTCATAATAAAACATTAACTGGAAAATGTTTTCTGTGCTCACATTTACATTGGTCTATCTGAGGTAAAATCTCATAACGACATAAACACATCTGCTGATGTGCCCTTGAGCCAGTTACTAACTTCTCGTCTGTCAAGCCCCAACATGCTAATGCTGACTAACACATGTGTAGCCTCATAACACACGTAAAAGCGGAGTCTAGGTTATTCACTGTACCAAGAGCTCACATAATGAATCCCAGCAAACGTTCGGTTGTATAAGCATGGCAGGGTTTATATCACACTCAGGGAACATGTTTATTTCAATGTGAGGGTACACAACATTCAGTGTGTCCCTACATGTGTAGTGGGCTCCAAAGGCTCACTTATTTGAACCCAATTTGTTGTGGTAACATATGGTATTTTTTAGACTATATCTTTCTCTGTGTGACAGAGCAATTTGGGAAATAGGTCAGCCCAGTCTCAGAAGCTTGGCAGGGTGACAAACAGAAAGCTGCGTGAATACCTCCTAAACAAATCATATGAATTCATGAGCCTCAGACAAGATTCCAGTCTGTGATTTTTGGCCCTGGCATTGTGATTTTTACTGGGTATCGCTGAATGCAGGGCTTTTTCAGCAACTGGGATGGGTTTAAAGAGCAGCCTCACAATGGTTGCTTTGTACTGGGCTCAGCTACTTAGGGAAGGCAGAGAGGCTCTCGGGGGCTGCTAAAAACTCCAAGACAACACGACTCCAGATGCTGTCTTCATTTGGAAAATTTCGGAGATTTACAAAATGTGAACCCAAAGTGAAGTTGCACTGGAAGCTTACACCAAAGTGTTCCCAGTTAAAGTGACATTAGATATAAGTTAGTGGATTTGCGAAAAAACTAAACAAAAAGTCTAAAGATATACATTACATTTGAGTGAGGCAAATGGTTTTAAGCTGCAATGCAAGAATGTAAATAGTGAATATTCCAGAAGGCACTGTTTATTTATACTCATGCTATCACTGCCATCTACAGATCAGCCATGAAAGTTCAGATAAGGGTGTTCTCTGTCAGCCTTCACTGGGAGCATCCCTGAACATTTCCTTCCCTCAGATACCGGACAATGAAATTGCAGAGTGCAGCTGCAAGCAGCAGAGGTTTCCTCAACACCAGCGGCATGAAAAAAAAGCACGCAAAAGTCTAACAACCTTGAGATACCTGAGAAAATATTGCTAGGGATTGGAAGGCAACTTGATGGCTACCATGGAAATGTACGAGTAATTACAAAACTGCTCTATTAACATTACAAAATGTATTGCAATATTCCATCAGAAACAACTCGGTATCTTTGGGAAACATGCAATTACGTCGACTGCACAACCATATAAGATGTTGAAGAATAGAACTATTTTTTTCCTGGGCAACAGGCAGCCAAACATCATTAAGTGAAACCAAGGTCAAAATGTATTGCATGCGGCGGTGGGAGGGGTGGAAAGTGGCTGAAAGCAGGTAGATAAAACATTTACTCCTAATGACTTACCTTCAGCAGAGCAGACCAGCAACACCATGGACATCGGCACAGCAATTTTAATAATTGGCTTCGCTGCTCTTGTTGCAGCCTTCCTCCTTCTGGTAATTGGACTTGTGTACTCTGAGCTGATGAATTCAGACATTCCTCGTGGGGTTGCAAATAACGGGAAACTGCGCATGGTTCATGGCTTGTTTGTTGGCATAGCAATTGTGGTAAGTATCTACAGCATCTATGAAATTGTTAATGTTTACTATTTTTATGGTCCCTCCATGTTTTGTATTTGTTATAATTAACTTTTTAAAATGATAGAATTCACTTATTCCTTAGTCTAAAGGATAATGCCTCTGCTCGTGTAAGAGAAAATACAAAAAATCGACTCTACTCTTTTAGGCCCCTGTCAAAGATTGCTGTCCTTTGTTTGTCCTCCAGCAAATGATAAAGCTTAGATCAGAGACATTTTAGATAAGAAATCAAGTGTAACAAAGGTGTAAAAAAGGCAAGGTCATGTGTTCCCTTTCTTTGATGTTGTCATAGTAAATATGGTCTCTCAGAGAGAATAACTTTCATTTTGACTTTTCCTATCAAGAACACATTTCTTTCCCCCTTTGAAACATTGTCTCCCACTTGTGGTTAGTCTGTGGTTCCTCTCCTATAAAGGGCCGGATCCTACATCGCCTGGGTATTTGTCATCAGATCAGCTTCATCCGATGGTTTGTGGCCTGTTTCCTGACTCGCTTAAATCCAGTTCCTGCGGGCCTGCGAGTGAAGGACCTGAAGTTTTCTGAGGTCCCAGTGCGAGTCTATGAACCCACCACTGTGCGTGACGGCTTGAGAAGAGGTCTTGTGTATTTCCATGGAGGAGGATGGGTATTGGACAATTTAGGTATACAAAGTTAACATCATTTACTCACACTGTAGAAATGATATTAAGTAGAAAATACACTCTTTAGTGCATTTTAAACCACAATTAGTATAATTTGACCATATACAATAGAGATATATTCACATACATAATTTAGAAGTTTGACTTTGAGAGGTAAAATAATAATTTACATATGTAAACACACCTATGAACTGACATAGGCTTTGTTTTCCTGCTTTATTTCTAAACTTAAATGATGCAAACAAACCTTCATAGCATCAGAAGACTTATGACTTTATTTATTCATGTGTTCTCTAATGTTAGATCATCTATTAAAAGACAAATCAATGCATTTGAGGATAATGTTCCTCTCTTGTGTTTACATTTTTGGCATTGGACAGGCCTACCATTTATTTTACATTTGGCTCAAATACTGAGCCTTAAATTTGTTGAGGTTTTACTTTACTGTGGAAAAAAAAAAGGAACAGAAAGATGGCTTGAGTGTGCAGTCTCTTCCACAAACTATTGTGGTTTATTTTTTCCCTATTAATGTACTGTATTTAAATGTGTCCAGGTGGTGCTAAAGTCTGGCTACTTCATATCCTACTGGGCAGCTTGATCTTTAAAAATTCACCACATTTTTCTAAGATCTCCATATTTTTTAATTAAATTATCCACAAAGAAACCAAAACCAAAGATTCTTCCAAGCAACGAGTAAAAAAGAAAGCCTACAAAAGGAGACACGTGTAGGTAGAGAGGGGAACAAAGGTTGTCGTGTTCTGTCTGCAGTGCTAACATATCTTCTGCTAACTGTGATGCCCTGCTAATCCTGAACAGATTCTGTTGATGAAGTCTGTCGGCACATCGCCAAAGAGTCGGACACCACTGTGGTTTCTGTTGGGTACTTAAACTTTTCAATGCACATAAATATTCCAAAAATGTTTGGTCTTCCAAAGAGCCAGAATTCAACATATTGTCCCTCCACCTTCCCTCTCACCCCTCTCAGCTACCGATTAGCCCCTGAGCACAGGTACCCTGCCCAGCTGGACGATTGTGAGACAGCGACGTGTCACTTCCTGTCTGTGGCTGAGGCAGAGTTTAGCGTGGACTCTCGCAGAGTGGCAGTCGGAGGGGACAGCACTGGGGCTAACCTGGCAGCAGCACTGTGCCAAAGGCTGGCGAGGAGAGAGATCAGACATCTGCCGTTCCCTTGCGCTCAGGTCCTCATCTACCCAGCCCTGCAGATGGCAGATTTCAACCTGCCCTCATACCAGCAAAATCATGCTGTGCCCATATTGTTTCGTGGCCGTATGGCGTTCTACTTCCTGCAGTACCTCAATGGGGACATGTCTCTGTGCCAGGACGTGTTGGAAGGCATCCATGTCCCCAATGAGCTCAGGCCAAGCTATGAGGAGTGGCTCTCCCCTTCCAACCTTCCTCCTGAGTTCCTTGTGCGGGGTTACGATGAGCACCCGACCCCAGAATATGATGGGATGGTGTATCACGCAATCAAAGCTGGTTTGGAACATGAGGTTTCGCCTTTACTGGCGGAAGATGCTATCATTCAGAAAACACCTCCCACCTTCATCCTCACCTGTGAGTATGATGTCCTGAGGGATGATGGGATTCTATACAGGAAACGACTGCTGGACTTGAAAAAGGATGTCGCCTGGCGACATGTGATGGAAGGTTTTCATGGCATGATTAACTTCTTCAACCAGGGCTGGCTCAAGTTTTCCTCTGCAGTGGAGGTTGTGGATAGTGTCGTTGACTATATGAAAACACTGTGAAGATCATGTACTTTATTCAACTTTCAAATTTGTTTTGTACTTAAATAAACAACACTTGCCTCAAGTGAAAGAGTTTTCGTCCTTATTAAAAATATAGAGTTCACAGAGGACAAAACTCCCCACATATCAATAAACAAAACCTGTATCATTCCAAAAATGAAAATTCGCTCGAGGACACAGAGTCTGAAAACAATTTTTGGCACCATTTTAACAAAATAGAGTTTAGTGCTAAAAGGTAAATGTCATGCCCTAGTCTCAGGGAATGTATCTCTTTTTAACACAGATGTAAGACATCTCCCTTGTGCTTCCAGGATACTCTGCTTGCCTTCTCTTTCAATGTTTGCTGTATCCATAGCAACAGAGCTCTTCTATTTCCCCTCCACTGCCTATGCCATTAAGGGGCCAGGTGAATGCACCTACATGCTAACTGTTTGACTAACTAACCATGTTCTAACAGGACTTCAGATTTCCCTGCTTAGGTACGTTTGGCACCAGGTAAAGCATGAAGCAAACTGGGACGGCGCAGGATAAATGGTCCCAAAACGGCTGGAGGATAGAGCAGAAGTATGCAAACAAAGTGCTGTTGGGCAACTGGGCGGAAGAAAGACTTCAGGTAGGCATTTTTTTCTGTTTATTGCGTATTACCGTTTTATGCCAGCGTCAAAATAAGATGTTCTGATTTAAGCATACAACTTCAATTGAATGTGAGAATACAAACTATCTATCTATGCCTTTTCTCGCTGCGGAACTGAAACATAATGCTGTACCAGTGGCAGCTTGCCAAGGGTTTTGTAGCACCTCAGTTGGTAGTCAAATCTATAGCAAAGTGATTAGGCAGCCTCAGTTCAGCTACCTCAGCACAGCCTCCTGGTGGGAGAGGCTAGAGCTGGAGACTAATTGCATTGACGTGAGGTTCGGCCACGGGCTGCTGGTTCAGGATCTGAGAGGAGAAATGACTTAAGAAACACTGTACAACAGTGCAGATCGATAGTGAAGTGTGAGCTTTGCTGATCGTTGTGCTAGGCTCATTGCTCAAGTCCCTGTATATCCCCTCTCCTCACTCCTCTTTGCGATGTCTGTTTATTCCTTCCGACGCAGTTCACTCGAGAGCCACAGACAGCCAACAGCACCAACCGCGTAGACTACCGCCCCCACTGGGACTTCAAGCCAGACGTCTCTGAGAGAAGATCTGCCCTGCTGAGAGCTGAGGTCAGCCTTTAACTGCTCATTCACGGCATTAACACCAATTGAATGCCTTTCACAACCCTGCAAGTCAGGGCTTTCTCCTCCCGGTTGTGGACACTTCTGCATAATATTGACAGCCAAGATAAAGGCCTGTGATAAAACTCTTTATGAAAGCAAGTTTCTGGTCGGACTCAGCAGTCGTGAAAAATGTGTAAAATCATCAGTCCTACTGGGAACTTAAAGGCTAGTTAGAGTAATTTGCTGCTGTCACATGGTGAGCGCCTTGAATATTATTGTAAAATCACAGGTCATGCCCTCTATATCATAATCCAGTGAACGCTAATGTATACAGGCTCTGTCGAAACTACTGTGTATTGTCTTCCAGGGGCTTCCATCCAAGCTGCTATTTGCCCACAATGGCCAAGAATCCTCTCATTACTTGGTCACGCACTATGAAGAGAGCTACCGGCGTAAGCAAACCAAGGCTTTGCCCACTATGCAGCCCTGTCATCCAGACAGCCTTACGCGGCAGCTCGAGAGGTCTAACCGGCCAATTTCTGGTAAAACCACAGTTTAAAGTGTCATGGCACAACTGCCTGAAGGTACAGATTATACTTGAGAAACTACATATTAAATCATCTTGACACCCCTATGAGTGTAGGGAAAATATACTTCAGTGCATTAAATTTTGTATGGACAAAACACATCAGCAGGGCATGAACAATTAAATCTGGGTGGCCCCAGATGCGTTTTATTGTTCCAAATCAGTCACCAGTGTAATTAATGGCTGCAGTAACATGGCAGTTAACTTTCTCTTCTGTGTGCCTTTACAGCCCTTCCAACCCACTCTGGGCCGCTGCAGTCCACAAAGCACAATTTGAAAAAGCAGCAGTCACACCTCCCGTCACTGACTGTGTACAGGTCAGCATACCAGAGGCACCCACTTAGTGCCTTCTGCCAGAGCCGCTTTGCCAGGGCTTCACGCATGCTGTCCAGCCACCTCCATGCAGCCAATCATAACAACAAGGACCTGGATCTGAGGCGGCGATCGCTGCTCCAAGTCCCAGATCATTGTTGGAGTCAACTTCCACAATCACAACAGGCTCAGAGACAACGCTGTGACTCTTGAATTGCTTCACATGCTGCTTGTTAATTTAGAAGTTCTGCTCAAAGTGGTGCTGCTGTGTGGTTCCTCTTTTGTATTAGTCAGCAGCATGAAACAATTGAAAAGAGCAAACCATTTGGGAAATTAAAAGGAATTAAAAAAATTAAACATGATTCTCATTATGTCGCTGTGAGGACTACTGTGGGTTAACTGTGTGGTGAATAGTCTTTATCAGTGGTTGTACTGTAAATATAAATATAAATATGTGTGTGTGTGTCTGTGTACAAGAAGGAGAAAGGACAGGGCTATAAATTATGTCCACCATTCCAGAGGATAATTACATGCAAATTCTCCTTCTCTCTGCACACTTTATATCTGAAACTCAGAATGGGCTGTTAGTATTACCCTAGATACACTGTTGGAGGAAAAGAGAAATAAATAAAACAAGTGTTGATGCCAGAATTGACCTGGGTATTGAGGCAAACCAGAGGCCATGAGTCAGCCCAGGCAACATCTAAAGGGATGTGTCTAACTCTCATTCCATTAGGTGTTTTGTTACAGGGGATCAAAGTGTTTAATTAGGAAGAATCAAAGATGCTTATGTTTGATGGTCAACCATCTGCGTCTGCCTCCCTTTTCCCCGCCTGCCTGCTGCCTTCCATTGCAGCTGAAGCCCTTCACCCACTGTTTAGCTAGTTAGTCACTCCACAGTGCTGCTGATGCCTGCAGGTCACATGGCGCCTCTGTGTCGTTGGAAGTCTAGAGCTCCACATTTCTTACCCAAAGCACTGATGTGTTCGCCTCGTAAGCCACATGATGGTGCTATAGCAGCATGTCACTCTCTTGAATATGTCAGTGTGTCTTTAAAGTCCTCCGCATTACAGTGAAACACATGATTTGTAAATGAGCAAACAATGAGGGATTTATTATTTGTATCATCTTTATGTATATTTCCATTCTTAATGTAATTGCTCAACACTACAAGTGTTTAGATTGTTCCCGTGCTATTCTATCATTGGTTATAGGTCACACAAGTACTGGAACAGACATTTGGCTTGATACCCGTATTCATTAATTGTGAATTAATATTCAATGAATTCCATTCACATATTTCTTTGATGTTTTTAAAACAATAGATAACAAAACAAAGAGATTTAGTCACAATGAACAAAGACTCTGCTCAGTCAAGATTAAAACAAATACATTTCATTCTGGCCACCAAAAGATCTGGTACTAAAAATAATAAAAAAAATAATAGCAGTGTCGGAAGAGTTACAAAAGTAGTGAAAAATGCTTTTAGAAGCTCACCTAATTATATTGTATGACAAACCCATTTACATCCTGACATATTTAAAGAGCAACTGTACATAATTGCATTGTGTCTAGGCCACTGTGTTAGTTATATGTGTGCCCTACACAGTGGAGTAGAGTGATAGATTATCGCTATATTGCCCAATCTTTGTAATGTGTTAGAGTTGAATGAGCTCAATTACTCTGAGACTTATTTATGCACTATCTAAAGAGGTTAAGCATCTGGAGTGATATAAAACTAACTTAATGGCAGGAAGGAGTGGCAAATCAAATAAGCAAACAATTTACATGGCAGCACACCCTGTGTAAATCTAAGTACACAGTAGTTTGACTACCATTAAGAGTCTAATATTTTACATCTGCTGCCAGGGACCTAGACATTAGATACACATATATCTTTATGCAATACCCAATCCAAGAAAAATAAAGTAGTTTAATAGTTTAAGAAAGGTGATCTTAATAACACCTCAAATAGATGACAACACAGTGATTACAACTGTACAGGAACATTTGTGGCTGGGCTGAGCTTAAAACTGGGCAAAGAAAAACCCACTCAGTTAACAAGAAACTTGATGTCAAGCATGTTCTTGTAGGGGTACTCCATCACCACCTAATCTTATCATTAATGGAAAACTGTTTCCTTCTTACACACTGGTCTGCCGAGGCTTCTTATCAGGGAGGGACAGGACAAAGGGGAAAAGTATGCCCTTCGCTGCAGAGAGGACACTCAAATTCTCATCTTTGAAACCTGGTGAGATCTCATCAGCCTCAAACCTCATGGTGAAATGGCGGCTGACACAATAGGTTGTGCCATCCATCGTGACACACTGGAAGGCAGGGCAGCGCTGAATCCTTTTGGAGCTGCACTCGTACCACAGTCGAGCCACTGTATGGTAGCGGTACACACTGACACCCAGCAGTGGGTTAACATCAAACCGATACAGAAATCTCCCCACAGCGACCATATCTGCAGTTCTGTCTTTGCTGCCTACTAACAGACTTGGCCTCCAGGTGTTGGTTTTGGGGCTGTAGCGCAGTAGTATATATCTAAGAGTTCCCCCAGAAACAAAAAGCTCTCCACTGCACACTGTGACGTGATGTGCCACAGCAAATGTATCATTAGGCAGTGGAGCCACAAATGTCCATCTGTCCAATCGCGGGTCGTAGCGCTCCACTGAGGAGAGGCACTCCCCTCCGATGGCGTAGATGTAGCCCTCCAGTGCTGCCAGTTTGCAGCGGGGCCTGGCTTCGTTCATAGGATTGATCTCCTTCCAAATTGATGTCAAAGGATTGTAGCAAAACACTCGCTTTGAGGGTGTCATTTCTCTGTCTGGGCCTTGGCAGCCCACTGCCACAAATAAGTAGTTATCCATCGTGCACATGGCACAGGCTTTAGAGATGACCTCCTGTGGGATCAGGCAGAGTTTATGCCAGGCGTCTTTGTCGTGATCATAATAGTACACTGCACTGGACGTCCTCCTCTGCTCTGTCTCTGCTGTCTGTCCTCCTGTGTTTCTCGCCCAGTCTTGAGGGTCCATATCTGCCACCATGACAAACCTTCGCCCTCTCATTCTCTGCTTCTGGATTTGCTCCCGCTCACCAGCCATTAGCCGACCATAAAGGTTGGGGTCCCTGATCACCTGGAGGTAGTTGTCTGACATGACTCCCAGGGCTGCTTGCTGCACAGAGGTCTGGCCATGTTTCTTGGCCAGACACAGCGTCTCCAAACAGTTACCCAGATCGAGTTTACTCTTCAAGCTTTCCAAATCTGTGGCGTCGAGAGTTTTTGCTGGAAGGTGTAAAAATGCTGCTACAGTCTCTAGATCTGCCAACTCCCTCACATTAAGGCCTTTGCTGTCTGTAGAGTGACGGATAATAGGGTGAGCAGAGATGGACTCATTGCTGGTTGGGGCCAGAGAGTGAGTCATTGGAGTTGAGGCGCTTGTATTTAGAAAGGGGATGTAAAGCTCAGACTGCTCTGCTGCAGACAGATAGCTCTCCTTGCGTAGGAGTACAGGCCTTGCAGGGGGCCTCAGTTTGAGGCTCCCCAGCGACGAATCCTCAACAGTGCTTTGTGGTAAAACCAGATCACGCATGATGATGGGGCTCAGAGAGGAAGGAGATTCTGTGAGGCTGCTGCCACGACTTCCAAGCTCTACTGGCTGTGACTCAGAGTTCCTCTCATACTGACCCTGCACAGTGTTTAAGTCAGTAATAGAGTGAGAAGAAGATTCAACATAGTAATCATATATCTTTCCACGCACAATCTGGTCTCCTGTTTCCTCCAGCATCACGTTAGCATCCTCCACTTTGATCTTTGCCTTGGAGAGGAAGCTGGAGTAGGCCCCCTGGTGCTCCAAGTCCTGCCTTAATTCCCTGCCCACACCCACACTGCCCTCCAGCTTTTTCAAAAAGCAAGGGGAGCGGCGCCCCGTTGCACTGGCCATCCCACTCTCAGTTGGATGAGGAAGGTTCAAAGCAGATCCAAATGAAATATTACTGGTGGCAACCTCTGCCTGTTTCTGATGAGGGAGTATTTCTTCTTTCCTGCTGACATTATATGACATACTAAATGCATCCTCACTCTTTTCAGCTTGGCATGGACAAGCTTCTACTGGCGTCTCCTTGGTGCTGTCAGATGTCAGGTCAACAGTGGCTGAGTCCCGGTGCAGGGGTCTGGATCGCTTGCCCCCATCAGCGGTGTCATGTTTTGGTGAGCCTTGACAACGTAGTGTCGTCTTGCAGTTTTGGCAGGTTGCATTTTCTGGCTCTTTGTTGTCTTTGACAGAAAGCTGGATTTTCTTTGCATCCCTGGAGCTGTAGAACCTGTAGGCCCATGAAACCAGCAGCACCGCAGCCACAGAGAGACTCAGTTTCAACAGCAGCTGCATGTCGAACTGGATTGCCAAAGGCTCTGCAACGGGCATAGCTGTAGCAGTGATGGCGGTTGGCGGCACCGATTGGTTGACTGGTCCTATTGAATGTTATTGTCAATGCGTCTCAGTTGACGGTAGCATGCTGTCTGGTTTCATTGTAAAAGAGCTGCTGTGATCTGATGACTGCGTCTCTTCGCCCAAAGGATCAAGTGTAAAATGATACCTCCAGAGGTACTATTTGCATCACTGGCTCGGTAGAGGCGGGGCACTGTTCATGCAACACCTGTGGCAAGTCAGATGCAGATACAAATAATACGTAAATACCTCATAGATCAATATTTGGTTAAGCAATTTGCTGACTCATCCGAGCTTTTTCCATATGTATCCAAATCTCATCAAAGAGCTCTGTTCAATAACTTTCTAAACACACTCTAATCATAACTTTGCTTGAGTGACGTTGTTGCATCTTTTGCTCTGTGTTTACGTGAATAGTAGTGGTTCAGGTCAATATCTGAAAATGTCCTGAAAAACATTTTCATAAGTAGATCATGCTTCTCAATTTGCTCAAACAAAGGGCTAGAGCTGCAGGAGGAAAACATGGTTTGAATAAGGGCTGGGGAGTTATGATAGGTGACATGTATCAAATACTTAATAACCAGGATACATCTGTTTGCTCAGCCATGCCACTGATCAAAGGTCCTTTTCTATGCCAGTGCAAATGCTAAAACGACTCTCTCTAAAGATAGGCTGAAGATTGCTGTCGAACAACAAAATGGCAGTCAGTTGATATTACAAACAGATAGAGCTGTAAATAAAATAATAACCGTCTAACCCAGATGGAAAGATTGTATACAGAGAAAGCTGACGTGTCATTCATGTCCATATACTATACTGAGATGCAAACACACAGCTCTGTCACATGGGAGCCATGTCTCTAAGTTGTCGCTGTCAGGCTGTCATTTGTGTTGCTGATAACCCACTTGAGATAGTCTGCGGTCAACAGAACACTGTTTATTTTAACATCACTCTGTGGAGCATTCTAAAGGTGCGTCACGTGGAGAGGCATACAGAGGGTGTATCAGGTGTCCTAGCTGACATTGGCGCTGTTTGGTCATCCGATCGCCAAGCCTGCAGACGACATAAAGGAAACCGGATTCTGCAAGCATGATTGACTACTGAATAATTGACAGATGTGCCAAAGAGGCTGCTTCTTATCCTCTCCATTGATCCCAGCTCAGGTGGACTATTCAGAACACTGCTCGGGGAAGAAAAACATGACAGTCAGCCATGTGCATTGTCGTGTTACACTTTCACCTCTTCTTGCTTGTACCATCCATGATAGGTGTGCAACATGCAACTGAACAAGAACAGAAGGCACAAAATACATATTTCAAAAGGTGTTTTCAGTTTTTTTCCTCCCTCCTGTATACCTATGGAGATTAATGAAGCATGGCAGGCAGAGGAAGGTTGTAGTAAAAAAATAGAACTTAATATCTTGTGACCATCACCTTTATGTAGTCATCGATTTGTTAAGGAAATAAGAGAATTTGATAAAACTGAGGCAGCTCAAACTTTATACGTAAGGGTCATCCAACCATCTCATAAATAAACCTAAACAGCGTTGACCTATAATGGGTAAACAGAACAATTTCTTCATGTGTGAATAAAAGGTGCACACAAAAGCTTGCTCTTGTTTTCTCATTGATCTCCCTATAATTAAGAACAATTACTACTGAAGGCAACAATTACATGCTTCACATACATGGCTAAGATGGGAAGTCTTTCTCTCTGGATAACAGAATATGTAAGGCTATATATTTAAAAGGGTCATATTTATTGCTCGTTGGAACAGCCTTAAACTATTTTTATGAATTGTAAGTTACGTTTGTAATACACACATTGAACATTCACACAAAAAAAGTTATGATGTACCTTTTCTACTGGAATGATTACATAAAGACAATTTGCACATTCACTAATGCATTCAGAAATGCCAATGGAGCTATTCTTCTCTCTTGAATGCAAAGAGAGTGAAAAAACGGTAAAAAAAAAAAAAAAAAAAGCACAGTAGTGCCTCTTGAATCAAAATTAAAATGATAGTTGAGTTATAATGCAATACAGTGGGTGGACAAGCATTCGTGCCTTTGCTTCCCTCAGTGGACATTTTTTTTATTCCAAACGCATTTGACTGTCTGTTAATAATGTTTGTGCTATGCAGCGCTCATCTGCAGAATGCAGGAATATGGATTGTACTTTGGCAAGGTGAGCCGATATCCCAAACGGATGTCTATCCTTTATTCAACTAAGCTTTAGGAATCTCCCCTCTTACCTCCCACCTGGTTTAAAGCTGTAATCCCTTAAAACATGTTGTGTCCTTAGAATAGCTTAAATTGCAATTCTTGTGAAGTCCAAAAAATGAAGGATTATTCTGCATTAAACCACCCTTCACTGTGTGCGATGGAGTACACACTAAAAAAAGCGACAACAGCAGTGTCAGAATCTCCTTCAAAAGTTATGTTGGGGTCAGTACAAACAGAAAGATCAGAAATGATATGCCTGTCATTGAGCAGGCGTACAAGTATCTCTGTCTCTAGGTTTTCAAATGTCCCTCATATGGCGAGATAATCATCAAGTTAGATTGTAAACAATAGATTTGCGGTAGTGAGCGATATTAGACACTGTATATTAGCTGTCTGAAGCATTAATCAAAGAAGACGCACAACTAGTTCTGAAAATGTCAAACACAGTGTTATAAGTAAAGTCAAGGCTTGTAAGTTTTATCATCTCTCCATTTTAATACAGGTGAAATGAAACAAATGCAACAACCCTGTTTACACACGCTGCCTAAAGTGAGCACCTCCCTGGAATGGCGGCTAAAATGATCCTACTAGTACTGTAGATGTCTGGGTAAGAGTTACGTATTGTACACAATGTAGGTCACTTAAGATAGTATGTCACAAGTGAATAACTGGATTACAGGCCAGTGACAATGAGTTGCAGTGCTGTCAATTGCAA
The DNA here is from genome assembly GCA_943593645.1 of Bovichtus variegatus. Classification (NCBI taxonomy): domain Eukaryota; kingdom Metazoa; phylum Chordata; class Actinopteri; order Perciformes; family Bovichtidae; genus Bovichtus; species Bovichtus variegatus. Next base: position 11,298,848 of record CALSCE010010723.1, read on the forward strand.
CACACCGAAAGGAGAAATAATCTTCAAACGTCACATGCACCACAACCCCAAAACAGCAGACATATGTTAGATTTTTTTTTACTCTGTCCTCGGAGACCTGCCATATATAAAAAGCCCAAATGAGTAACAGAAAGGCTGTTAATGTTTCTGTCCTTTCAGCCAAGAATTATCTCTGAGAACAGTGTTAAATGAAGTACAAACAAAGGTGGAGAAGTGTAAACTCCAGCTATATCAGCAACCATCCCACACCATAACCCATATAACCTCTTTAATTATTTTCAATATTTACACTGATGTACACAAAATACACTCAAAAAGGAGATTTTTTTTTTTTTTCTAGTTTCTTAATGCATTTAAATCCTCTTGTACGTACATTCCGAGCGATCAGAAAAAAAGCAATAATTTTATATCAATAAAAAAAGAATGTTCTCTTGGAGCATCTGTGTTTGTTCCCTCGTGGTTTATCAGCTTGTTGCTAATCAGGTGCATCCCAGGACATGTAACAGATGGGAGTGGTTGATAAGGTGGCACATCCTAAGTCAGTTCCACTTTTCACATTTCAGTCAACACAATGACATTTAGACTCATCAAAAAATAAAATCCAAATGCTTTTTTCTTTTTTCCATTTCAAATAAACTGATTTTATTGATCAACAGGCAGACGTGGGACAAGAAACAAAAAAGGTGTAACTGGGCAGGGCTATATATGAGGTGGTTATTGTCATGTTCATCACGTTGTTCTTTTTCATAATAATATCTTGGTTATTATTTTATTACAAAAAACAGTAGAGCGCCATCCTGTGACGGCACCGTTTCCTGATCGACTGACGCATGGAGGGCCTGTTGATGACTGGAGAAGGCTTGCAGGGTTTGTGGAAAGTGTGTGTGTGTGTGTGTGTGTGTGTGTGTGTGTGCGTGCGTGCGTGTTTTCGTGTGGATGTTGTGTAAGAAGGGCAAGTATGTGTGTGTATATGCGTGTGCGTGAGAGTGTCTTGGATGAGAGGTTTCACGTCAGTTCCACTGTCACTGTGAGGACAAGTGCCATCCACGTTAATCCGAGCACGTCCATGCGGGAGGCTCCATCTGCAAACACCAAAGAAACAGTCAATAACAGACACACTTCCTCCAGTCTTTAAATACATGAACAGCGTTTAAATACATAAATCCCCAATTTGTTTGACTCGTAAACACCGTTCAAATGCAATAAGTGTGATTAAGTGTAAAGTATCCTGGCATTTTTAATTGCTTGTTTTGAAGTTAACCATTTTCATTGGTTGCGTTTGCAAGTATTTTGGTAAAACTAGTGCTTGAAATGGCCAAACATGTCACAGAAATACTCTAGGCTATTCTAAAACTTCAAAAAAAAAAAGAAAAAAACTAACAAAAGCAAAACAATAGTCAAATCAAAAAAAAAAGAAAAGGGTATGACATAAATAGACAACCTGGAGTGCTCCTCATACTAATGACTAAGAGTAGCTTTTATTTGTGAGAGATCTCAGCTTGTCACCGTTACTTGAAGTCTCATTTGTTTCTTGGACGTGAGTGCTGCTCTGAGAGGATAATAATACCAATAAAAACTTTCTTTGTATACGATATATTCATTATTGGAAAATCTTCACTGTGGGGTTCTTTGAAGTACACAATTATGATTTACAGTCAAGCTAGTTGTGTTTATATAGCCCGATATCGCAAATTGGACTTTACAAACTATACAGCATACGACCCTCCAAAAACCCTTCTCCCCTCAGATTAACATTGGAGGCAGAATATAACATAGTACAATTAGAGTATGGACAATCAGGAGGACAAAACAGATTGTAAAAACATTTGAATAATATGGCTCGGGGAGGACGACGACATCTTCAGTATAGGGCGACCTCTACGCCACACCAACACCCACAAATATCCACACATGGCCTTTGGTGCAGTTTAGACAAACACAAAGATACTTTTCATTTCACAGTATTTGAAGAGAAAAAGAGAGCTATGAGGAGTGAAGCCCTAATTCCGTTTTCTTTTTCCTTTTTCTTTTTTCATACTTTGGACTTGTGGTTCTAAGGCCCACAGCAGGGATACTAGATTATAGAGGACAGATCAGCAGAGACCGCAGCTTTATGCTCATATTGTTCACTGTATCTCCCTCATGGACACTTTACTGAGAGGACAGTGGAACCGGAGCTGCTCTGGGAGGAATGTTGTGACAGACTGTGGGTGTTGCTTTGCTGACATAACCAACAGTTTGATCCGATTGTGCCAACATCGGGACTACGCAGACCATCACAATCACACTGTGACTCTGACCACGTGTCCGAGTGGTTGGACTCATTAGAGTCACATTGTTGTTTCTGGTAGCGGTTAGACCTGTCAGGTAGTTCAGTTTGAGTCTGGATGGCTAAACATTGTCCGCTGAGAAGTGTTGATTGCATTATTGCAATTGGAAGATAAACAATTGGATCATGTGTTTGTCAGGATTGTTTATATTAAACTCTTAAGGTTTCATAATGACTCCCTAATGAAAGTAAATCTCCACAGAACTCTATAATCGGCACATTTCATACCCAGCATATTCCACTCAAGTCGTACAACACAAGACAATAACAACTGAGTCTTTGCAATAAGTGCTTCATAGTATTCTGTAATGGGCTCATCCAACCATAAGATCATCATCTGAGGTCCCCTTCCAGTCTACAATCATAGATGCAAGTCTTCTGGCCATCTGTTTGCCTTCAGCTTTTTGGCTCAGACCTCAGTGCATTTCTGCCAACCTGAATGTGATCCGGGACTGATTTCAGAGGCAATGTGCTCTTTTAAATAAAGGATGACTCTACCTCAGTTGTGCTGGACCTACAATGCAGGACGGAAAACATAACACTTTCTTTTTGCATATGACTCATCTGTACGACTGTAAGTACAAGTTAAGCTAAATTGTAAGTTAGCTGCCTCGACAAACCCACTTGATATTTCTGACTGCGGCTATGACACATCTGTTTGCGCTCCTACCGACAGTCTGGTTCCTGTCTCTGATCTGACCTGTGTTCTGAAAGAGGAATTGATTTAGAATTCTGCATGGCACTATGGAAAACGACAGATGTAGCATGTCTGCCAGCAAATTAAAATGCAGATTACTTGATTATGGATCCTGGCTTTTATGTTATTGTTATTTTTGAGTCAATGAATACAAAGTCCATCAGTTGAGACTTTGTTAGTTGTAATGAATTTCTCTTTATGATTGCACATCCGTGTCTCAGCCAAGGTGATGCATTGCCCACAATAACATGACAACCTCAAACTTGTGATACTCTCAACAGCCTGGGCTGACAGGTATAGTACTACGTGGCAGAAAACATTTCTGTCCACAATTTCACTCATCTCTTGAATTCAGTTCATTGCCATACTTGACAAGCTGTCTGGGAGAGTGGAATTCTGACAAAGATGAATGAATATAACCCCTCATGGGAAGTGTAGTTTTCTCGTCTGCTGCAGCCCTGACTAACAGACAAGGGTGGTCCTTCCCACTCATGACAGGCGAAGAGTTGAGTATTCAGCCATTAAGCGATCGGCCACGTGTGTGGTGACCTCTTGGGGCCATGTTGTACAACAATTTGACTTGCATGCAAGGCATGTCTGCGCGTCCATGCTGACCTGATTCTGTCCTTGCTGTGACACACCTGCTCCTGCGCTCACCATAGCATTTGCATATTCGCATTTGCATCCCCACATTACAACTAGCACAGACAGGAAAGGTGGGGTAGGAGGGAAACAAAGAGCAAGAGGAAGAGAGACACGTGACGAGGTGTTTTTCAAGTAGGAAACGGGAAAAGGGAGAAAAAGAGTGAAGCCAATGTCAGACTACAAGACTGTTCAAATCTCGTCTGACTGGGGCGGTTCAGCTTAAAGACAGCTCCGCTTGCCATCTGCTTGGGAAGCTGTTCACACTATACGCTGGGACAAACATGGGCGTACCGCACAAGCACAAGGGATTATACACGATGAAATTATACCGTTCAAAATCATTTTCAAGTTCATCAACAACAGCTCAAAAACTATTGCAATACATCTGTTTGATTGATTCTTGCTACATGGCAAATAAGTGACAATCTATATTTAGTAAACATCGCTGATGTATTTTACAGAATGACTTGGATGATTCTCTCACTAATAAATAATAAATGCATACTTATGTAGACCTACTCTACACTATATTATAGTATTTTATAGCCATTTATGGAGCTTGGAGGAAATAAAGCAAGGAGTCTTGCTTGTATAAAGTCATCTAAATGAGCTGTTAGAGTCTCCTTTTATGGTTAATTTAGTTTTTCTTACCCCTATCTAAATTCGGATTGCTATTCCTGTAGTCACCTCTCTGGTTTCAGTCTTGGTGAAAATCAGGCTGTTTAGCCAGAATTGGAATTTTGTTTTTACAACACAGCACTGACCATAAACCCTGAGTGCCTGCATCAAAGACAGAGATTGTGAGCTAGGATGAAGAGGAAAAAAAAAAAAGGAAATATAAATATGATTGAAGGGATAGGGACAGAATAAGTGAGGGAGAGGTGAAATAAGGGCGGTGAAAAAGGGAAAGAGCGACCAGAAATGGATGAAACGGGGAGAGAGGTTGGCATTGGGAGACAGAAAGTGAGTATGAAAAGTCAGAGTGGCGGAGAGGAGAGACAGGCAGAGAGATTGAAGTAGAAAGAGAGAGGGAGTGGCAGAAAAAAGGGAGAGATGGAAAGGGTGTTGTCACAGCCCTGCGGCTTCTCCTGACAATCCCTCATCTTTACATATGATAATCTCAGAAGCCGCAAATGAGCCACTACTGCACATATGAAACACCAATAATCTCACACCCAACCAAAAGTGACAGGCTCAGTTAGTCATTGGGAGAGGCTTGTTGCTTGCTGCGACTGAATATTGCCGAAGATTAATCCCGACTGAATCACTCTCACGCAGTCTATCTGGGGAAATGCATTCATGACAGAATGAGAAACATCCACCTGTCAATACTTTGAATGTTGAAACCACCGTCTCCCAAATAATTTGCTTCTCTGATCAGTGCCACATTTCTGCACACATTCTCCGAGTGAACCGACCGCAATGTCACATTTTGTTCTCATATAACATACGGCGTCTCTGGAAATACGATGATCAAGCAATACAACAGGAATGATGAGGTGCATTATAATGATAACACACACTCAAAGCTAGTCATTTTTCTGTGGCTGAAATACTTACTGTTCTGATTCTGTGTGTTTTTCATCATGCTTGGATTTTCTGTTGGAAGGAGAGAAGAGAAGAGAAAGAAAGAATAAGATCAATTGAGAGATGATCAAAACATTTAGCCATTACTGAGAGACTGGGTGGCTCACTGAATGGAGGGGTGTAGTAATAAGAGGGATAAAGAGCCTGAGAAGGAGACAGACGGACAGAAAGAGAAAAAATAGTCCTCTCTGACCCAGGTTGAGGCTTTCTAATGAAGCAGAACTCCAATGTTCCTGAAGCGCATGTTAAATGGCACATCCCTAGTGAGAAACACTGGGCCTGTTAATGGAATTGGGATCAGAGAGCACTACACCAGAACAACCAGGACACTTTTAGTAGCAGTGAGGCAACTACAGCTGTGGCCAGACAGTCTGGGAAAGAGGTCTGGAGAAATAGACTCCACCTTTAATAAGCAGCGCCAATGTCCACCCTGCACAAAACACTCTGATTATGTATTCTCAAAGTTCTCAGAGGGATAAAGTAATTGCAAAGGAAGAAGCAGGAGGGCTTGCGGACTGTAAGCAACATGCCCAGATTCCACTTTGCGAGCTATGTTTTGACTTCACGTATGAGCAGGTGGAAGCTACACATACAGCACAAACTTTTCTGGTCTCACTGCAACCACATTACCATAGCAGCTCCTCTGAGAGGCACAGGGAAATTAGTGTGTGCACTCTGCATTTGCACGCTCGTGTTTGCTTGCCCCTGCAAATTTGCATACGCATACATATCCGTGTGTTTCTGCATGTGTGTTCAGTTTGGTTGTCTGCCTGTGTGTGTGTCACTGCCCCGTTCCTCAGTGCTGACTCGCACAGTAATCTCACAGGGTATTATCACTGAGGGTGGCTAAAGATGTACATCATCAAGACGTGAGTGCTACTCATCGTCAGTGGAGAAACTCTATACCAAGCCGTCATTATACTCCATTATTCCTGATGATTTATATTGAACACTTTGCCAAGTGGGGCAGAGCCCCCAAATACTTCTATCTCTTCAGCCCCGGCAGAGAAAGAAGTATCTCATCTCAAGGCCACGAGGGACGGTGCCAAGGTCACTTAATCACCATTTACTTCCCCTAAGCGTGAGTGGAAGCAATCTACAAGGAGCAGGCAGACAGATGGGCCATACAAAGCACGTAGCCGATGACACCTGAGGGTGCATCAGGGTGTTAAATAGACATTAGTGCTCTTCCTAGCAAAACTCCTCCCAAGGTAACGCCTCCTGAAAGTGGCACTTTTCCCTTAAAGGAGGTTCTTATTAGACCGCCCAGTAATTTGTACATTTGTGATTTACTTTAAACCCTGTTCACAGGAGTGATTCGGGCGGAAGATTTAAGAAAAAATGATGGATACAATATTCTTTGGTTCAGACTCGATGATGTAGAAAAAATGGTGTCGACCTGATTTACGTTAATAGGGCACTTCAGGGCTGAAGTGCATGTATGTGCGTGCAACACATATTCTATTATAAAAAAATTATATTCCTCATGTTTCTCTAACGTGACTTGACTTCTGTATGGCACAAGTGTCAAACGCCCTGCTCGGCCATGGAATGTGTAGCATGGCTGTCTTTATCTATATTTAGTAATGTCTTATGGGCTTTCAAAGGTCTCTGTTACGTTAATGTCTTGTAATGGCTCTATTCCAACATGACAGAGCCATTATGGATAGAGCTGCAATGCTTGCACAATATTTTGCATCTGGTATGCAGAAAGGAATTAGTAGTGCTGCTGAGGGACAACGGGGGAAAATAATAAGATCAAGGAAGAAGTTTTCGTAGTTCTCTTACGAGCTGCATCAATGATCATTAATGGTCACTGTGAGTGCGAGGGAAGCCTGCCCCTACTTTCCACTTGTGTAAACCCCTAAATATACTTCAATAGCATAATTCATTAGGTAGAATAAAGATGTCTGATGCCTAATTCATACAAATACTGTCTGCATATTTACCACTGTGTGTGCTTCAGCCTTTCCGTTAATGTGTCTTTCAAATCAGATTGAAGTTGTGTCCGATCGACATTGGGACATTTACGGAACAGCGACTTGGAGGCTTATTCAAACAAATTGCCATCACATTTACATCTGAGAGGAGCCAAAGGAGTAAACACCCATTTAGCTATATAATATAAAACCTATTTGATTAAAAACTCTTTCTGATGAGGCTCGGAGAGGCAGATCCCAGTTCTTCCAAGAGCGTCCAGAGTAAACAGATCCAGAGGAGCAAGACACACAGATATAATAGAGCCTGCAAGCCATCCAGCTCCCGCACCAACACCAGTAAATGAACTACTTCCAGGTTCCGATGAACACGTCGCCTTGGTTTGGCCATTAAACAAAGTGCTTTTCTAACACTGTCAACAACAAAGGTCCTTTGATTTCATCATGGGGCCTTTGATGCCAATGTTGGCTGTTGGTGTTGAAGAGAAAGCAGCACAAGACATTCCATTGATGGAATAGTGACTACATCCCATGCTGGAGAATCGTTAACCTCAATAAGTGCAGCCTTAAATAAAATGTGTTGTTGAGCCAATTAGGAATACAATCTCTTATTAATCACACACTTAGCTGCATTAATGATTCATACCTAAAAGCGGTCACATAAATCTCTTAAGCATTTTTCAAAGATACTGTAGATACATGAAATGAATTTTGTTGAATTATGTAATTTTCTGTGACATTTAACTGTATGATTGTAAAAATGTTCCAGATAATTCTTTTGGACCCAAGTTGTACAGTCACACACACACACACACACACACGCAAAAAAAAAAAAAGTTTCATATTCATCATCTTGTAAATAATTAATCAAACTTAAATGTGATTTCAGTTGAACTGCTAGTGTAGTAGCCACTCAAGAATGGGGCCAGGGCACATTGCTGAATTGAGCGTACATACCAAAGACTATGAGGCGAGTGTGCGTATCTGTGGAGCCCAGAGGATTCTGGGCCGTGCAGCGATACATGGAGCCATTGAGCTCAGCTGGCACTCTCTCCAGAATCAGTTCCTTCCCCTCTCGCTCGGTGCTGCCATCAAGCAGGCGGCCCCCCACTCGTGTCCAGGTGAAGAGAGGCTCGGGGAACACCTCATTCTATCAACACCCAGCACCCACATGGTGTGGAGAGAATAAAAGGAAGAGAAAGGAGAGGGAAAAAAAGACAGAGGGAAGGGGGTGAGAGGGTGGTGCAGAGAAAGTCTGTGAGTCTCAGCCAAGAGATTAAGAGCAAAGGATACATGAATAATACAAGCTCCAATTTTTCCCCTAATGCAATGGCAAGTTAACAACATGCATTAATAATCAACACTTCACTTTACAACAGTTTTTTCTCCTCACATTTTGAGGCCTCCAGAGAACAACCCCCCATTTCCAATTTAAAAATATAACCCTCCACAACGCAGTATTTCATTCTTATCAGTGGGTTGACATGTTCATAGATAGTCGGAGGCCACAGTGAGAGGGTGGATCTCTTGTACGAGGTTT
>CALSCE010010723.1:11313232-11421404 GCA_943593645.1 Bovichtus variegatus
CACACACACACACACACACACACACACACACAGATCACAGACGCCTTCCTGAAACTAAGCATCTGCTCTTTGATTATCACGGTCTGGCAAAGCAATGACTGGGAGATGTGAGGAATGCTGGATGCCATCTCACCGCTGTACAGTGTATGAAATGAAATTCCACCACTTGTCTAATGATGTTGAATAATAAACACCTTAGCTAATGTAAAACCAAAGCAGAGAACTTATTTAAATTATTAAAATGCTGTGTTCATGAATACAATCCAGGCATGCAGAGTAGACCAGTCTTATGATCTCATAGAGGTCTAGCATTTTTTTGGACCCCCAAGGCCCGGCGCCAGCTTGAGGTACATTCGTATGCCGAGCACGGAGCGATTCATGATTATTCATGAAGTGCAATACAACATTGGTCGATTGTCAGACTGTCGCTTCGTCTCATGTGGCAATATTAAATCTCTGAAAGATTTATTACTTATGGGCACTGCAAATACCTCCTTTTCATTTCCTGACCAAACACACCTGAGAGAACCACAAGAGTGTGTGCATATACAGTAAGACAGATACTGAGTTTAATTATCCAGTTATGGCTGCATAATGGAAATGAATATGGGTATGTAAGTGATGGGAATCATTTGGTGAGCTGTTTTACACAGTCATGTTCAATTAGAGTTAAACAACGCTCAAATACTCTAAAACCATGTGTGCCGTTTTGTCCACGATATGAGCTAAAGCTAATTTCCATTGTGCATAACCTGCGACCTGAATTACCACCCTATTACTTTTTTTTTTTTTTTTGTTATACTATTCCATTTCAAGATAGATCAAGCCCAAAGCAGGTCCGTGAAAGCTTTGAATTTCAAGTGCGCGCTAATTAGAAACAACAAACGCACGTTCTCTGTTCTCTTTTCTTTAGGTGGTGGTTAAAAAAAAAAAAAAAAAAAAAAAACGAACGCCTGCTGATGCTCCTTCCATCTCTTTAAAAGGACAAAGGTAATGATAAATGAATGCCTTCAAACGCGGCCAACAGAAAGGCTCGTCAAAATATTGACGCCTATGATATTTTACGAGAGTTTCACAGGGCCCATTCACCCTGTGAGTGTGTCATCTGTGTTATCATCAACATGTGAGCGAGGCAAAGAGCTGCTGGAATCTCTACTGAAATACTTAGTCTGGAAAAGAAATGCATTGCCATTATACCTTCAATTGATATGGCTGTCTCCATCTTGCATTTGATGTACTATATTCCTGTGACAGTTATTATATTTTAAAAGACGATTTTCTGGTGTGAGATTTTCCCATTTGAAAAAAGTGACAGTACCATTTGCGACAATTGGCGTTTAAATAAGGGCCAAACTGCCTTTTGTAGTCACTGGATCCTCTGCTCTGCTTAGATATGATTAAGTGGTTTAAAGGATAAGGCTGGCAATATGTTTTACTTTACTTAATATCAACACATTTCATGAAAAGACAAAACCAACAATATATTGATCATACTAACATGCAGTGTGTAAAACTACAACAGAAAAAACAAAACATCAGCGAGTGGAAAAATATTTTCCTTTTCGCTTGATTGACAGATGCTTCATCCGATCACCTGCCAAGTATTTTTTGAAATTGCCTGCCCTTTTACCAAACAGTTTCCAATGACGCCTTCTCAGATGCTTCTGTATAAACAAACCATCTGGCGCGTCAGGTAATATACACCGTCCTGCCGACATTAATTCTCACTAGTGCTAAAAATGTGTATTATTACGCAGCTAAAAAATCCCAAACAAATTCGCTATTTATCTGCTCTGATTTATGGCTGCTATAAACTACAGTGCCCAGCTGTTTAAAAAGAAAAATCACCCAGCCTTTCCTAACATTGAAACTAAATAAGTGTGAACCTTCAGTATGCACCAAAGGACTTGGGGCTGAGTGTTTTCATCTTTTCATGGAACTCATTGACTCTAAGAAACACAACAATGTCAGCCTAGTCCTTTGAGCTGTTCTGCACTAGATTTATATCTGAAAAGTATACTCCTCTTGTCAGTCTGAACTTAAAACTGATTCAAAACGTACAATCCCTTCCTTACTAATTGAGACCCTGTAGATTCACCCTATTTACCAAGATATGCATATGGATTCTGGCAGGAAATCTTCTTGGCAACCAAACAGGGAAGAACTTAAATTAACCCAAAATCTAAAACTTTCTTTTTCTTTTTTTTCCCCCCTCAAGCAACACCATGTGAGCGCACCAATCAAAAGAAAGCTGGACTAGATAGTTCAACCTGCTGCAACACGATTATCTAGTACAAAATGTAGCTGCTAGAGTTCTTACGAAAAAACCACAAGAAATGGCCACATTGCGCCAACACTTAAGACCTTACACTGGCTTCCGGTGAGTCTCAGAATTGTCTTTGAAGCTCCGCTGCTTGTTTATAAAAAAAAATCACTAAATGGAGCAGGACCAAAACACCGCTCGGATATGTTTCAGCAGTAAACACCTGCTAGACCCGTCAGATCATCTGTTGGTAATACATACTGTCAGAAATAAACACGGTGAAGCAGCTTTTAGATGCTGTGCTGCTGAGCTCTGGAACCAACTTCCTGCTTGTATTAAAGGTGCACTAACTGTATCCAGCCTCTTAAAACCCATCTCATACACTCTAAATGATATGTCCTATTAGCTGATCTAATGCACTCTTTCTTTTTTTAACCTTTAAAAAGGTACACATGTTCTTCTAAATTGCTTTATTGTGTTTTTTTTTTTTTTTTTTTTTATCTGCTTACCTGCAAAGCAGTGAATTTCCGATGTGTATGCATTGTACTCAACTGGCTCGACTTTAAATCCCTGCTCGTCATTTCTAAAAACCTATTAAAGACTTCCCACTTCTAGATGATAATGACAGTTTCCATACATTGACTCAGAGTGACCACAGCGGCTCACCAGCATAGTAAGAGGGATTCTTTTAATTAGATGAAAGGTGGCGATGTGAGATAAAATACTGACAGCGAGACACAGCGCAGCAAGCAAATATGTACCAGCCACTGTCTCCTCATTCAGATTCTCTTTCTGCCTTCAACCATTGCTAGCATCTCATGGAAGATAATGTCTCTGTTTATCATGTCAGGATGGCGTGGCTTGTCTCCAGGAGGACCATGCCAATGTAGTGCCTTTGAAGTGTTAATTGGATGCGCTGGAGGCCATCTTTGTTTTTAGATAACAAAAAAGTGAGAGTGTGTGTGTGTCTCTCTCGGTTCACACACTATACTGAAAGTTAACGCTAACTTTTCCCTTAAAGTGTGACTCCTGTTTTCAGTATCTGCATCCCTGTGTCTCCTGCTTTGATATATTTTGCAGACGAAAAGTTTGCAAATGATCCCACTGCCGTATGTTTCTCTCCTTGAAATAAAGTGATGTAATTTATGGGCAAAAACATAAATAAGAATGTGGGGCTGAAGAGCTTAAGGCAGGTGCTCGACAAAGTTCAAAGAAAGGCAGCATCTCTGAGATCGTCTTCCCAATGACATAACATTGGTCAGTGTGTCTAAATTCTTATTTGACTTCTCTAATTCAGGCTGACTTTTTCAATAACGGTACTGAGTTAACTCAATCTAGCAACAGACAGCTCGATGAATTGCCCTGTCAGTCACTCGGAGTTTTGCATTTGCCGCTAAACTCGCAATCTGCTCAGCTGTAACACAATTAGGCGGCATCAAATGAAAATCAGTGTTGTTCTGAGTACATTTGCAAGGGACACATAAGGGGGCCCGGTCGGTTTCCAAGTGCGGCAAGGGGATACAAGGAGACAGCGGGAGATTAAAAGGGAGAAGAAATGAGAAAAGGCTGTGTGTGTGTGTGTGTGTGTGTGTGTAGGTGAAGTGGGAGGAGGAATAGAAGACAGATGAGAAAGGTGGAGGTGGGATGAGAATATCATGCAAAAACAATGAGTTAGTCTTAGAATCCTACTCACCTAGAGTGACCTCTGTCTGCATGGGCATGGACAATGCTGGGTGTTTGACTTCGCAGCTGAACAGGGCATCATTATCCAGCTGAGGGTTGAGGGTCCAGGTGAGTCGGGCCTGCACTACCACAGAGCCATCACTCTGGGGGATGTGAGTGTGGCTGAAGTAGTAGAGAGGGTCTGTGCTGTGCACCCAGCGGGGGAATTCCCGGCTCACCACTGTCTCTGGGATGACCTCTGTCGCAGGGCTCGGCTCGTAGGCCTGCTGGCCTTGAGTGTGGACACGCTTGGGGCTCTCTGTGTGCATACGTGGCGGCCGTCCTTCGGGGTCGAGAAGGGAGAGGGAACGCTGCAGTTTAGTGTCATCGAGGTCCCTGCTGATGAGCGGCCGGGCTCCTCTCACCCCAGCTGCACCCTGCTCGCTGGAGGATTGAGTGTAGGAGATGACCTCTATCAGCTCGCCATCGCGCTTGAAGTACACCTAAGACAGGAAGGAGTATTGAATTAGAGGTGAAAAAAAGAGAGAACAAGAGAGCAACAACAAGAGATGAAAAGATGTTTGAATGCACTTATATTTTCTACTGATCTCTAGCGGGGAAAAACAAACAATGCACAACATTGTCATAATAACACCGCATGAAGTTGATATGGCAAAGTTTGCTAGGCAGATACAGTGGGGTTAATGGAACTTTTTAAGTCAAAAGACAGCTGCCAGTAAAACCAAAACAATGAGCTGAAAGACAGTAAAATGATCCATAGAGCTGAGGGGAATTGCACAGTGGGAAGATAATTCTTAATCTCCTGACAGGGAATTCATGCTCCCATTTCAGCACAAAACCTCCAGATATTAGCATTGAAATGAGGTTGTACAGTCACCGCTCGAGGTGTTGCTGTTTTGGATCAGATATGCTGCGTGTTTTTGCTGTAAGAAAATAAATGTAATCTACAGCTCTTTTGGGGACCTTTGGTCATTTGAATTCAATTTGCCAATGATCAAATACTCATTATTGTAAACACTGCATTTCACTGACTGTATTGTTTGAGGTTTTTGTGGAGAGATGGTTGAAGCATATTTTGATATGGTGCCACCTCCAGGGCTGACGCCTCGAGTGGGTAAACGGCAATAATGAGTGGATAAGGCCAAGCTCCTGTGGAATAGCTCCAAATATTGTTTTCACATTCACAAAAGCGAGAGAATCTATAAGACTTGGACTACAATACAGCTTTAATATGTATGGCCTTCCTATGAAAAAAAGATTTGCATTTGAAGAGACAATGCATATTTCTTTCCCCCTCAATACTTAAACAATATAGTTCAATGAAAGTTCAGCTCAACAGTAAATACAACTATAACAGATGTTAGTATTCAGTACCTATGGACACGTACAAAATATTCAAAATAGCACTGTAATATATTCAGAAAGTACAATTAAATAATTCTATTTTAAATGAACAAAGCCTGCAACCATTATTTTAGCTGCTTTATTTATTTTTATTTTGAAAACACCGGTAAGTGGTTCTGTGTTGGCCCCTTGTTTCTGAGGTTATGTTTGTGAAGACAGATGCCACATCATTATATTACAAGCTGTGTTGTGCTGCTGGATTGTATCATAGTATTTATAGCCAACTCTAAAAACTTTCTAATGCGTGCCATCAGAGCAGGCTGGTACACATCCACAATGGGCTAAGTGACCTTGCTCAAAGGCGTTCTGCAGTACTGGTTGTTGTCAGTAGCATGGATTCAAAATGAACAAACAAACAAAAAACCTCTAACTATTCGCCCTCCTCAACAACCTGTCTGCTACTATCCACAAGCCATGAATTGCCCTTTGGCCCCACCTACCTGCACTACACTTTCAGTGCAGAGGTAGAGTTTGAAACAAGCTTTTCTTATAAACTTTAACACAAGTTTTATTCTCTGAGCAAGTTTATTCATTTTTTTTTTTTTTTTACTGTGACTGTAGACGTTGACGCACAGCTCATTAAGTTTAATTAGATATTTCATTAGAGGAAAACTACATTTACATGTCACCTAACGTGAAGTTTACTTTTTCCCATCCAGTCTATGAAGTTTGATTAAAAAAAAAAAAAAAAACGGCCCATGTTGGAGAAATTCTGACATCAGTGCAATCTGTTCTTAAAAGGTGACTAATGACAACGCAACAAGTACAACCTCATTTTTTTTTGATTAGTGCACACCTGCAAGATCTTGTTATAAAATTTTTTTTAAAAAATGACCTCCATATATACTGTATGTTCATTTCAATGTAGCTAAAGGTCAGGTGAGGTGCAGTTTATGTCAGGTATTCTTACTTGCTGCCACTTAAATACACTTTCCCATTGGTAAGATAATACTCTTGAGCTCATATATTATGAATTATTATACAAAAGTTCTTCATATATGGTATTTATTCTCACATCTACAGCATCTACTTGTGAACCTTTGTTGGTAAGCGGTGTTCTAAATGTATGAATGAATCCACGTGTATTACTTGTAGCCCAGCGTAGCATTTAGGCTAATTTGCCTAATGAAGATCCACAGATTAGCACATTTTCCTCTGTTGAATCTTACCACGTGGGAGCATTCAATACCCATCACCCTCTATCTGCGTTTACCGTATGTGCAGTGTAGAGCCAGAGCTTAAAATCCAATAGCGCAATGGGAAGTAGAAACATCAACCCCAGATCCACAATGACCCCATTGCGTCTGCTGCAAACTCCTACAGCTACTCGACAACTTGAAAAGAGAAGAAGCATTTTCACTGTGTATTGAAACAGCTCATTAATTATCACAGCAGGTGGAGGGAGAGCAGCGTGGATTAGAACGATCCTTGCACCTGCTCTGTAGCTTTTGTTGGACAAAATGGTGTGGGTACACAATAACACCTGTGTTGGCTATGGATCAGTATAATAGGGAATTAATCCTGTAAAGCCTGGATAACTGATTTGTTTCTATAAACATTCAC
Organism: Bovichtus variegatus; assembly: GCA_943593645.1. Lineage (NCBI taxonomy): Eukaryota > Metazoa > Chordata > Actinopteri > Perciformes > Bovichtidae > Bovichtus > Bovichtus variegatus. The sequence goes on from CALSCE010010723.1 coordinate 11,320,146, forward strand.
AGAGAAGTTAATTTATATGCATAAAAAGAAATATTGATTAAACATCTACATGACTTAACATGTGCACGGAGCCGTGTGCTCTGAAGGAGTCGGAAATAATACCTTAATGAAGTCTTACCTCCAGCAAAATATCAAGCGTCAGTTTACCTATTCATAGTGATCCCACCATGACTAAGTATCTTTCTTTGCCACATGTCGGCTTGAGGTATAAGAAAAGGAATCAATTAATGTTTCATCAAAGACGTGAATGAATAGGATAACAGATACGTAGCTGCAGGGAGAGAAGTGTTATTTCTGTGTCGTTACCCTGCAGTTCTGCTCCTTTTTCATTTCCCCTTTCATTACTTGGAAGGAGATCACATATAGCGTATGGATATGGAAATACTACAGACACAGATATAAATAGACCTATAAATAAGTTAGACTGTTAGAGGGCTTGAGTGAACTCAGTCATTTGAGATTGCAATTGTAATGTTGTTTCGTAAATATCCTGTTTCTTCTTGTCCGCTTTATGATTTGTGATCACTTTTCCTCTTTGTCAAGGCATTTTTTCAGCATTAAAACACATGTCATCCTCATTTTTGAGACTTCCCCCCTTGGTATATTGCATATTTGTGCAGTGTTTGCAGCAGCTACTGTAAGATATAAGTGAATCACATTCAATTGAATGACGGTAAAGTAAAAGCGTTCACATTTAACCAGTGTCCAACGATGGTCATCGTCAGAGCTCTAATCACACATTCTGCTGATAATACATCAGGCTCAAAGATATCAACTTTAAAGACATATTGAATATTAAGGCCTAACAAATTGTGACGTGGGATCAAAATGATGAGTGGACAAGTTGACATCTTGCAAAACATGTTTTGAAAAGGATTTTTATTGTATTTCTGAATGTACCGGACAACTTACAGCAGCTCGATAAGAGGGAAGAGACGCGCGGCAAAGGTCCCTTGCCATTACACGCCATTTCCCCGGACAATAAGAGCCATCAGGAGCGTGTGTCTTTGTAAATATTAATATGAATAAATCCACAATTCATCTTAAAATAAGCACAATCAAGGAGACATCTGTCATCACGGTAAACTTGCTCTGTGTTCCTTGAAGCTACCTACTAATTTGCTAAAATCTCATTTCCCACATTCCCTTGTTTGACAGGCAGAGATAACGGAGAACGCATCACTTCTTTCAGTCCATTCAAATGGGAGAGCAAACACTGATTAATTTTTCCACAAGTGATTATAAAGCTGCCAAAATAACACGGGGGATGTCTCTCAATGTGATACATGTCCCAAATAAACGGTTGCATTTCACAAAGTGACATGGGCACTTTTGTTGGATACTGCTTTGGAAGTTTCTCTTCTCATGTGATTATCCTGCATCCCTTGTCTACTGAAAGTGTTTTCTTCTATGTCGTACAATAAAACAAAATGCTTGAACAGAATTGTCACAAAACATTTCTTGTCCTTTAGGATGGCTCGATATACTACATTTGACAATTCCAAACATGTTCTCTCTCTCTCTCTCCGTACATATTTGGGCACGCATGCAGTAGAACGTGCACAATGGCTATATTGTCTGCATTCAACACACTGGCTTGTTAGGGAATACATTTTGCTTCAGTAGGACTTTTGAAAGAAGTACTTTCTCTCATGTAAAAGGGGATTTTGGAGGGTGTTTGGCATTGCCGTCGTATTGTTCCTTCACAAACAGGGTTACTGCACAGAATGAAGTGATTATCAATCACACCTCGGTTTAAAATCCCCAAATACTTCATAGTCCGATACGTGCAGACAATGAAACCACACACAAACCACTTACTTCATTCTGTAATGAATTAGCACAGAAACAAACTAGATTTTAGTCTAAGCGGTAGGCCATACACAATGTCATGGCGGTGGTAAACATTAAGCTGGGATAGCATGAGGAGGGCTTTGCATTCTTCGTGTGAATAGGCAGTGATGAAAGCACCTGCTCTCTGCACACTGCCAGGCTGCCCCCATCTCACCAACATCTCAAATCCGAACCCTATTTGAAAACGTAACAATCATGCATTGGTCCATATACACCTTTATGTTGCTGCAATTAATCATGGCGGTGTCAAAAGGACAAGGCGGTGATTTTCATGGTGACAGAATGAATCAATGAGAGAGCAGAAGCAAGAGAAAGGGGGAGAGAGCGAGCAGAGAGGCAGAGAGAAAGATCCTGCCCATGACTTAATCAGCTTTCCTTCTTGTTATTAACTGTCATTATCTTTCTTCTTTTCAATCAGCGCTTGCTTGTGCTCTGAGTGTGTTCTAATGAGTGGCAATGGGAAGCTATTATTGATATGTCACCAGCTTGCTTCAGTGACATCAGATCTTAAAACATAATATCAGACACTTTAACCACACGCAGTACATTATATTTGGCTCTCTCAAAGCTGCGTTAGGGGAATTTGTCATGTTGAGGGTCTTCATATAAAGAACTAATAAAAAGGACATAATCAGCCCTAAGAAAGAAGAGCAGGAGCCTTGTAAAACTGCTTTTAATATTAGAGTAACTAGACGTGCAATAGTAGCAGTGTCGGATGAATTTTAACACTCTCAAATGCATACACTTAGCTAGAGTGAAGCGTCAGACATAACAATGTCATGCTGGAAAGACCCAAAAGGATGTTGCATAGCAACAGGGAATATATTAGTTCTTTGTGACCAAATGACCAAAGAAAATGTATCAAAACAAACGCAAATGTAGCATTAAATGATGTTAAAAAGCACTTAATGTTCCTGTGCATAAGGAAATAAAGTCAAGGCTGTGGCGATGGTTTGATCACAGCAGTGTCAACATATACTTTGTTTTTTATATGTTGGCACTGCTGTGATCAAACCATCGCCACAGCCTTGACTTCATTTCCCATAAAGCATGTTTGGATGTTTCCACGTGTGGAGAAAGATGCAGAAAGGCTTCATTCATACAGGCTAATTTGTTCTGTCCATAACGCTCCGGAGGAGATGGTTAGGGGAGTATAAAGCAGTTGTGCAGGTCTTACAGGTAGATGCAGATTGCAGAAAAATTATTATTATTTTTTTTTTTTATCTGATAATTTATTCGTACTAATTAAAAAAAATATATACTGTATATGACTTGTAAAAATACAAACAATCAATTATGTGAAAACCGGACAATGAAAATAACATTTGCAGCACAGATGCCGTGTAGCTTCACATGTTGTTTTGTTTTAATTACTTGAAGGGATTCTTGCTGATCTACAGCATAATCAGCTGCTTTTGTCCTTCCTACCCATTTTTCTTTTCACTTTCTATTAACAGCAGCCACTTTTTAAGCAGAGCTTGCAAAGAGAGGACCCTGTTTGGCTGGGTTTTCTAGAAGCAGGAAATAGAACAACCTTTTTGATGCCTAGTGAACATAAAATGGGTGAACTTTTATAAAAAATTACCTAATCCTTAAAACAGGTATAAACCAAATATCTTTCTTTTTCTTCCCAGCACATTGCAGGCAGCTGTTTTCAGCTCTAAAAACCCACCGTACACTCGCTATCCCTCGTAAATGTCTTGCTCGCCACCAAACAATGGACGGACACGTTTAGCAACTAGCTGGTGAACATAGTGGCGCTGGATATTTTCCCAAGTAACATTTATCACGACTGAAAATGAATGAAATGTTGCTCGATAACTGCTTGTTACGCAAAAGTTTAACATAACTTCAAAAGGTGCATGTCAATGTTATGTATACAACTTGTTAAAAAAAAAAGAAAAGATTGCCGTTATTGCAGGATTAAAAAATGATTTATGACTTTCTTTAAATTAATGCTAGTTTCGATGTTCAGTATTCCTTGTGAATCTCATTTTGATAAAGATTGGCTGAAGATATGGCACACAATTATGCGCTGTAAATACAATAGATACAGAATTTGTTCACGTGCATGACAATCTTTACAGTCAGTGCATTAAGGAATTCAGTCAATGCTGTCTCTCAAAAACTAAGGCCGAATATACATTGGTGTAGTTAGAAACAAAGATGATTTTAAATAAGAAATACTACAGAGTGGTCATATTTAGCTGGCTCAGGAAATCGGGCCAATTTTTTTTCAAGTTGTGAGCCACTATTGAGACCAGGCTTGCAATGATATGACATTGTAAAATAGAGCTGACAACAGCTCATTTTGCAACAAGACCCGAGGCAGCAGCACCGACAAAGACTTAATGAGTTTCATCACAAGCAAAGGAAGCCGTTTGAAGTTGCAGCCACACAACTGGGCAGCAACATTCAAGCAAATACTTACAAACCTAATAAGGAGGTTTTGTTATGCAGCAGCTATTGACAGCAGCATAAATACGACAAATGGTCACAGTTTAAATGTGATATTTGTGCACATTCTTAAAACTGAATGGGGATCATGTCAACTGCAATACTATGTAGACGAGATAATGGTTAAGAATAACTCCGCAACACTAAGTCACTTTTAATATTGTAATTGCCATTTCTGCAACCCTTTAATTACCTTTGACAGAAGCTATATGTTTGGTTTTTATATATATTTATATATGTATATAGCTATTACTTGGTATGCCAAAATTGCACAACATTTAACTAGTTTGCTACAGAAGTAACCTGCTATGATATAACAATTAAAATGTAGACAAACCAAGCGTAGAAAACATACCAAGAACAAATATGAAAGCCAGTTCTACTTCTCAACTTTTTTCCATGCCGTTTACACATTTATCTTTGCTTTTGCTATTGATACTGACTAAGGACGTAAGTATGAGTTCTCAAAGGAGATTAAAGGGAAATTTGCAGAACTGGGGAGCCTAGTGAGACTGTGCTAAAATCTCTCCAAGGCAACTTTGACAGGCCATGATACACTCCGCACAGAGGCAATGAACTTGTAACTTTGCAAGTTGAAAGTGTTTTTTCTTCTCCATTTCCTTAGATCGTGCTGACTTGACTTCATATTTTGCATCATTCCAGTGTAAACACTTTGTCTGTTTGCCTATAGGATATAGTAACAGACAAATAACTGACCCTGCAATTAATTCCTATCCAGGCACAAAGTGCAAGTACATTTATTCCGATAGTATTCTGGCTCCCCGCAAAAACTAAATATAATTTTAGCAATTAATTGACATACTATAAGAGCACTAAGAACACTGGTGCTTCTTCAGGTGTTTTCACATATATTGGCAGATTAAACCTCTTCTCAGGACCGTGTGTGGGTGTAAACAAACTGCACTTGACTAACATCTGACTCTCCTCTTTGGTTCGTTTCATCTGCCAGAGTGGAACATGTACCTTCATGATTTATAAAAAATAAAAATAAAAAACATATGAAGTGTGGTGGCTTTAGCAAATTTAGCTCCACCCAACTTCAAACAGAGTAACAAGTGTGAGGGTGTGCAGGACTTGTGCAGGAAAAAAAAAAGAAAGAAAGTAAATGAATTGGTTCAAAACAGCCACTTTGGAAACAAATTGAGCCAATCTGAAGATGTAGGACGCATGTCTTGCTATGGTTAGGACGCTAGGCTGATATTGGATTCAGTGTTTCCCCTAAGATTTGTGTCCATGTTCTCCAGTGGAGGCATTTTGTTTTAAAATAGCTCTGTCTAGCTGCTGGTTCCCAATGGTGAACCGAAACATTTACTGTGATGAAGGTTCACAATATGAATCTTATCTTATGCGTCTGATGCAGTGACAGTCCACATACCTCGTTATTTTTAATGAATTCCATGCTTGTTGTCCATTACTGCCATTTTTACTGAGTCCTGCTGTGTGTTAACAATCATTCACGCTTGAACAAGCAGTAGTGTTGCCTTATCTTAAGATACATCATTTCTTATACTGACAAATGATACTCATTTACATTTGTAGTACTTGCAATGCCTCTTTCACTGAATATTCCACATCCTGCACCATTACAAAAACAGTCTCAACTTCCTCTTTGCACCATTTCCGTCACTTAATCATTCTTCAGTACACCAGTTTGTACGATACTTGATCGAAATGATTCTTCATGTTTTTCTGAAGCTTCCCCACAAGTGTCATTTGTGCATTGTTTTGAATTAATTTTCAAAAAGAATAATTAGAAATGTTACAGGTTTTTATTCAACATTGATTTATTCTATCGAGTGATGGTTTAGTCTATTAGACAATTGTATAGCTACTTCAAATTCTTGAGTGATAAAACTGCTGGATTGATAACCGTAAACTGTCTTTGCAGCACAAAGCTTCTGAGGCAATATCAAAACCTTTCAATATATCTTATACCATAGATTTTTTTTTTCTGCAATCTGCAAATACAATGGTGAATGGAGCAGCCAAAACAGTTTTTCAATTTTTGTATTTATCTAAAGTCAGTGACTTGGACCATTTGCTTGCTGAGTCCCTGACAAAGCTAATTATCAGCAATTTGACTTGGCCAATGACACAGGGACAGTCTGGGGTCACTGACCAGCTGGAACCTTTCAGGTCTATTTTCCTCCATTAGGCGTTGAAAAAAAGGATTCAGCAGTGCTGAACTTTAATGGCTTAAGGCTCCCTGGAAAAGCACAACGGGGGAGAACCTCACTCATCATAACATCAACCAGGAAGTACCTGAGAGACGGAAATCATATTCACCTTGTATTCACCTCTCACCGGGATCGTAATTGCAGGAGATAGAAGTGCTCAGGGTCTGGAGTCCATTATCATACACCCATGGACGATGATTAATGACCCGGTGGGAACAAACAGCGAGCGACCGCTCTCAAACAGCGTCCGTAAGCTCATATGCCACCAAACACAAGAGCATATGCTTCAGATATTTGCGAGACCTTGTCTTGCACTTCAAAAAGTTGAGAAGGAAAGTGTGTGCAAGTACGACTCCGAGGTGTACGTGCAATTGTATCTGCGTGGTAACACACAGTACGTGCATGCGTGGACGTGTACGAGGGTGTACAGTGATAACTGCGTGCGATCATTACTATCATGTCACTGTGATTAGATTGATTGCCCAGAGTGTGACCATTAGTAACACACATGTGTCTGTTTCCTAAATCTGATCTACCTTTTTTTAATGACTACATCGCATTACTAAATTAGCGCTGGTAATCAATCACAGGTCAATCTGTGATGAATGGAAGAGCGGTACTGGTGACAGCCACTTCAAACAGCTGCAGGGATGCAACACCTATGTGTCTATATGTGGCACGGTCTGTATGGAGCTTGTATCCACCCGTATCTTCTAGCATCACACCGGGTGTCTGTGGGAAGCACTGAGATCAAACATTGTGCTGGTGCTAAGCAACATTTAAGATCCTGTTTAAAGAGCATTTTTACTGGTTTCATTCCTATGTTTGCTGATATGAAGAAAAAAAAAAAAAAACAACCTGTCAGCAACACGCAACGCAGTTTTCTTTCCTCTGTAAACAGCAGGAATCTGTGTGACGTAAAGGCAGGTCCCTAGTGGACGAACAGCATGGTGTGTCTTCAACAGTAACTCACCGATGGGGCTGGTTTCCCTCCTTTTGCAGTGCAGACGAGAGTGAAATTCTGGGCCTGGTATCGACTAAATGGGGCTGGAGTGTTCTCTGCCACCACTGATATGTTGTTCGGAGGCGCTGTGGAGGACAGAAAGAAAGCTTTGTGAATCAATATCGCAAAAACATTTGATGAACACAAAATGCAACCTCAGATATTTTTTAACTGCTAGAAAAGATCTGCTTTCTCTTGCTCAGTGCAATCCAGGAGTTATTTTGTGATAAAATGTCACCTTGGGGTTACGTCGGTGGATGTAGCACCGGCACTAGTGACAGTAGAGAAAGAGAAAGGAAGCGAGAGCAGAGAAAAGAGCAATGCTGTTGATGCCCAGATGTTTAAAATAAAACTGACTAAAACAAATCTTCAGCCCTGCTTCATCTATCTCACGCAAGAACCTGCTGAGCGAATCTCCACTTAAAATGGTAACTGAATGGTTGGGACAATATGTTCAAAACTCCCCAGGGCTCATGTGAGTCAGATGAGGCTGATAAGGTTGAAAATCTCATACATATCATATCACTATCCCTCCGTCTAAATCTCTCTAGGGATTCCAGCAAGTATGTCATGGCAGTGTAAAGGGGAAAACATGCGAGCAGGACTTCACAGCATTATAGAGGAGCACTGGGAGGAAAAGGAGGTAATGCATGGAAATCTCCCACATCCCCCCGGAAAATCAGCTGTTCATCATGCAGTCCTACTCGAGTCCTTGTATGGTGGCTTAAATATGAACGTGAATACTTCAGAGACCATGCTGTGGTTGTTTTAAGGAAACATCAACAAGCAAGTTTTAACTGATGACACTATAGCAGATGACCAGCTGCACAAGGACCACTTGAATTTTGATGAGCACTGCTGAGTATCAAAGGAACTTTTCCCAATATTAGCTGAAGAGGCTTTAAGATGCAGAGTTTTTCATGTATTCTGTGTACGCGTGCTCTCTTCATGAGGCGCTTCATGCACCATCGTGCATGAGCATTGAATAGATTTCTGGTGCGGTATTTCCCTCTAGATTCTGCCAATGTCATTTCAGAGAGAGGGCGTTTCTATTGGCTGTTCTACAAATGCAGATGCACAGGCACGTCCCTTCAGATGGTGAAAGCCTGATTCAACAGTGCAACATTTCTCCATCTCACTAATAGTTCAGCCTTTTTGCATATTGTAGCTCGCTAGTGCCTCGAATCACATACGTATGTCATCTCAAAGGGCTTTCCAGGCCCCAATGTTTGCAAAGAAAACAGAACGGTAATTCTCATAGAATTGACCCTTGGCTAAGTCCCGCCCCTCAATCACAGAATGGCAAATCATAGCGCGGCATCGGCCACGTCCAACCAGGGTCTGACAGCTCTACGGCTCTGCTCCGTAGACTCTCTCGTTTCAGACTTTCTTCTTTTTTCAGGCAGGTTTTGTATATTTCAAGTTAGCGATGGTTAACTTTTGTGTCTGGGGAACATGTAATAGAGATACATTTCTAAAACGTTACGTTTCTACATAAAAAGGAGAAAGCACAGGCCGGGGCTTAGCGAAGGGTCATCTGCCATATATTGCTGTATAGCGGCATTGGGATCACAATCACGATTGTTTGAAATGAATGACTAGTACTTGTACAGGTTACCGTATGAAGCACGTGCATATGCCCATGCTCGTCTGCCGGCTTATGACAGAGAAAGGAGAGCTGCAGGACGAAGGCTGCATTCTTAAATTCTGCCGATTTTTCTGCCTTTTCCAGAAAACTGCCTACCCCTGGGTACCATTTGAATAACAACATGCTGAAAGGTTATTATGGAATGTTTGCTAAATGATGCTAAAAATGAACTACCTACCCAAGATTTAAGGTGGATACTGCTAGGCAACAAGAAAAGTCATGCACGGAGCAGTGTCTTTTTCACGTGTCACTTAAATCAATCAAGCGGTTTAAACGGACATGCCACATAAATTAATTGATTAAAAGGTGCGGGTGGGGGTTGGTGGGGATTCAGCTGCTGGCCTGGGTGCCTCTGTGTTTCCACACCTCTTAATTGCTAATTGATGGGATTCATATGGTAGTAAATTAACCTTAGAACACCCCATTAGCTTACTGACAAGCCTGTCTAAACCTGGCATATGATAAGCTGTCAGAGGTGTCGCTTCCTGACCAATCATTCACAAGTACCCGACACAGAAGCAGTGTCAAGTGGTGAAGAGCCTCCAGTACAGTGAAGTTGCTCCAATATACAGCGCATATAATCAGACAATAAAAAGAAAACAATTTCACTTTATAGATTCATAATATTGATTGCTCTATTCCATAAAATAGCACCATATTTTACCTTGTAAAAGCTTGCTGGAGACCAGTAAATATCTTCCAAACACCATTGTCAATTTTTTGTCTGCAAAGTGCTTCAAGTGCGGCTATATGTAGTTAAAAAGTATGATTAATTTCCAAAATATCAGCAGCTGTAAACGTAAAGATCTGGAGAGTTTCAACACACCAAACCACATAAATTTAATTTAGACAAAGCTAATCTCATGAAATCCAATCTTATTTGATAAAAAATAATTACTGTCAAATTGCAAGTTTCCACTTGACTGATAAGTATTGATTATCCCCTGACAAGTACTTCTCCAAAGCGCTAATAAGGAGGTGCTTTGTTTAGTTAGAATACCATCACTAACGCAACCTTGTGGTGAAGTAAATTCAGGAGAGCTGCACATTGGCTTCTGCCCTGTGGGTGGATGGCCACCTAAAGGGAGTCAAAGCCAAAGACAGCAATAAACCTTGGTGAAATATTTGACATGATTAAAAACGAGACCTACTGTGCACAGCACACTATTCGCAAACACAACAACCCTGTATAGGATTAAGATGGTTGTCTCTGATGATGGGGTGTAAGCCTTTCATACCTCATTTAATTGCAGCTCTCTCTTCGCCCACTTGTTTTTTTTGTGCTTAAGGTTTTTTTTTTTTTAAGCCGTTTGTCGGGTGTGTTGAATGGGGGCGTCTGCCTCTCAGTTCAAACTCGTACTGATGCCTGCATAGCAATCATTTAAAAACAGCTGATAAATAGTTCAGTTTCTCTCTTGACAAGGTTATTGTCTAGTATGTTACTGATATAGAGCTCATGCAAAACAAGGAAAGAAAGACGTGTGAATCAAAATGCAAAAAAGCAACCGCTGTTAAGTTTGCTAAACAACGTGTAGAAGCAAAGAAACTTTTTTGAAAAAAGAAAAAGAAGAAAAAAGTCAATGTCTTTGGCATTCTTCTGAAGAATTCTTGAAGACTCAAAAGATTCAAGAACAGATATAAAAATTCCAAATCCTCTCGCCACAATCTCTCCCTTTCCTTTGCATAATGAAAACTGCAGGGCTACACAAAGTAGAGGCAAAAGTATTTCTGATCCGTGTGCCTGGCATTCAGATTGTCACATGTTTTTTCTTTTTTCCTCAGAATTGATTGAAATCTCTTTGGCCATGCATATTATTGGTTTATGGCTTGAGAGACAAAAAAGGCTTTTACAGTATTTCACTTACCCCATTATGTCCAATTTTGGTGATTTTCACCTAAAAATAGCACAATGGGCACACCTTAAATACCTTTTCCTAGCTCTGACAAACATGTGCTGTATATTCTGCTGACTATGTTCCATTATTTCATACGAATACAGATCCTGAAACTTTAAACCGGAAAGCTGCAAATATGTAAAAAAAAAAAAGATAAAAAAGAGGCCTGCAATCCGATGTGTTATTCCTGCTTTGTCCAATGTTCAGAGTTGCACACCCCTGAATCAAAAGCAGCATTTACTTCCTGTTGTACCTGGTAGTACTGCTGTTCAAGTTACTTCAATAATGATCTCTCCCTCTATCTCTCTTTACCACCTCCTTCTTGTTCTATATTGTCAAGCACCATTAGCCTGCTATCGTTCAAAAAAAAAAAAAAAGAAGAAAAAAAAAAGATTAAAATACGAAAAGAAAAAAGAACCTTGCAAATAGGATTGGTGAATGTGCAGAACAGGAGCATGTTTAATGCTCCCAAGAGACGGCCTTTCCTGGCCTCATAATTAAGGGATTTAGAGCTCTGGAGACAGCTGGACGCACAAGAAACACTCCCAACATCCCCTTATACTAAGCACCCTGGCCTCAAGTCCACATCTCTGGGGTTTTTTTTTTTAATAGTGGATGAAGGTGGTGTGTGTGGGGAGGAAGGCAAAGAAAAGGGCCTAAGGTCATCCTTGGCTTACTTTTTACTGACAGTAATTCAGTGATAAATATTAGATGAAGCTGTACTTTTTTTTTATTGTGAGCCTAAGTGTCCCAAAGTAACCAATATGAATTTTGAATTGTTTCCGTAGGTTAAATAGTGCGAGTCATTTCAATTTTCTGTTTATTCTTATCATAATCACTGGATTACTTTGTTTGACAAATCTTTTTTTTTCTTCTTACAGCTGAAGAGCCAAGTCCACATTTTCCACTTTGCTCCGACATAGAATCATATGGACCGCTAATGCCCGTAGTTATGCGTGTGCGTGCGTGTGTGCGTGTGTGTGTGTGTGTGTGTGTGTGTGTCTGTCTGTGTTGGCCCTTTTAAAGACTGACGGCCTGTGCAAGGTATACTGTATCTTACCCAATGCATGCTGGGATAGGCTGCAACCCCCTGTGTACCTAAACAGGATATGTAAGCACTAAAAATGTATGGAACAACTAAATATAGTTTCAAAGTGTTCCAGTAATCTCATATATGAGAACCATATATAGGTTCAGAGTGAAATTGCTTGATACCTACAGGTGAAAGCTGGCATACCTCAGCGTCAGCTAATCTTCGTCCTAAAGTTAAAGTAGAAGTCAATTTAAAGAGCAATCACAACAGGAACATTATGTTGACTTAGCAAAGGTTTTCAATTTCAGACAGCTCACGATTGCCTGCTATTGCTGCTTTTTTCTTTGTTTACTGCATATTAGCTTGTATGCACGACTTGTGCTTGAGTCACCAACTATCCTATGTGGATGCATGCCATTTAGTCACAAAAGAACATTAGGTCTGAACGCTCCACTGAAGAGATTTGCTTTTAATAAAGCTTTCAAACACTAATTTCCATCAGCATTTGTACGGATGGTAAATTATTTGGATTTATTTTTTCACAATTAGAAAGGCACGAGTAGATTTGACTCCTCTGTAGTAAGTACAGTGAATACAGCGGGGCAAATAGCCTGGCATATCCCCATGTATTGTGAATGCATGGTCGTATTTCAAAATGCTTTCAAAGAGGGCCTTGAAGTGACACAGTGTCATCAATATGCAAAACAATTTCACGTCTGTATTTGGAGAGGGTTCTTTAGAGTTGAAATTGGAAATAATAGCGCTGACAGACAGATACACAAGTGGACCCCAAAGAACATCAAAAAAAATATTTCCCTCCTCTTAGTGCCAGAGTGACAATATCACACTGTGGCTCTGATGTGCAGATCTGTAACAAAAAGCCAGAGAGAGAGAGAATACAGATGGAGGGAGAGGAGTGGCCAGCAAACACCAAGTGGTACGGGGATGTAGTGCACTGTGCACTATCTTCTGCCACTATAGCAACATATACTATTATACATAAAGCTGCCGGAGATACAATTACTTGGTCAGAGACATTTGTGCAGAGCAGATGCTAATGCATTTTCACTATATCATCCAGCCACTTCCTTTGGTTTCACTGTACCCTGGTACTAACATGTCCTTTCCTGTTTCCTTACACGGAACAACTCATTCCCTTGCCCCTGTGGCTCTACGACAATGGCACCAAGAGAAATCCATGTACATTTGGTGTACTGTTTAATTAAATGCAGTAGGAACAAACCACTTTCGGGAAGGAAACTTCAGAGTAAAAGCTGCAGATCACTCAGCTGCTATCAATGCGAATTGTAATTAGTCCTAAACATAAAAGCACAAGAGGTTAAACACTGAGAGTTGAAACAGACATGCAACATTACTGCGAATTAAGCAACTGGAAATGGAAAATGTCAATTTAATTGACTCTTTTACCTATTATTCATCCCTGTGAAGTCTGCAATGGAAGTTAATTGGACCCTTCCTGAACCAGCTCTATGATCTCAACTTTACTTGTAGGTTTGAGGATATGATGATTCTGGCATCCAAAAAATCAAAACCAAATTGTACACTGCCAGCTCTTGGCAATGCTCAGACATATTCCCCACTGCTGCTTGATTTCTGCTCCAAGGCTAAGTTTGTTCCTACAGAGAGGTATGCAAATTCATATTGGTGTAAACACACATACACATGCATGTGAAACAGAGCATTCATGGGAAGAGGTGAAACATACACGCAATCAAGACTCAGTTCAGCCGAGTGAAATATAAAACACTGCCAAAGTGCTTAGATGCCTTGTTTTGAGAAGTCACACAGTTGGATGGGGTTCAATTGTGGCAGTGAGGGAGATAGAAGTCACCCTGAAAAACGATCAAAGTTAAGTTCTCTCAAGAGGGAAAAGAAGACATGCTGAAATGAGCGCTGGTATGAGACCCTGGTACCTAAGTCTGTTTCTTTTTTTCCCCCAGCAAGAGAAGCGCCACGAGAAAAAAGATACTGAAATCATTTTTAATCACTTTTCTATTGTGCTTTTGCATTTATACCCCACCCTATTAATTTGCATGGGTTATTACTTTGCCGTCAGCTCATATCACATCCTCCTGCCCCAGCGCACCAGCCAGTGGTAGCTGGTTGCAATGAGAGGGAGACTCTGGTGCTGTCGGGATGAAACACAGAGACAAAAGCTCGTGTCACATCGAACAAGTTCCCCAGTTAGGAAGCCCATTAATCATACCGATTGTTGTTGAAAATACAGCGAGCACATATATTACATGCTGGTGTGCTTGGTTCTGTCTGTGGGTTGAAGAGAGTGAGCAATGTGTTTGAGTGTTCTTGTCTGTGGAAACATATGGTTTTATTGATGCATTACTAAGCAATAGCAGCTGTCCAGCAAGTGGCCTTCTCTCAAGTGGACAGAATATCGTGGTCTACCTCTCAGATCCACGCACCACCCACGTGTAACTAATACACAACGCTATTTAGAGGCATCCACAGGAGAGAAAAGAAACATCTCACATCATACAGCTTTCATTGAAAACTAGGAGGAAAATTACACACACACACACACACAGAAAGAAAAAAAAATTTCACAATCTAAAGAGAATGATTTGGGAGCTTAGGCACAATTGTGCTTTTCTCTGTCGCTCTGTTCCCATACGATAGGAAATACAATATTTCATGGCTGTACATGGCTTTCCCCAGTCTCTCCCCAGGCTGCCGCTCTCTCAGGGTAAACCAGGCTTGGACTTACAGCTTTGTGCTTATAATGAGGACAAGGGGGATAGAAGAGAGGATTTTGCCAGCACAGTTTGAAGGCTTGGTTGAGACAGGACAAAAGGGAATGCTTTTTGTCTCCCAAATAGCAAAAATGGCAGATGGGACTTACCCTGTACCCAGCCCAGCATCAATTATGCTGCGACTGGCACCCTCATCCCTAAAGTCAATTTTTTTTGCTTAAGGACAGGGGTTTAGGTTCGGCAATCTGTTACAATTTGGCCCATTTACCTCTAGCCCTCTCCAGCCTCACCCATCCCCCTTTGGCAGCTGGGTGATTCACAAGGCATTGACACGGATGTACCTTAAAGGTCCCCAGTGCTTTGGGCGTCACAGACACGTCTTGATCAGTATGACTGTGAGGCCTGGTTGTAATGTTTTTTCCTTTTTTTTTTTTTTTCATTTTTATGACATCTAATTTACAGACCAAGGGGGTAAAATATGGCTGTAAAGTTATATGAGGCCAAAGAGAGTCACTTGAGGTAGTGAAGTATCCATCATTCAACTCTCTGTTCTGGCCCCAGCCCATATGAACAATCCCCCAAAGAAGTCTTTGAGAAAATCTACATCGAATGATTGCAACCAGACTGCCACAAGGCGCACAAATGTCGATATAGTATACACAGCATTCAGGGACAGGGAGGGGAATTCATATTTCAAGCTGACATCTAGGGGTTGTTGATGGGGCAGTTATGACCAAGACAAATGGGTGACCATGCATCAAGGATTTGTCTTTTCAGAATGGACAAGATATACAACTGAATGACTTTCATTACCTCAACATGCTTAACCTGTTCTGGACACTGGTTTATGTGTATTTTTAAGCAAAAAAAATAATCAATAATATTTATTTTGCCCTTTAAGGTTTGTACGGACGCACCATGTATACTGATGACGCACAATATATGTGACACTATAACATCCTTAACGCTTCAAGATCCTTTTAAAGCCTGCAGTATTATTGCAAAATTCAGAGATCTGCCTACTGTTTTAGTGAAAACGCATTTGATCCAATAGGACAGATTTTTATCTCCTAAATCATTTGTGAGGACCTTCTTGCTATATAGAAAGTCAGTGAGAAATACTTCACACAAAAAAAGAATCAAACACATCTCAGAGCCATCATTACATGATGCCATACACTATATATTTTAAACTCTTTCTCATGTATTTATTCTCTTACTTCTTATCACAAATATAAAAAAAAAAAGAAAAAAAAAAGAACTTTTTTTTGTCTGAAATGAGGTAAACTGAATGATTAATACACTGGTAAGAAGAGGTATACTACATAATACATACCTGTAGAAAATAACTACATTTAATACCAAGGTTTGCTTTTCGTGACAGAATAAACTAAACACGCAAAACGGTACACAAACTGCCACGTCCTCGTGTATGAGCCATCAGCTCACAGGATTCATTAATAGTGGGTAATAATATTAATATAATTTCCTGATCACGAGAAGAGCCATTCATGTGTGCACTTTACTGAAACGCAGCCAGTTATCCTTAAATTTGTTGGCAGTGTTATATGTGTGATAGATGGCTTTTCAAGGTGAAAGCTGCCTCTGAACATTATTCAGACCTCTAAATGCATAAGCCATCAAAATTACACCTAATTTAATTTTGGGAGGAAGCTTGACAAGTGTAAAAAATCTCAATCCTCACCCTCCATTATTTATTCTCATAGTATTTTGAAGCACATCTACCCACTGCAGTGTGATTCAAAAATATATTTTCACATAAAATGTGTTTTAATTTGTGTTTAGACATTGAGAGATGATTTACACACTAAATTCTTAAATCGGACATAAAAAAAAAGGTAATTTGGCAGTTGCTGCTACATTAGTATGTTGGCAGTCTATCTCACAGCACTCCGAATTTGCCAAATGTTTTATTTGAAGAATAAAAGAGAGTGATTGTGGTAATGTGTAACTATCTTTAACCAAGAAAGACTGTTGTGAATTTCTCACTTTTTCCATGTTTAGGTTCTCCCTTGTTTTGGAAACCAATACGAACATAAGAAACTTAAACTTAACAAACTCAAGCTAGCTCCATCTGGTCATGAGCACTTGTTCCCGACTGTTCTCGTTATAAATAATGCCAAATAAAATATAGCACTGAAAAAGTGCCCAGGAACCATACTGTGCCAATCACCCACCAACTCATGTCACATTATGACAATGATACTTCATGCAGTCACACCTAAACTTTACTAGTGCTTCCTTTAACATATTCATGGCATTTTTGCTCTTATTGAATTGTTGGCAGTAAAATGAACAACAGGAATAATGAGGACTTGGAGATGACATGTGACAAAATCATTTAGTTACTTGTGTTGAACTTGGCTGGTTCTTGCAGGTTCTTGCATGACAAACTGCGAAAAAACCCTGAGACAAAACTTTTGGTTCCGCAAATTCCACCATAAACAAGCCGCCATCGCCTGCCAACCCAAGCTTAATAAATCACACTATAGAACATATCTGATTGGGTTCTGTAACTGAAACGTCAGTGACATAAAGATGAAAACTTAAAAAGTGTCTTGAATTTGGTAACACAGAAAAGCCTAATTTAAACCACGACAAATGATCTCATCCTACACGCCAAATCTTCACTCTTAAATTACCAGTTTTCAGACCTGTCAATACCATTCACATCGTCTAACATTCTGAATGCCTCTGCCACTGTTTAGTATTATATTCACAATATTCTCTAGGCTGACCACAGGCAAAGAAAACTCCATATAAAAGGCTCTAAAGCTGGGTCATTAATTAGTTGACAGTGAGTTCCTGTTTGAAAGACATTTGATGTAGAAAGTAAAATCCAAAGTAGCTACCAAATGCAATGTGTTCTTCATAGTGTCAGTCCATTCCTTAGGGACATGGGCATAATGGGAATGTTTGAAGTGTCTAACTTCACACATTAAAGGGATAAAAAGGTTTATCAAGTGTGAATAATTTCCCTTGTGTTGCATTTGATTGATGGGTTCTTTCTGGTGAGTAATCCACTCTGAACAGAATGGAAACTTATAGCTGATGGCATGTTTCAACAATGTTCATTAAAGTGTGCAGCACATTTAAGGTCCTATTGGGGCTGGACATTACGTGCACAATGGTAAAATATGCTTTACTGAGTAGAACATAATGATGCATAAAGCCCTGCAGTAGTCATGTGTTTGCTCTGTAATACCCTTATGGTACTACTCTATTGAGTAACTATTAAAAGAACATTTATTGTAAGGCTAAAATATGTGACTTTCCACATGGTTTGCACTCCGAAGAATGATTATTGATAATTGATGTTCAAAATACAGCAAAATTGCACGATTATTCTTACACTTCTTAACAGCAGAGTCTGGAAGTATCTACATTCAAACATGCTGCATTTTGTGTTTTACAATACTTTATCATAAAAAATTAAAGAAAAATAATATTTATTAACTAGAAAATTCCCTACAGAGAAAAGTTGACTGTGTGACTGAAACTTTGTGCGCGTCCCAATGCTAATATTACCAACGCTAAGTAAGTATTAGTAGCAGTAGCTGTGTTGTTGAGTTACATAGACCACACATGAGCTTCCAGTAAGGATACAGTTACCTTCTGGGGCTTTTATTTTGAAAAATGAGGCCTATCCTGAGCTTCCTGTTAGGATACAGTTACCTTCTAGGGCTTTTATTTTGAAAAATGAGGCCCATCTTGAGTTTTCTGTTAACATACTGTGAGATTTTGGGGCTTTTATTTTTGGAAAAACCTGCCTTGGTCTGAGGCTTTTATTTTGAAGGGGAGGGGATGGGTATGGTCCTGATTGTAGTAAATATCCAGTGTGTGTGTGAGCGTGCGCGAGTGTGTTTGTTTGTCTGTGTGTGTCAAAGTGAACTAATTAGCTAATGTCCAGCAGCAGTCAAAGGTTTCCATGGTGATCATGCCTGATCACTGGCTGAGACACACTCTCATAAAGATCGTGTTGAGTTTCACCTCAGACAATCGTGCTCTCCCATTTAAAAAAAAAACGTAACTATCATCAGTAAAACATTTCTTAGGATTTGGGATCCCCATATAAACAAATAATGTGAGTTTCATGTCTTTAGTGTCAAAAATATGACGGTGACAGCTGGTTACATAATTTCTACAGCTGGCTGGCCTCTAGAACGTTTTGGTCTGATTTAACATGGGGCTTTATGAGGCAGTTGGTTGGAGTTGTTGTCACACATTTGACCAAAAACTGCCAAAAAAGTAAGTCTGTTGGCTTCAGCAACCACATCTTTCAAATTACCACAAATTCCCCCTATATCTATTACCTAAAATGATGTCTGAAGAGTGAAAATTGTGGGCTTGGCAGCAGGTTTAAGATATTTTTTTCTAAAGATTTTAAAGCTCCTCTCCACTGTAGCGATGATGTCACCCATTCTAGCTCCAAACATTCTGTCCCATACACACCCATTATAAAATCTGAAACGGTCTCAAAACTTCACGAAACTTAAACTGTGAGTTTCGTGAAAGCTGTGCCAGCTATCAAAATACCTATTTAGTCCAATAAAGTCCTTTGTCTCAAGAACCGTTTAAACTTTTAATATTTATTCTATGTTGAAATATGTCAAATTGGTATGGCCCCAAAGTTGAGTGTTTTTCAGCTCTGTTCACGTCGATTTTACATTGATTCCTATGGGGAAAATGATCTCAGTTTTTTGGGGGATTTGAGTGAAAACGGCTTGGTGAATCGCTTAGAAAGTCATCGCACACTGTTCCCGATCAGTCCGCAGGTTTAGATGCTTTTTTTTGTGCATTTCGTGTCCACGCTTCGCATCTAGTAGCATGGCGAAAAATGTCGCAGAAGATATAGAATAACATGCGATAATAACAATAAGTATGCCGGTCACACAGAATAAAAAAAAACATTGTGGATACCAGATTTATGTCTTGAAGGCTTTGTACTGCAAGGGCCCTGTTTCAAACTGTAAGCGCAACAAATGTAAAGCGCCGTTGTTTGGCGCACAGACTAGGTTAACTTCTCGTGGTATTTTGGTTCATACATGTGCAGCAGCGCAAAAGGAGTTGAAGTGGAATATGAATCGGAGGATGTGGTGATTAATAAATACACTCTCGGCCGTTCACATTAGCGTCTCGTAGCTCAGAAACTGCTGTACCAATCACAGAGGAAGGATGACATCAAACGTTGAACAAAAAGGAAAGAAACTCGTCCAGGAAGTCATATTGTTGCCTGGATGGTGCAGAGTGGCACAATATGAACACCACAAATCTGCAGCCAAAGGCAGATGGTGTGGGATTTTTTCTTTGATTTGTACAATCATGATAGAAATAAATAACAAAAAATGTTGATGATGCCGTTTATGTGACGGCAACCAATCCGATGCCGATTCAGTTTTAATTCTACTGTATTTTACGCCATTAACGGTCACATCATATCAAATGTAACGTAACACTGTTGTGCATTTCAAAAATATAAAAACACCAAAGGCCAATTTTGTTGAAAAGAAATTTGGAGAGGGAAGCAATGACATACGGGATGGATGAGGCGCATAAACAATAAAATATCTTATATTAACTGAGCAGTCTGATGTGTGCAGAAGTGTGTGTGTGTGTGTGGTTACTTTGCTGGAGTCTGCTGTCATTTGCATGTGATTTAATGAAGGTAAACACAGTGGACAGCCCTGCGTAATGGCACTGCGCTCTGGCACGGAAATTCTCAAATCAGAGGCTGCAAATTTGTCAACATGTCTGTCCTGCTGCCTTCAGATGGCAGCAAGGATTTAATTAACCGAGTGAGGACATTTTTCATACGGTTGAAAGCAGCTGTGGACCGCAGGTAGCGTAAGAATCTTCAAGGCTGGGCTGGAATCTGACCACGCCTTAATGCACACTTTCTACCAAAATACCCACAACTCAATCAAATCTGATCAAAACCACCCAAACATTTCCAAGTTTGTTAACCTTTTGATTCCAATCCTACAGGTTTTTTGTCCCTTTTCTTTTGTAAGAAAATAGGATATTAGGAATCAAAAGTATATAGCTTTCTCCAGTGCAATATTATCACCATAGCCTTGGTTTTGGATTGCCTGTATTCTGTTATGTCCACTGAAAGAGGAATACTCGGTGCACCTGTATTTTCTCAACTTCATTACTGCGGTGCATCTATCAATATTTACTGGGCCCAGCAAATATTATAACTGACATTCACACTCCTCCTCACAAAAAGATAAAATCAACAAATCAAAGTTGATTTAATTTCTCAAAGGACTAAGCCTAGCCTGTTGATCCAGGCACTTTCCTCAGCTTCTTCTTGTCATACAACTGTTTTGTTGATCTTATCTTTTTGTTTGTTTGTCTGTGTCAGAGGCGATTACTTGAAGCACTACGACAATTCAAATTGAAAGCGCAAGATAAATACACTCTATTTACAGTGCACGATACTGGTTTTGTCGAACAGTCCAAGGTATGAATCATCACTTTGATTTACTGCTTGAAATCCTGTTTTCTTTACCTTTTTAAAAAGACGAAAAAGTTGTCATTCCTTCTATGAAGTCAGGAAGATGTATAACTTGATCTTTAGCTGCAGTCATCAAAACTGTAATCCTAGCTTTCCTTTAAAAATAACCTATAATGAAGGGGAAAAAATAGAACAATAGATGAATGAAGGAATGAGTGAATGAATGAATGCATAAATGTGTCGATGAATAAATGAATGAGCAAATAAATGCATGAATGAATAAATGAATCAACATTTTCTGCATGTGATACAAATGGAAATCCACCATTAGCATGGAGATGCTATTTAATTTGATTTAGTTCATGGTGACACATTACATCTCCAATTCCTAAATATTCATGAATTCATAGGATCTGATTTTAGGCGTGGAAAATATTAGATTTACGTAGGGACTGAAAATATTTTTCATTTTCAAAATAAATTGAACTCTGATGGTGCAGCAAATCTTTTCAAGATAGAAATGATGACTAACGTCCCGGTGATACTGGCCTCTCTCTGTGCCTGTTTTAAACTTCCCACTTCTAAACTTTTGATAATTACTTCAATGTGTTTGTGAAGCTTCTAAATACACAGTAGCCATATGTTTTAACAACAAAGTGCAGATCTTTTGGCTTTATACTATACTTTCTCTAAAGTGATGGACTGTTACCTGCCCATACTTAAAAAAATATTCTATTTTGACAATTGAATCTTTGAACATGGCAGTTCAGAGAATTTGTCATAACATCCCATTGCAGAAATTTCCGTCACATAAATGCAGCCAAAAATCCTATTTTCTACTTGAGCTATTTCACACTGAGCAGATTGGCAAACGTTCTCAATTAATTCTGAAGCTTTCGCTTCAAGACATGATAGGGTTTGTTTCAAGGATGCCTTTAATTGCTAAACTGTTTCGTAATTTCATTGACATTTCAAGGGTGATGACAGTCATTGGATTGACCGGCATTGTAACACTGAAAGATTAGGCTGAGAAATGTGTGAAGCACTTATGAGAGTGACGATGAAGAAATAAAGCCTTGTTAAGAGATGATACATGCCCTGTTGAGTGCCTGCATCTTCTATCCCCGACAATAGTTCAATTCTATGTAATATTCCATTTAGCTATGCAGTAAATCCAATGTAAAATGAGGACAAAATGGGATGAACTATAAAGTCATGGTATGCGGTTTGATTTATGGGTTGTGGCCCTTGTTAAAGGCAGGTTAAGCAATTGTTCCATGCTGCACTACACCTGCTGCTTCAGATTATTTGCATAATGATCCAGTTCCCAATATTCCCAGGCGCGGAAAGACCTCGGCAATGTTCCCCTCGATATGAGAAGTCACAGAGACCGAAAAAGACTAGGACTTACCTCATGCCTGGTGCACACTGCATTTGGGGGTCAGGGATTTGAAATTCCATGCCTTCATATTAACTGCACATGTAGAGAGACACTTCATTGCAGCACCCTGCTGCCTGAGGTTTTGATTACGGCTTTCCTTGAGGACCTTACCAGTCTCCCATACAACAGAGCGCGCTATAATTAGGATGGCCAGATTGCTCTGATTCACCCTGGAAATTGCTCTGATACAGCCTGGAGTTTGGTCCACTCAAGGGTTTGTATTTGTGTGTGTGAATGTATTGTGTGTGAATGTGTGCAAGCATACGTGGAATACACATACTGTATATGCATGTGTTTGTTTTCATGGATGAAAGTATCCATCATTATGTTGGCGTGTGTGTGTGTGTGAATGTGCATGTAGGACCGTGGATATGCATGGAATATTTATAGAATTTTCAGGCACAGATTTCACCTTTTCCTGCCCAAACAAACTCAGAGAAGATGAGGAAATGTGCTGCAGCTGTTGTATAAATGGGACTTCTGGATAGTTGCTGCAGGGTTTTACCTTATACGAAGAATTTGAAGATCAAAAACACTGCCAAATAAAGGTTGAGTAGGTCTCCACTAAGGTACCACGTATATGTCATTTTTGCTCCACGCTTCTATATGGCCATCCATCACACCATCGGATATGTGGACAGCAGGTAGAGCCAGTCAGAGGATTGTGATTTTTATCAAAATAGTCTCGCCATTCAGTGACCAACACACTTGAACTCAGGTTATACACTTGTCCTAATAATGTATGACATGAATTGAAGGTGTAATAAGACTTCAATTGTTTTTTTTAGGGACTATAATGATCAATATTTTTTAAACTCAGTATCGTAATAAGTCAAATTGCCAGAAGCGGATGTTTAACAAGAAACCAATTGACAGTGAATATTTTTGCATTCATGCTTACGTTGCAGTTTTCACATATGTTCAACATAAAGGATATTGACTTTTGTTGATAAAGAAAATTGTGATTCGAGCAGCATTACATTCCCTATAAAATGTAACTGCAATAGTACCAAAACTGGCTCTGTAATGTCTCACTGGGAAAACTCAAGCTCAATTCACCCTTTTCTTAGCAGATGTGCATATGCAAACCACTTACATTTGTATAATGTCCACGTCAGTGAAACGCTGAGCGTTTTGGTCATATTGAGATGATATATTTGGAATTCAACCGCTGAGGAGGCAAAATATTTCCCAAAGTCACTTAAGCGCAAAACTGATGCACAAACATCCATATTTCTTCTTTCAAGAAAACAATATTACACTATCATGATAATTGAAACTGGCAAATTAAGTGTTTTCAGTTGAGCTCATTTACAATGATTGACAGACCGACGCATCAAACCACTGCCTGTGGGTGCTCCAGTGTAATATGCATGATCAACTGCTATTATTGACTGCTGACTAATTTGGGATTTCACATTTCCACTCTAATATGGCAACTTCTATATAAAACACACACACAGTGAAAACAATGATAAATTGACTCCGAAAGCAAATCTCTTGTTGCAGAGAGACTGTTGCTGATTCATTACAGGCCCAAATGGTTGAGATTAGTGCTATACAAGCTCTTATTACTTTCAGGCTTACAGTGTTATCATGTTGATGTCACGTGTATAACTATAGTCCGGGCATTAATAATAAGGCTCTTGAAAGAGCCTGAAAAATTCAAGGGCAAAGTTGCCAAAAGAGATGACAGTGATTCATGGTTGCTCCCTTGAGTGAAAATTAAAATGAGGAATTAAACAGTAAATTCAAACAGAGTCACATAAGGCAGAAAACTGCTGCGACACTGCTTTCCAGGGGTCCAAACATTTAAGCATGGTGCACTTGTGGCCACAGCAAGTGTTTCCCCTGAGCTGGGAAAATACATACAGTGACCCACCGACCACATGCGGAGGTCGCTCCACCAAATGAGCAGTCATACGTGGCAAATATAGAATAATGTAGCATTGAACATCAGTGCATTCACATTAGAGAGAAAAACAAATATTGATAATATGAATGGCAAAATAAGCTAATACATTGCACAATAGATTCTGGTCTCCAATCCAGTTACATATATTTCTACAGACTGCTGAAGGCTCTCAAAACTAAATAATCAAATGGATTGTTGCAATGTGGTCAGGCAATTGGTACAATATCCTGGTGCCACAAGTGGTGTATGTGGTTGGCATTTTGTATTACCTGTAATACATTTTGTTATTGAAAAAAAACAACTCTTCAAAGGGTTTTTGGAAATACTCAATGACACCATCATTGCCTTTTAACTGTATGACTGGAGCACATGACTGAGTCTTATTTTGCTGACACATCCAGTTTTAAAATTGGACCAGCTGTGTTGCTAAATGCCAAGAAACTCAATTTCTGGCCGTAAATCTTTGTCCATAGACAACTGCAAGTTGTTGGCCAAGATGGGCACCAGAGACCTGGATACAGACACTTACCTATGGCCTTCTACATTTGAACCCACAGTGAGCTATGCAAGGTCGGTTTTCTACATTTCTCTACTGACCCCCCAGACCATCATTCTAACTGAGTTAACACATCGGTCTGTGTTTGTTTCCATATCAGCAGAGCAAAAAACACACGGGCAGAGACAACTTCTTGTGTCCTGAAAGAAACTGTCCAGCTATACGTAATTGTCAAGTCAGGTTGTGAGCCTGTTTCTTATCCACATCCACATCCTCATTCAGTCACAATAGAATATGCTCTAGGGCAAAGTCACAGCCAGCAGCAAGAGCCAGCTGAAAGAGTATTCATTATATGGAACAAGGAATAATTTATGGAGCACTGTTACTCTGTTCAGGGGCAATCTAACAAACATATTGACTTTGGCACTCATGAGGTTGCAGATATCTCTGCACCTACTTTCCATTATGGCATAATTTGATTGAGGTGGAGCCTCAGCTCTGTACAAAGCTTTCGTTCTGGCACCTCATAAAATGTTGGATATCGTGCATTTCAAGAGGGATATTGTCTTTTCATGTTCAGAATAAAATGTGCATCGCCGACTCTCCTGGAAATGCAAAGTACGATATAGATTATGTTTTTTTTTTAATGTATCAGCATTTCACCACGGCTCACATGATGTCACTAAGAGAGAAGCTTCTGACATGCATTATTCAAGGAAGATGATTTTGTGTCGTCTCTGGCGGTCCAACTGCTGCAGTGAGAAATGTGCTGCCTTGTTTGTCTGTTTAGTTACAAAGACATCTTTTCCACCCATCTACCAGCCCACACCAACAATGTATATCAATGTCTGACTCAAATCTCACATCAACACTTCGTAACAGATTGAATTACCCAAGATCAGAACAGAGATTAAAGCTACCTCGAGATCTTAATTCTCTACTAATTCCTGCGCCACAAATGCACACATTCCATTAATCTGTAAATCCATTTCAGAATACCCAGCATATCCCAGTTGAAAAAAAATACAGAAGCACTTAGCTCCTAACCAGCAAGCCCCAATCATCCATACACATGTAGACGTTGCATCATTTAGTGAAGGACCCTTCAGTAGATGTTAAACCTCAGGCCAGAGACAAGCTACTGTATGGTGAACCTGTTCATGGGTTCCTATGTGGTTACGATGAAGCAGCTTAGCAAACCTTTTATCATTGAAGAGTGCGATCATTGAGGAGAGTCACTGAGGTCAGTCTCTCTAGACTTGACTTGTGTGAATAAATGACATTGCGACACCCTGGTGATTACTGCATGGTCATGATCTGGTCAATGTCGCTACCACGTAGACTGGGAAACAGTTCCACACAAACAGATGACGCACATGAAAGTATTCTATTCGGTGGGCTTGTTAGCAATGTATGACTTCAGTGTGTGAATGCAGAACATTGACTTGCACTCTCACAGTAATTCAGCAGCTGCAGTGTTACCTGCTTGCTTACAGTGCTATATTGTGTTATATATTCAGTGAATATGGATATGTGGACAAAAGCATGTAGTGAAATGTACATTCAGTTATCAGGTAAAAGCTGCTTTGAGGATTCATATTGGCTGCTTAATATATTATTAAAGCTTTCTGAGGGTATCTGTTGTAACTTTGTGTGTCTCCAAAACGGCTTAATACCTTTACTAAACACACT
The DNA here is from genome assembly GCA_943593645.1 of Bovichtus variegatus. Taxonomy (NCBI): domain Eukaryota; kingdom Metazoa; phylum Chordata; class Actinopteri; order Perciformes; family Bovichtidae; genus Bovichtus; species Bovichtus variegatus. The sequence goes on from CALSCE010010723.1 coordinate 11,346,988, forward strand.
TGAAACTAGCCTGCAGTGTTTAATCCATTACTGAATACCGAGTCTGCTTCATTTTCTTGTCAGATGAATGATACTTTCATGTGCTAATGCAGTGCAGATTTACAAATCAATCTACTCTTACAACTGGATTATCACACAAACAAACAAATGTAAATTTGACAACAGTGAATCTAACTGATATCCATCAGTGAGGGATTCCGTGTGTCATACAAGTTTATTTTCATTTTCATGACTGTGATCTGACTAGCGGTTGTCATCTGCACGTTGAGCTTTATTTTATGCTGACGACCTCCAACTCTAAATATCCGTTTATCCTGATGGCTATGACCCCTTTTAATACCCTAAAAATGACACATCTGACATTGAAAAAACTAAATGTTCTCAAACTGATAAATGTAAAGAGGTGAGGATCAAATGTATTCATCCAAGAAAGCAGAAATAGAAGATGTGCTCATGGCATTGTTTAGGATTTAACATTTAAGTTGTATGCAAGGACAGAAACACCATTCTCCCATTCAAGGAAAACTACCTTCGGTAAGGCTCTGTCTTTTACCTGGAGATGCACAAAGTCTCTGTGTGCTTGACTATTTGTAAGAAAATGCTCTCAGGTTTCTCCAAATATGTCTATAAATCAATTACATCTCATCCAGAATGCTGCTGCCAAGGTTTTAACTGAAACAAAGAAAATAGCTCACATCACTCCTGTTCCAAATCCTTTTCTAAAGTCTTTGCACTTGCTTCTCGTTGCAACCCCAATTAGTCTTAGCATAGATTTTTAAGATCCTAGTACTTTTGTCTATTAATCTATGCATGGACGTGCCCCTGACTATATCACTGATATGCTGCCAAGGCAGAGCGAGAGTCCTCAGATCCTGTGTCTCTTCTAGTGAAGCTGAGTTCTCTAGTTATAGACTAAAATAGTTTCCATCTGGATCTGGGGAGAAATCTGCTGTAACATCAGGTTGGAACTTTTGTGTCTAGGTTGTGTCTATTATTTTGTATACAGTAGATACAGTTTATTTTGCAGAATCGGAACGCTGAAAATAATCTACGTATCAAATGAGCACTGTATATGAGCTGCTGATTTCCATCTCTCTTTTTCCTTAAGTGCAGTAATTTCTTTCTTCTGTGCAATCAATCTTTTTTTTTTTTTCTTTCTATTTTTTCTAGATTTATTTCAAAGCGATCAATCATTTTTTAAGAACCGGTACATCTCTTTTTTTAGTGGTTGGATATCTCATTTTGAAACAAGATTCTAGATCTTTATGCTCCCACACAAGCAACATCTGCCAACTTCTGCCCATGCCAGTGCCACATGTCGTGCCACCAGGGCTTGAAATTAACATTTGCCAACTTGCCAAATATTGGCAAAAATATTGGCAGCCGCTGAGTCAATTCTACCGGTCACTTTGGCAGGTGAGCGTTTTTGATCTCGGTTCTCTGTGAACACAAAACTTCTCCAATACTGAGGCTGTGACTGATGTGCTGCTTGCTCACTTTTAAAAACAGAAAATATCACAAAATACACATTTTTAATTGACTATTGTTTTGCGCCAATTACATTCCTCTTTGGTGTGCTGTGAAAGTGACTGTGAGGTCGAGTGAGCTTAAGACAGCAGTCCATTTTGTTCAGTTCTCCACAGCATGGCAGCATCTTTATTGTTTCTGAAGCACACACTGCAGCAGCGTAGTAAATATGGGGGGAAAAAAAAAGATGGATTGTCTGAATGCATTTCCATAACCAGCCTATCCTCTTTTCTAGCAAAGCTGCTATGAGTGCAAAAGCTAAATGGAAGCTGCTCCTGTGATATAGACAACTGAACACACTATACTCGCCCATCTGGAGCTCACCACATCGTATAACAAACACAAAAATCACTCGCACACAGTCTGTGTGTGACGTATGATATGATAGATAGGAGATATTATAGTTCTGGTGTCAAGGTGAAAGTAGAATAATAAAACTGTAAATACATTACACTCGTTCCGTCTTGGGATTTGGTTGTGGAATTTCAATCGATAAACTTGAAAATATCTCACACGCGAGAAAATGTTTCACATATGAAATCCTCTAGTGAATGCTTTTCACCTGAAGAAGCCAAAATGTTTGCGAAGGAGCTCCCAATGGTACAATTACTGCAGCTGAAATAATAAGATCTATAAGAAGACAGAAAGTGGAGTTAACGATACAGCACCAATTAGTTGTAGATTACAAAAATAAAGCAGAATCACCAAGCTGCCATTTGGCTCCTCTAAAGCTGTCGCATTTCACAAGCTTTCACTTTCATTTCTACATTCATCAACATGAGTTCTGTTTTCTGCCCTTTGAAATACTTGAGTTGGTTAGTTCCTCAATCACAATTAAATCATTTTTGAGAATGCTTTTGTAATTGAGCAATTTAACCTCCAATACCTTTCTCCAAAGAACGAACAGAGGTCTATTTTTCTCTATGTAGGTTATAGGTTCTCGTGCAGCTGTTAACAGGTCCGGTTTCTCATACACTAATCTTGAGACTGAACATCTAAAAGCAACTTTGTTGTTTTCCTACAAAGACGTCATTGCAAAGCTCGAAATCCCAGCAGGACTATTTCAGATGAGACATTTAGACAGTTAATGCAGGCTACCCTACCTACCCCTAATTTGATAGATTTCAACAGAACACAATAAGGGTCCCGATATAATATACATTTCCCATTTCAATTTTCCCTTCAGCTTCCCCTCCTCTGATTCCTGTTTGAGTTTAAAAAATGGGCACACAGAGAAGAAATCCATTCGACCCATGCCCCACGGGCTGCTTTCAGGGGCTCCTAAACCTGTATTTCTTCTTTTCCCATAAATTTTTCGCCTGTCTCAGTCCTTTGTGCAGCCGCAGAGATGAGTGTCAAATTTCAAAGAGCTAAGACCACAGTGAAAGGTACTCAGCACCACTTTTGGAAATATCTGCAACTTTTCACCCTCCGAGCGTGACACTGGAAAGATCAACTAAACCAAAAGAAATGCACAAACCTCATCTGTGTGCGAGATGCTTATACCCAACATGAAAATGTAGAATATGAGAATATGGGTCTAAGAAAAGAAGAATTCATGCTTTGTGCTTTTTGGGATCTTGACATTATGAGCAATCCCTTCTGGTGAACTATGCATCAAATCACTTTTAAGGGGAGTCAACATAATTAAATATTTTTGACGGAGAGCACACAGGGGATAGAACGTGGGCGCAAATACTTGAAGAAAATTCATCACAAAATAAATGTTACGAGAGAATAGCAAATAGGCTAAACTGACTGACAGGAGAGCTCACATCTTAGTATGTCCCTATAGTTTCAAAAAGATTGTACCGCCACATTGGGCCGAGCTAAAAATAAATCAAATCATATACTTACTCAGGGCTGGAACGATATCACAAACTAGGGAGCCATTCTGGCTCTTTTCATCCTGGCTGGATCTTTTTAGTTGACCTTTTTCAAGCTACAGATGCCCTTGGGTTAGTCTCTTAAGAAGTAAATTCAATTTAAAATACAACACATAACCTCCTTAAGTGTGTGAATCAATTCATTCACAGGGAAAAAGATAACGCTGATAAGTTTTGTCAAACTTGCTCAAAAAACCTAAGAAGCAAGGAAGTATTTTTAGGCTGATCACTTCGTAGGAAAGAAGACTTATCAAGCAAGGTGATATTGAGGTAAAAGGTAGAGAGACAAAGAGGTTTTCTCATCCTTTGGTACAATCAGCTGCGTGTCTCTGGGGAGGCGAAGCTGTTTCTCCTCTGTCGCCTCCTCAGTCAACCACGCTCAAAGGAGGGACCTTGGTGGGGAGCAGAGCGCAGCAAGTGATGAAGACATCCTTAGCGAGGGGGAGTGAAGGGAATGAGGTAGACTGCGCTACAAGGAATGACCTACACTTCACAGCATACAGATAACCACAAGGAGACATCAGGGGAGGCACTGTGTTCAATATCAGACATGCACGTCTCAGGATGAAGGAAGGAAAGCTACCCAAGAAAACAAGAAAGGGCTGCATTGTGAAAGACATCACAAGGTTATTCTAAAGTGATGGTTTAAACTATTTGAAGATGTATACTTGTGTGTTTTAGTGTGGCGCTTTGAAGGGGAAAAAAAAAAAAAAATGCTGATATACTGAAAGTTTCTCCTCGTCAAAAAGAGTGTCTCCATGTCACCGACAATTCCACAACTTTGTGCTTATGCATATAACAACCTTGACTTGACTATTATATGATATGACTCATTGACTTCAGCTGGTATTTTCATTTCCCATCAGGCACCACAGTATGTATAGAAGAGAACTACTGCATCGCACAAAAGGAACTCGGCCTGATGTCCTCCACTGTTGCCGCCATGACTGGGATTATGCATCTTGGTAGGGGCATTCCTAAATGATTAATGCATGACAGGCAGGAGATGCTGCGTTTAACGGGGTATAATAAACATCCCTCGATGTCACGCAGAGCAAAATGGTATTTGTTCATTTCGGCAGCTTAGTATACTCAGTACAACCCCAATATGCGCTCTTTAACAATAGTGCCATATGTTGGTGGAAGCAGCAGGGTCTAGTCAGGACATGCCTACGTCTAAAGTGAGAAGCCAAACTTTTAATGTGCCTCCAGGGTGTCTTGCCAGGCTCCTCTTACTAAAATATATAATAGACCTCGTGTCGTACTGTTGGCTGTTAGCAATAAATCAAAACCATAAGGGCTTAAATGCAGAAAAATAAAAAGGAAATTATCAATGTCCATTAAAACTAAATTGATAATGTGCCTCATATGTTTGAATTGTGTCGAAGACTCGTTGCGCTACAGTAGCTTTTTGCATTGTCACACTCAAGCTCATAGTATTGTATGTCATCTCATTTCTCATGAAATCTCTTCAAGCATTCATGATACTGTGCCACTGTCCATCGTGAGGGAAACACTAATTATTAATTAGCTCAAAATACTTTGTATAATTAATTTTACGCGGATTATTATGCCACGAAAGGGCGGGTCCTACCACCGGAAACCAAGGAATGATTTCTGAATTACTGATTAATTGTCACATTTATCTCAGTATAACAATTAATAAATGATATCTCATTAATGACCTATGTGCACAAGATTATCCGTCCTCACAAAGGAGCTTTTCATTAATTATTTGTACTCAACAATAAAAAGATAATCATGGATTATAACTGTGTAACATTACATTCATATACCTTATCAAAAAAAACGTACTCTTTGCTAAAACAGTAAAATGAAGATATGCTCTGTATCCCATCTCTCGACAATGAAAATAAGTTATATAATGCATATAATTAGACATGGATAAAACTTTTATGAGCTTCTGTTATCTCATTCCTTCTGCCAGATGTTTTAACGTTACGTTGCAAGAACTTAACACAGTTTTATAACAGACTGCTGCACCTGAAACAACCTCATTCTTCCTCCAGACTGTGGAGGGCGAGCGCAGAGGAGACTGCTCTGCAGCTCCACAGGTAAAAGAGTAGCTACCTGCAGAGCTAACCCCCGTCACTACACTCTGCAGCAGTTAAACCAAAACTCTGGAGCTTTTCTTGGCTCACGAGGAGGTCTAACATTTATTTTCTACCAAGTGTGTAGCTTATATTGAACATTCACTGACTCCCCTCTGATGGTCCGCACCGGCACATAGGACACTGGAAACTCATTAACACACACGCACACAACGCGCTGAGCACTCCCAAAGCAGCTGCTATTATCCCATAGTATTAACATTTAGCTTTCTTGCTATATGTATCCTATCGACTAAAGCTGTTGATGTATTCTCTCTCTCTCTACCAGCTATTCTGCATCTACAGAGTAAATAAAATTGCTTTAAAAACGTAACTTATAATCCTCCTCTTATATGCACAAATGCAAAATATGCAAAAATACGTTCCCATACAATGAACCCGCATTGTTCGATTACATTGAGGAAAATTTTCTCCTGGATTCTTTTTTTTTTTTTTTTTTTGACGTATCACAAATATGTTTCATAGTGTGCCGTTGGGAACCAAAGTCGACATTGACTTATTCTTTTTTTTTACGTCCGTAACAAACAGACTTACAGTTTTGTTGCCTAAACTTAACCACGCAGTATCGTTGCATTTTAGTTTTGTTTGAATTTACAATGTTAACCGCGTGTTTAAAACGGTGAAAGAAATCCCGGAGAAAATACGTTTTCCCCCGGAATGTGTCGGAGGATGCAGATTAGCTGCATGGGAACGTCATTTTGTCGGAAACACAGACAAACAGCTTGAGCCTTCCTGGCCAATTTACTCTACAATTTTCAGACGGAAGCTTTTCATGCATCAAAACAATGCATGCATTTGCCATAAAGGGCGCGGTCTTCTTCCTCTCGTTAAAATTGTGGCAGATTCCGAAGCGGTTTTCTTCTATGTCCTCCTCTAACACATAGCCTACAACCGCTTGCCCCAGTTGTCGCAGAATAGAATAAATGTTCTTTTTGATTTCTATAAAGATGAACCTTTTCCCACCCTGGAAATTGGGAAAAGTGATCAGATTATAGATTATATATAGTCAGCTTTTACATATGATTTGACAGACAATAACACACAACATGATAATTCATGTATAATTCATGTATAATCATTTCCCATGAGAGCCTATTTCCATTGTAGGCAATGTTTTTGTAAGCGTGCTTACTGTGAATCGAGGTTGTAGCTGATGCACAGTATCTAAGGCCAAAATATTTCATCCTGGAGCCTTTTAGTGGAAAGACTATGAGCAGACGATATGATGCAACCATCAGATGCTTGTTTTTTGTTTGCTGTGTGAAATCTCTAGGTATGAAAAAAGGCTTACTCATGAGGCTACAGCCTTGGCGCGCATCGGCTGCTCCACTGATGAGTGCCTGGTGAATGTCAACTGACTGAGGCACTGAATAAGCTAGAGGGTAAACATGTCTTGTTAATGCATCCTCAAATGAGATATAGTATGGCTGCAAAAAATTATTGCGAGCTGAAGCTAATTGTGGAAAGATGGCAGCAATAGATGTCAGTGCTTGTCTTATGAAGGTTTCTCAATTAATGAACGATACCAAACTTTTAGCAAAAGGAAAACAAAACTTTGACAGCATGGGAGGAATAGACAGAAAAATCTGACAGAAAGACTTTAACATAGTGATGCGCAGATCAGTTCAACGTTGGGTAGAAAAAAATCCTTGAGGAAGCCCATGGCTTGTTTATTTTTGCCTCGATTATCCCCCCAGGGTTTAGCTCAAAGACAGACATTTAATAATTCATCTGCTCTTTGAATTCATTTCATTCTTTTTTTCCCCCTAAATGGGCTCACAGCCAACAAGTTGTATTTGTGCTGTGAGCTGCTCCCAGTCAGCAACTCTGAATGATGGTAGTAGAAAGGAGTGAAAAGGAGCACGAAGGGGTCACTATGTTAAAGCAAAAAAACTGTTCATTTCCAGATAAAATGACCTCACAGGAAAGAAGAAAGGTCCAAGGCACTCATCTGGCAAACACAGTTAAAATGCTTTCATCAGATGGCTGTTTCATGGTGAGATCCTAAAAAACAGACAATGTTTGTACATGTTAAGATAGAGCCGGGTCAACAACCCGCTTTTCCCTATCTCCGAGGAAAGTCTGTACTCTTAATTATGTCACAATACAGATACAAAAAAAATGATTTTTCCATGTGGACAACAGTGGATGCACTATGTTGTCACAAGATAAACAGAGAATGTTGTTGCTTTCGGCATGAAACACTTTTGCACAAAGTCAATTGAACGGGTTGCGATGCTGATAGCACACTATAGGACATTAAGTGTGTTGAGCAAGAAGGTGACACAGAGGCTAAATCAGAGGGTGATGAAGAATCATGTCAAGGACTCTTGAACAATCCCCTATGGTGACCCGAGGCGTGCTAAAAGACGACATGGGAAACACTTCAGCATACAACTGATGAGTCCGACAAAATTGGCATCCTTTTCCGAGAGCTGGAAATTAGGCCACTGTGTTTGTCACTCCGTGTGTCGATTCTGGCGCAGATGTGTGACTCACTTCCCAAACAAGTTCAGGACACAGAGTGAACTGCCCCTCCCTAGCAATCTATCAAACCCCGCCACCCAAAAGAGCCTTTCGCATGCATATAGTCGCACACAATCCCTAAACTCTTCCTACTAGTACACCGAAACGCTGTGTCGGCATGCGTTGCCATCTTTGGGCTTGGCTCGTTACGCGATTAATCCCACCCATTTATAAACGAGCACCTAAATATACACAAAGCTTAATTAAAGTCGGGCATCCATTACTGAAGCGTATCCCAGTTTTATGGTATGAGAAGGTAATTAGTCCCTCTACACCTTAGTGCTCCACTCTTTTTCTAGGGGTTATAAATACCAGCCATGCCGCCTCATGAAGGGTATCCTTTAAATTGCATCCTCACTCTTTACAAAAGGTTAGAAGAAAGGATTTCTGGACTTACGTGACATGATGTTTAAACACAAGGGCTATTAAGATATTCTCCATCCAGCGGAGGAGTCGCAACCCAACGGTCATCTGATACAGACAACGACACAACAACCTTAGGTGTCTCGGACACCGAGCACAGATCAACCAAGAGCTGGATTCCCAAGGTCAGGCTCTGGTGAGGAGACAAATAACCTTTCCTTGTAATCTTTGGAATGTCGCATAGGAATCACTTTTGGTAATAACAAATAATGACCCTATCTCTACCATTGGAAAAAGAGGTATTGATTTCTTTCACCCACCATAGCCGGATATTATGACCTTAGCTTTACAGGGATGATATGTCAGTGTTTGCCAAATGAAATATCTATTTTATGTGATTGGTGGTGACGGGTCAAAAGTCTATCCCTCAAGTGTGAAATAACAATCTACAGAATCCTTTTATACTGTAATAACATCACATATTTTGTGCTGACTGAACATGCATCTTTCAAGTCCACTACTTCATAAACAAAAACCACACAAATGAAATGCTCAACAAAACATGACTAGTTAAAAGTAAATCACTCCCAATCATTTTTTACTTCAAAAATCCAGCTCTTAATAGTTTTCCTAATTTGCTTAAGTTATCATGCACTCAATGCTTTTCATTATTTCATTTCATTCTGACTTGCATTGACATCACAATTGCTTTGATTGCAGCAAAACCTTAATTAAATTCACAAGACTATCAAGGGGTTTGCGAAACTTGCAGTTCAATCAAAGTATACAGTTTGGTGGGAGCACATTTCAGATGCCATTATGCTATTCTTTTTTTACTTTGAGCCTTTTCTATAATAGAAATCCAAAAGCTTTTATATATTCTGTGTGTGTTACTTATTTGTTTGACTCTATTCATTAAGGAAAGGAGATTATAATGTTGAAATGTCCCATGGAACTTTGTTACACGGTTGAAGCTTTTAGTACATTTCAGAGCCAACACCTTTAGCGATCCTCAAAAATGCATCAATGTTGCTCTCAGCAGTCTGGTCGTGTTTGAAATTTTACATGTAAAATAATTATTTGCGTGAAGTTAACCATGTGTTAACCCTCCGTTACACTGGCCTGAAGCCGCTGAACATAAGAAAACCTGTGCTTTCATATTTTCACACATATTTTCAAGTTAAACCCAAAAAACATCTAAATCATCCATAGCCAACAGCCTATGATTGCTATATATACATATATATATATATATATATGATATACTAAGTTTTTCTTAATGAAGTACTGCCAACAGGTTTTTTCTTTGTTATGATTCATTAAGCATTTTTTGTGAAAATGATATTCAGTGTCTGGTTCTGATATCAAATAACTGAATGTATTGTTCTTTGATTCCCTTCGCCTGAGCCCTCTTCATTAAAACTATAACAAAGAGGAAGGTGGTCGTCAAAATGCCAAACTCTATTAAGCAGTCAATTCGGTGTACGTACATCTTGTTGAATGTATCCTCTGCAGACCGAGACTGAACAATGATTTGACAGTAAATTCAATAGCCTAATAAGGCCTCTGTTCATCAGCTTATTTCAGTATTTTCTCACACTGAACTTCTCATCCACAACCTGTCAGTTCAGATGTTGATTTTGAACTTCGATAACAACAGTCTCTCATCATGAATTATCATACAGTAATGCGTCAACAATTACATTCACAGGCACAACGTAACAATCCATTCAGGTTAAGGGATAAAAATGCATCCATCACAGTACATAATAAAGTGCCCTAGTTATGGGTACATCTTAATGCTGCATGCTATTCATGTTCCTCATTATCAAGATAAAACATTTGTGGTGCAATTGTCCAGGGGATATGGTATACAGTGTACATACAATGAAACGGAGAAAACAGAGTGTAAATGTTAAGAATAGTGTACTTGGTGCGTTGCCTTTAACTCCGGAGATCAGAAATGTATTATTATTTATTGCATTCATTATTGGATGCGGCTTGAGCTAAATTGGTCGTCACGGCGTGGCTATGACAGTCGCCTGGCTGAGGGATTCTTCTTGCCCTCGTCCTTAATAAAGTCAACATATGCTCATGCAGTGGAAGAAGAAAAGCAAAGACTTTAGAAAAACTTTCCAGAGAGTGAAGGGCAGTAGCGGAGGTACCAAGAGTTCAGGGTTTAGCCTTTTAAAACTGGATGATTGAATTTCTAGGCAGGGGATTCATTAAAATGATAATTCTTATTTATGAAGCCCTTTAAAAAATTAAAATACTCTCCGTGTACCGCTTCCTATTAATTAACTTTTTTTCCCTCTCATTTTCTTTCTTTCTCCTCTCTACTTTTTTCTTTACTTCCCACTGAACCTGACACACTAATAGGTTATGAATAATTCTGTTTCAGTTTAGACGGCAATTAGCCACAATGCCAGAGGCCATTCTTCTTCCTCTCTTGTGGAGTGGTGATTTAAGACCCAGCTGAGTTGGGGTGCACGACTATCCCACGACTACATCACTCACTTCCTCCCACCCAACGCTGAAACAAGAAACAGTTAACTGAGTAAATCTCCAACTATTGATAAAGTCTTTCGCTGTCAAGTTGAGGGCGGGGGGGGATCACTCAAACAGAGGCACGGGATTGGTCATCAAATAAAACAGGAACAGCGGGTCAAGGGCTTGGTTAAAGAGAAACTAAGGTCCGAGTCAAAAGGACGGGGGAAAAAAAAAGTAACATTAAAAAAACATAAGCAGCTCTCAGAGGCAAAAAATGTGATAATGGAGTAATTCTGTCACACGTTGTCTCTGGTGTTCCACTGAAAAATTTCAGCATTGCTAATTAGCTGTAGGACCACATGGAGAACAGCATGTCTTTGCTGCTGGAATTGATACATCAGAGGCAAGCGAAGCAGCTGTCGTTAGGGGGACTTAAATACAATAATTACAGCACAGACTGAGCAATAGGCTACAGGCGCACGACGTCCTCTATTGATTGAATGAGATATCACTGTAACTGATAATGGTAATAGCGGTTTTATTCGACAGAGGCAATAAGGTTTAAAGTACATGGGAGAAAGCGAAGATTCATCAGCATTAAATCCATGTGATTGACAGACAGATAGGCACACAGATGGAGGGATAAACACGCAAAACCAATTAAGTGTTTTGTCTAAAAATGTAAATCCTGGGAAAGCAGAGGGCACCGAGACGACGCGTACCTCCGCCAACGCTGTCACAGCAAAAAAAACACATAATCCCCATCAAACTTGAATTTTCAGTTGGATCGATTTCTTGACCCCGCTAACGCACCTTTCAGGATTTGGAAACAAGTCTAATTCTGCTAGGTTCATAGTTGAAGGAAGCAATGACCTTGTAATGGCGGACGTTCCACATCCCGATAACCACGGGAAGGTAATCAATTGTTCCGTGGCCCAAAGCTTACATTTCGAGATGATTTTCAAATGTTCTCACACAAAACCTGGACGTGCAAGCAGAAAGAGCCGATGGGCGTGAGACAAGCGATCACCAGCATTAGAAGAATAAATGAATTACGTTTGTTTTACCCCGACACGCGTGTGCTCTCCTACTTCAACATGATGACTGGGAGTGGAGACAACATTGCTGATGAGTGGGTGCAAATATTGTTTTTACACACTGTTGTATGTTAGAATAATTATGAAAACAAAAAAGAAAAGACCCTCTCTGATCGGATTCATCCACAATAACAGGTTTTTTTGGCCACTTGGGGGCAGTGGAAACAAGTTTGTGAGCACAACATTGACTCAGCAGCTTCACTATGTTGAGCATCTACCAGTCCGTCTCGCTCCCTTTCACTTTGTGACATTGTTTTCACACTTTCATCTGATACATTGCTATCATAAACGTATTGATTATAGCCACTTTAAGCAAGACAGTAAAACTTCACTTCACTCGTTTAAGATATGAGAAACTAATAAAACAAATTCCAGCGGAAATTCCTTGTTGCTTTCTGGGAAACAGCTTGGTCTCCTGCCTGCAGGCCTGCACAGCATCTCACTTTTCAGTCTTTATCATACTGTTCGACCTGCTGACTTTAAACAGTCCCTCTCCATGCAACCTATGTCCCACCCTGCAGCACGCTGTTTTTTTTCCTTTTACCAGAAATTCGTTGAATACTGCATGCAAGACAACACTAAAAGGACGTTTCCTTGGCTTAAATATAACGTGTTGTGATTGTACTTACACATAACAGTAAGAAAAACATTCCCTGAAGCCAGGACAACCTTTTCCCTCGTTGCCCGGTCGTAGATGCCCACATGGCATTCGTAAGGTCCGTTGTCTGAGATCCGTACCTCCGGGAGCCTGTGAAATACAAGAGTTATGAGTTTATGAGTCGATACTAATATTTGCATTGAAGCAAGATTGACACAGTGATGCACAAAGAAGACATTTAATAAGGAGGTGGATAGGTGAGCAAATTAATATTAATATTACTCCATTTGGTGTCAGAGCAATCAATGTAGAAGAAAAAACAAGAAACTTTTAATCAAAAAAAGTTAGATACAAAGTTTAACAAAAAAAACCTGTATAATACGAAGAATACAAAAAACATGTCCAAAGTCTCAAAACTTTTGGCCAAGAACAGAGAGACAATCCAGAAATTCCACAATAGAAGAAGTTGCTGAACAACTTTAATTCATGAAGGAATCACAACAAACACCCACCAAAAGCTAAACATGTCAAAAAAGTCAACAACACAAAGACAAAACTGACACCACTAAAAATATGCAAATCTGTAAATAAATATCAGCAACCAAAACAAAAAAAAAAAACTACCAAATATGCAAAATCTATTTTCAATGTTGACTTACTTGTGTGTTGTGTTCAGAGTTTATAACAAGTCAAAAACTGTATTGTTGATTCTCAGTGGGATCAACAGTATTGCAACACTATCACATTGCAAAGTTTGCAAAGTTGCATTATTCACTGTTAAAAATGTACAAATATACAAACATTGCCTAATGGACCTGCTCATATGGTGCTTTATGTGAAGGATACGGAATTACATTGTAGTTCTCCTGTGAATAATTAGGTTTTTTTTTGCACTCAGTCAGCAGTTTCTTTGTGTGTGTTTCTATATTAGAGCAACATTGTTCAGGTATGTTCCTTTTTTTCTTTTCGAAAGAGTTAATTGCTTGGTTTTGACAAACACTTTAAAATATACCGCATTTATTTTAAACTATTTTAGTAGCCAAAATGCACTAAAAGAATAATTTCAATAGATTTACAGTAAGCAGACGACTTTTAATACAGTACGTACAACTTAAGTACTGTATTCTCATTATAACACAACTTAAGTATGCTACTTTTTTTTTAATTTCTAATTTAACAATGCTCGTGTCTTTTCTTTTGCTTTTTTTGGCCTACAATTCTAAAGAGCAACAACAACAATCAATTATTCAGTCAGTGATAGCAGATCACTATTTTTTGAAGTAGCCAGGGAGCACACTCTGTATTCTGCACTTGGCTAATGTGTCAACAGTGATAATCAAAGTGAGACACTACTAGTCACATTTAGCCCCTGTGATTTATTCCCACAAAAGAGGAACAATTGTCCTTGCCGCCCGGGTGTTTCAGAAGGGGACCTCTGTTGAAACAGTGGCAGGGCGCTCACAGCAGCCAGGCTTTAATGAGTTCAGTGTGTGTGTGTGTGTCTGTGTGTGTGTGTGGAGGAGATCGCTCTCAAATCTGTGCGCCAACAAACATCTTTCCACCACAGATATATACATGTTCTATTCGTGCGCTCTGTTTTTTCTTTTCTTTTTTTTTTTTAGTTTTTTTGGAAATCCTAAAATATTTAGCAAAACCTAATGTTTGCACTACCCTTCAGTGCAGGAACGTGAAGCAACAAAGCAATGTTTTGCTGAATGGACCGATCGTAAAACAAATGTTTGAAAGAGGTAAGTATATATGAAAAAGAGTGAGCACCCCAAGACAAAAAAAAAAAAAAAAGAAAGTGAGGTTTTCTCCACCAGAGCTTCCTCGAGGGATGAGCATAAAACAAGCAAGTCTTTTTTTTTTTCCCACTACAGTGCAAAATGATGAGAATAGCACAGTGAATCTCTCTGTGGTGGCGGGTTGGGAAGATAATTGGCTTTGTCTTGGCTGGCAACGGTATAGTAAACGCTGATGTAGCCCAATGCTTTGTTTTTACAAACAAAGCCATAGTCCTGTTATCCACAGTCCTGACTGCTACAGTTATGGATTCAAACTAAGACGAGTGCACAGAAAGGAACCCAGAGATAAGATAATTCAAGGCATGGAAGTCTTGCCGGGAGAAGGGCGAGGAGGCCAAGAAGAAACCCCACCGCAGCATTTCTGAGTGGCTGCCTGCGAATGCTCCACCAGTTTGACAGCAAGACATATCAATCAGAATTTTTGGGAAGCAAAAGAGGAAAGGTTGTACTCATAAGATTGAGACCTCTGTTAAATATTAAGGCGGCAGGAATTAACTTTTCGACAACCCCTCTAATCTTTGATGTCATGTATTTCATGAGGTGGTAGTCCATTGAGAATATGTTCACAAAAATGGAACATGTGACAGAGTACTCAAGCAATTTCTTTCGTTTCTTTTTTTTTTTTTTTTTTTTTTTTTTACAGCAGTCCCTTATTCATTATTAATGGGTCAGCGAATCTTGGAATAAAAAAAAAATATATATCACAATTTGAATGGAATAATAATAAATTAAAAAAAAGTATTATATTATAGGTTTTTAAGTTTTAAATCCGGCAGTAACTAAAAGTACTCTGCAGAGTAACAATACATGATCCCAGTCTACCTTTGTGCAGGGCGTGTTTCCCTGTGTATCTTCCACTTACCCTACTTATTTCCTACAATTCTTGTTCCCCCCTCTCACAACTACAAGTCTTTTCCACGGCTTTCAACAACTTAAATTTGGTTAATACGCAACCAAGTGACTAGGTAATTGAATGAACAAACAATTTCCAGCAAACCACATTAAACACACTACAAACTTTCCCCTGTACACCAGAAAACAGCACATACACGGTTGAGATCGATAGCAATGGGCCCCCATGGAGGAGCAGCAAAAACAGCACACCGCAAAGAGAGATCGATTGTCCCCTCGGAGTTGCATCTGAAAGCTCTTTCCTGTTATGTAGGCATCCCTGCAGAAACTCCTCCTGCCTACAAATGCAAGCAAATGCAACTGCCTAGATGGAGAGTGAAAAAGAGCCGTCTCGACAGAGCTGCGTCTGAGAGCTCATCAGGTCAATCTCGGCATCAAATTAGCTAGCGCATTGTCAGATACTCTTTCTGGCCTGAAGCCTTACGGCTGAATGGGTCAAGACTGGCGACTGTAAGTCAGTTCGCTCTATGGAAAGCTGAAGCAAATTGCCTAGGGGGCAGGATGCAAAAAGAGATTGGAATTCACGCATTTTTTTTCTTAAGGAATGAGCATGAAACAAAGTGACGAGGATAATGCTGTGATTCTCTGAGTGCCAAGGGAGTTGTGATTGGCTTTGTGCTGGCTGGTAACATTATACTAAGTGCTGATGTAGCTCATCTCTCTGTTCTTATCCACAAAGCTCTCGTGCTGTTGTTTGCAGTCTGTACTGCATTCATGGATTCAAATCCACAAAAATGCAGAGAATAGAGCTCAGTGGAAATAGGTAAAAGCATGGAGGTATTACTGGAACAAGAGTAAGGGCCCACAAAGACACCTCACAAAAAAAAAGACTTTCCACTGATTACAGAAGGAGCTCTAAAGCCCTATTCAACGTGCATGAAATAGGTTGTGTTTGGCTTATTATGCTTTACCAATTTAAGAAGAAGAAGCCTACTTTACCTATCACTAACTAAAAATATATATTACAGTACATACTAAAATACTTTTTATTTTGCGTCTGAAAAATAAACTTGGTGATACGATCTTTAAATAACTTCAAAATGGGATTGAAATAATTTGCAAATATATTCATTCTTTTTAGTCTGAGGAAAAAGTAGACGCCATGTTCCTTCACACAAAGACTCCCAATGTAAGAAGAGACGTATCTAACATAATAAAAATGTTTTGCATAAAGCTATAGTTCCTACAATTGGATCAATATTTCATCAAGTATCAGTAAAACAATACTTCACATTTAGCCATAGAGATCATTAGCCACAGAGCACATAACTTATTGATTTGCGAGTAGTATCTTTGCTGTACAAAATCAAAATACACCCACAGAAGTGAATTCTCTCTTTTTCTCAGTGGACTACATTCACCTCCAGTGTCAGATTGAGAGGGAAGATATCAGAATGAACGTTTTTTAACTTTTGCAACTGTAACCAAATTAAAATTGAAATGGACATTCTCAACACAACTTTCCAAAAGGAAATATTCATCACACAACTCAAACACCTCGCTGCACTGTTGCACCTTGTGAAATTAGGCTTGTCCATCAGAACGAGAGTGATGGGGTTGGGGGGGTAAACCTGCCGGTCCATGAGCATTGCTCCTATGAAATATTAACACTGAATAAATCATTTTTGACTATTATTGGTTCATTCGTAATAATAGACGAGTAGTGACAGAGCAATTTGACTAACCCCTTTAAACAATCTCAAACCACTTGTGTCGTTTATACTCCATATAAGGTTTAACCACACCCATTTACCAACAGATCTATGTAGAATTACTGACGGAGGTTTGCGTGTTTTCCTTTTTCACGGAGGTTAGATGGTGGTAGAAGAGAGGCAGAAGGAGATGGACACCACCCGATTATCTGGTAACCCAGCAATTGGCTAGCTTTCTATATTTTCAATTTGTAGTCGACGACTTGTCCCTTTCTAAATAGATTCCCCATGGACGTAGGGACTTAGCTAGCATAATACAAATGTTTTTGCATTAAGCTATTGTTCGTACAAGTGGATCAACAGTTCATTTGGTGATTAATCTGCATTGTATAAGGGATGAGGGTTTGTTCTGGGAAAGGTAAACCTCAGAGATGTACGTTAAGTATCTTCAGATTTTGATATAGGGATCATCAACCGTAGCACACATGGTATGGTATCATTTCCACACGCCTGTGCCTGCAGTGTGATACGTTGTATGCGTGTATGACAACAAGGGAAGGAAATTGCAAAAAAAAAAATAGTCTCTACCTTTGGTAAAATGAAACCTACGTATGCCAAAATGCATGTTCCTGCTCAAACGATTTGAGGTTGAATACTGGAGGTCCTCCAAGCTTCAAGTGTCATCAGCTACATGCAAGATCTGTCATTAGTATTACAAGGACTCTGCATGGGCACTTAAAACAGAGAAGTTACAGCTGCTTCCAGTCTTTGATATTGACTTCATCCAAGTCTCTGACAGCTGTTAGACACTATCTTTAAACGTCACTTCTGAAATAATAATATCTAACAATTGAAAGCCGGCATGTGAGTAGAGAAATTCTCTCTATTACTGTTAATCTATCAAAGCATAATAATCACATATTGATGTGAAGAATAAATATTCCACAAAAAAAAACATTTTTCTACAAAATGCTCTGAGTTTATAAAAGAAACAGAATATTCAGGCATTCATTTTTGGTCGTACAAGTGAATTTGTCAGACTGCTAAGGCTTTGTATGGACGATTTACCATTCTCAGGTGGAAATGGGAGATTATGGCGAGTAAAAAAATCAGCTTTTTGCATTTCTTAGTAGTGTTGAGCTTCTGTGTGACACCATGAAAGTGGGATTGTGACCAGTCTGAGGGAATTCTTTCTTGACTGAAAGAATGGTGTGACTGTGGCAGGAGTCCACGTTTCTCTCTGGTTGACGAACACAGGTTAAGCATTTTGACACAGATCCGGATACAGGTCAGTGCAGGTAACATCCAACTGTTTCCGTTGCGGAGTCATTTGAAATCCGCCTTCCCCTTCAGTGTATTGTATTGGACTTTCTCTCACTTCCTCTCTCCGTATGTATGTATGTGTGTGTGTGTGTGTGTGTGTGTGGGTGTCTGGGCGTGGGGGGGTTATGATTTCTGTTTGTGTGTGCATTCATGTTTCCATGTCTGTGTGCGTGTAAGTGTGTACGCCATTCCATTGTGATGATGCCTACTCTCCCAAAGGGATACTAGGATTGTCCAGATAAATCATCCTCATCTGGGCAGCCACACCACACATGAGAAGAAGAAAAAAAAAAGAGGGAATCAGGGACGAAGGGAGCAGAAAAAAAAAAAACACAAAGAGGTAGCAATGTACATGAGCGGAATCAAAGAAAAGCAGCGGGACAAAGGTAAGATGAAAGTGAACACTGACTGTAGGAGTTATCACAAAAGGATGCAAAGAGTGACGCATGCCTGTTCTAAATGAAGTCGTAGGTGCGACGTATGGCCGGCACCTTTGCGTTGTTGAACATTCAGACATTCAGATATCTGCAGTGGGAGTAGAGCCAGAGCAGAGCGAGCAACAAATGAGGAGATGGGCAGACAGCTGCCAGCCGTATTTTTCAGGCCCGGGGTAAAAGAAGACAGTCCCCCCCGCACGCCTTTAACGTCTAATCAAGCCAACCAGAGCCAGATGACTCCTCATCCTACTACTCTCTCTTTCTCCATCTCTTGCTCAGTAAAACCTGTTAATACAAACACTGTGGGGCTGTGGGTGGATCATAGTGTCTTGAGAGATGGGTGAGGCAAGTCTCTGCTTGTTCGCCTCCGTGATTATATGCCTGAGCAGGGCTGTGCTACCTGGGATGTATGCTCCACCGTGGTTGGAATAAGGACCGGCCTGGCCAGATGTTGGATAAATCTTTGACACTGAAATCTTTATCCTGAGCAGAGTTGCTGATTACTGTTTGCCAATGCCTCCTGTCCTCATGTAATAATGCACTGACCCCTTTGCCTGGTCACTCCAGTCCGGCCTGGTGTGACCAACAGCAGATGGCTGGAAAATAAAGTTGTGTAGCGTTGAGTAGGAGGTTCATCTTGGTGCATTTACTATCGCAGTATCAAGAGATTGTTGGATTATACAGTAAGGCGAGCATTTTGCAATTTACTAGTTCTGCAAAATGCACGGATCAAAAGCAGGTAATAGAGTGTGAGCAGAGTTAAGGAAGTATGTAGTCTTGTTTTAAATTGAAACCAATTGATTTTGAGGCTCACCGGACGGTTGATTGGTACACGAGGTCTTCGCGCCTGCGGTAGTCCTCCATGTGAGAGTAATTGGTATTAAACATAGCATCGTAGGTGAAGATTTTCTGCTTGATGGTCCCTCCATCTGTGACCTGTGAAGCAAAAAGAGAGAGCATTAATAAGACGATTCCTCTAATGATGGATGGGACAGGGTTTACCCTTTTCGCCCCTCGAGCTCCTCCTACACATAAACAGTTGTCCCATGGCTTGGAGTGTAGATAGCACTCCTGCGTGCAGTTACCTCATTGATTCAGGTTCAGGCATGATGAGCTTATCCCTTATAATGTCTAAAAGCTAGGGATTGAAAACCCACTGACATGATAACATCAGCGAGACACTCTCTTAGGCAGCTGCCGGTATGTGTTCGTGCACATGGTTAAGTCTTAATGAAGACTGACACAGTGCTGTGTTGTGTATGTGTCAAGCAGTCTGCTTTCTGCAGCGGTAATGGCTTGTGACGAGATACTGCGGAGGTAGGGGGATAGGATATTCAAAACACTGGTTTCATCTTTTTTTTTTTTTTTTTTTGTGCATGGCAGATGATGGAGTAGTTCTTTCCATTTCTAATATTCACAGTGAGTGTTAAAGTCACTTAGCATTTGAATGACTGTGATTTCTCCTTTTCTCAGAAGCCACAGACACATAAAGGAAAAAGGGTGACAGGATTTTAATGGAGCCACTAATGCTGCTTTGAAGAAGGAAATTGTTGTTGGGCCAGGGCTCCTTCTTCAGTTTGCCAGTGAAGATGCTATCGTTCTGATCCAATCCAATCCCTTCAATGAGGTAAACAACGTCAAAGCATTTCATGATAAGTCTGTATAATGTATAATGTACACTACGCCTCATGAAGAGACAAAGCAACATTGTATTTATATAAGCAAACAATTATTCCATCTGAATGTGGGGTAACTCATATAACCTCCTGCCTCTGGAGGAAGCACACCGCCTCAGGCTTAGTTTGCTTAGTGCACAGGGAGAGGAAAATGCTGAAACAACCAAAAGCAGGAGCATGGAAATAACCAATACCTACCTGTAACATTACATTACAGGTCATTTAGCAGACACTCTTATCCAGAGCGACTTACAGAACAATTAACTACAGGGACAGTCCCCTGGAGCAACTTAACTTTAAGTTAAGTGCCTTGCTCAGGGGCTCAACGGTGGCAGCCTGGTATTGAACTCACAAACTTCCGGTGTTCTGCTCGACTACACCACGAGACTACCACCACCAACCAATTAGAGGGAGGCTTTTGAATATTTTAATCACAGATTTAGAATATCAAAAAGGTCAAGATGCTCGCTGACGAGACTTTTTTCTAAAGCATTCCTCCACATCAGCATGGTAGACTTTTGTGACACCATTTGACTAAGAAAGGTTTTGGCACCCCTGTCTAGGACCCGAGTATCGTGGCCATCTGTTCATTTTTAAATATCAGTTCACGCACACACAGTTCACATCATTGCTCGATGTAGACACCGAGCATTGATGCGGCTTCGTTTTGAGATGCAGAACAGCGATACGAAACAGGAAGGGGTCAGCCTCTAAAAGCAAAGCCATGTTTGGAAATTGTGCTTTCCAAGCACCCAGACTTGTGCCACCACTTACAGTAATGGACCTTTTAGAAACATCACCATAGGGAGTCAAGAGACATTTCTGTCTGATATGGCTGTACAACACCTTCTGTGACAACGGTTCGACAGAGCTTAAAAAGAATACCACCCTTAACTTTCTTGATGTATGACACAAATAGCATATGGAAAGATGATAGGCAGCACGTTTTTACTGGATTAATAATGAGATGTCACAGAGGCATAGAGTGATATACATTGCAGATTAGTACAGTATGAGGCAAGCATTTATAAAGACAAAGTACGCAGCAGAACTGTCAATGGAACTGGAATGGTTCATTTCCATTTACTTCTATATTACTTCCTCTATCTTTCTCAGTTTCACACAGGAATAGTGCTTCTATCTGCAAAATGCGCGACAAAAAAATCTGCTTATGTCCCTGTCAGTCTCAGAATAATTTGCTACCACTACGTACAAAAAACTTAAATCAGACAACAAGTCAAATCATTTTTTATTGATGCTCATTATTTCTTTACTTGTTTGTTTTAGGCAACCCACAGTCTTTCCCTAGAACAGCCACTTCAAGTCTAATTTGGTTTGAGGTTTATGCATCATGAAGATGTAAGCAGCTGTTGAAATTTTAACTTTCACATTTGGCATCTGGATACCAGGGTTTTTGGGAACGAGTATTAATGAAATACAAAACACAGAACCACATCAAACTAGGATACACAAGAAACCATGCACAAACTTCATTACAAAGGCTTTGCAAAAGCTGCATTTTTTGAAACACAACAGCAAAAACGTTGCATGTCACGTGTGTGTGTGCGTGCGTGCATGCGTGCACATTCTGCAAATAAACAGTAGCCTTCCAGCTGACCTAAAGCAGCCATTGAAGTGTTCAGCCCTCAGGCAGCAGTGGCTGTGAACAACTGACTGTGTGACTTTACATATGGCACTGACACATCAATTTTGGGTCAACAACATCTTGTTAGCAGGTAATATTAAGTCTGCTCACCTTGTTAACCCGTCTCGTCAACATGCTCACTAATACATTTAGTAATTGTCATATGTGTTGTCTAACCTTGGGCTGGTTTGTTAAATCAGCCTGCTGTGAGCAAAGTTACATATTTAGGCATTAAGCCTAAAACGTTTTTTTTTAAACACAAGCAATTCTCCAATGGGTGTAAATAATAGTGCCAGCATTGGTTCCTCTGAGATTCGTACTATAACTGCATCACTTCTGTGGGAGCTACACTTCTGAGTTGGCCCTAACACGATGGCCTCAAGGTAGTTGTTCAAAGTCCTCACGTGGATGTTGGTCAGGTCTCAGATGACACAGACCTTACATAAGACTGACCTGCTGTATGTGTGTGTGAGCTAAGCTCGACTAAATACAATAACCTTGGCAGCTCACTATGGTAGAGTTTCTATCATTGCAGCAGACACCTGAGATGCTGCCTTTCTACGAAAAAAAAAAACACACAACCACTAACATAGTACCTAGTGTAAGCTGTGGGTAATTTCCAGGAAAGATCACTTTATTCACAGTAAGTGAAACCTTTTCCCATTATAACCGTGTAGTCGGTGTGAGCTGCAATAACCTTAGCTAGCAGAGCTGTAGAAGACAAAGCATTGCAGGGCCAGAGACTTAAACATCATTACCACAAACCAGGAGAAAAAGACATCAGAGTGTCTAATTGCCAAGTGATGTCCTGAAAGTATAGTGGAAAAACACCACAGCACTGGAGAAGAATTAAAAACGATACAAGAGTTTGTGGATTATCTCTTTCAAAATGATTGGATATTTGCGACGCGTTTATAATTTCATTACGTTTAATCATTAGTTTGGATCAAATGAAGGCTAAATGTCGCGTTCACGTTATCAGCATTTCTAAGTAATTTATTTCCCATCGACAGTGAAAGAGAACTCGCATTGCTTTATGGAATAAAAAGGGACAAGACTGTGCTGATTTGCACAGATGAGCAAGTGCATCTACATGCAAAACAATGGTTTACAAATCCCCAGCAAGAAAGCTCACTCCCCTCTATCCAAACACTTTGCAGTTGACTTTACAGTGACAAAGCTTTATAAACAGATTCAAAAATGTTCTGCTGGCCCTGAAGTACTGAGGTGAGTTGCAAACATTTTTCTAGCCGTCTCCACTCTCACACTCCATCTAACAAGAATTACATTTGCTCCCTGAAAAACATGGTGGATAACGCAGGTGTCAGATTTCTGGTTGTCTGGAAGCCGTAAGGACCAGAGAGGAGATTTTCGGCCTGAGACAGGTCATCTCTGTGGCACCCTCTCTTTATCTATCCCTCCTTAATGATTTCACCTCTTAATTAAGACTGACCCGTAAATCCCTGTGTAATAAATCTGAAGGAATCTCCACATCAGTGGATGCCTCCCTATCCCCAAATGGGGACCTGTTTGCGGTATAAATTACTGACTATGGAAGGAATAAAAAAAGGGAGAGAGCGGGAGGGGGAAAAAGTGAGCCAGACTGTGCCAAAACGGCTGTACAAGAGGGAGGGCAAGAGGGAGAAGAATACCCTTTGATTGCAGAAAAGCACCGTTGGGGAAGTAAAGCTTTGCTGCAACTGCTTTGTTGAATCCATGCCATGCAATGCATATGAGGCACAGAGGCACCAAACCTCTCCAACACTCGGCCATCTGGAGATATGAAGAGACATGGCTGATGGGTGCAGAGAGTGAGCTACCCCTCCCTCGTCTGCATTGTGGCAGATACTGGCTGAAAGAATAGCCAGCAGGCAGAAAGAGGTGTCCACGACAGGTTGCTGACAATGGGATGGTTTTGAAGGTGTTCAAAACAGGGTCGTCCTGAGACGTGACCATGCCAAGAACTCTCCAGACACTGTATCCTTCCTGGCCAGCCAGCTGAGCTAACTCTCTAATGATGTTGCCTATTATTGGGGTCAGCTTGGGACTGGGTCTCAGGGGTTAACCAAAGCCCTCCTCCCCCTGCCTGCCTGTCTGGGGTGGGCCTATTTATAGGCTGCAGCTGCATCAGCAGCCACTGGAGTAAATTCAGCTAACACACTGCAGGCCAACTGTGAGAGATTCAACCTGAATCATGCTTCATAATTCCAGGCAGCATTCAGAGAATCACTACAGCAAGCCTTTTTCAAATATTTTTTTCCAGGCTGGTTAACAAGAGAGATGCAATATGAAATGCATGACGTTTTCTAAAGATATTCTAATCTCCGTACAAAGATACGGGGGACCGCAAGGAGTTAATGTTATGCTAAGATAGGGTTGAGTAATAAAAGTGTGCTCTTTATGCGGTGTCTTGTAAGTAGATAGATAATGGGGTTTAAAGAAATGTCCATTCATATTTTACGAGCATTTCTTTGTGATCTGAATCTATAAGTCTAACCCTCTTCTATAAGACGAACAGCAGCATGGCTCTCAAATAATATCCTAATGAGATTTATTCCCATTCAGTCCCTCATTTAAAGACTTAGATGAGCAGCAACAAAAGAGATGATCAGAGCATTGTCATGAACCGGCTTGGCACTTTCCTTCATATCCGTGCTAATTTGACTAATATTATTATCTCACAAAGTGTCTTTTTGAAACAGAGGCAGAATCATTGGGAGGCATTGTCTTACTTATAAAAGTGGTATAATTGCTGTATGCAAGAAATAAATTGATACAAAATCCAGACGTCACGTCTCAGAGTGGAACAGAGTGTGCAAGACCTTTTGTTCATACTTGGAATCAAGTAACTTTCACTTCTAATGATTATTTTTGTACTCGTGAAGGATAGTTATAACAGCGGCTATGTCATATAGGTTTTTGCTTGTCATGTGCTGCACAGCTTGTTAATCGTAAGGTCTTGTCAGGGGCTTGTTGAAAACCAAATGATGCATCTCATGATTATCCCGCAAACAATGAAAGTAGACAAAACGTGCATAGACGGTGCAATTGAACGCAAGCGAAGAAAACGTCAAATATTTTCGAATATAAATAAAACGTTGATTGACATTAAGAGTCAAAGCGCAGGGTCTTTCCGTTCCATTGAATTTAGAGGAACGACAAGCTACCTCTGAGCCTTTGAGCTACTGTAACAAGCAGGCAGACAACAGCAGTGCACACTGGGAGATGTGCAGTATGCAAGGTGAGGGAGCACCAAGGTACAACAACGACGCACAATGCCCCAGTGAGGTAAGAGATGAAAGTTGCTGTCATTGCTTTTATGGAGCACAACGCATTATATACTAGCGACAATACAGAAGAAAGTGTTGCAAAGTGCTGTACCTTAAAAAAAAAAAAAAAAAGAAGAAGAAGAAAAAAGCAGCGTAATAAACCAAACAGAACACGATGCAGCAGGATAGAAGTGCATCGTGTATTAACTTTATTAGTCTGCAGCACTTAGAGCTGCCAAGTGTAACTAAGGGGAACGCTGAGGTGTTGATATGGCATGCCTGCTGACTGAGGAGCTCCGTAAGTGATGGCTGTGTCTGTGGATGTGCTGTGTAATGTTGATCTTCATTCAGTAAGCAGATCCAGCTGCATTGGTGGCCCTGCCTCTTAACCTGTGTGCTTCCTGCTCCGCACGCTGTGCTCCCCTACTGGCTGCTGAGTGACAGAGGACTTGGTTAAAGGGATTTCATGGTTCAAATGACAGGCTCCTCTCCTCCCTCTGTCTGTCACTACTCTCAGCGGGGAACAGTAGTTACTTCAGGCCAGTAGCAAACATGTAAAGTAACTTTGATGCTCAGATTCACTCATCATACAATGCCGTGCTCATTCAAATGGATGCTGAAAAGTGAGTTGAGGACAATTGGTGCAACATTTTTTACAGGAATTTCAAGAGGCTTTAGCACATTCAGTGCGACGTTTGGACATCTATTGGAGAGAGAGGGAGAGAGACTGCACACACAAGGTGGGACAGCGTCATAACAGGAGACATTTTCTCTGGCGCGTTTTTTTTTTTTTTTTTTGGTGTCACATGCTCCCGCTCTGCTGTCAGGCATTTTCATTCCAATATTATAGAGTACAAACAGGTCGTGATTGGCTGCTGCTGGAACTGCCAGATTACATACAAGGATTAGAGCTCGGCTTCATGAAAACTGTGCCACCAACAGGAACAGACCAGCTGCATTCAGCTGCACCCTGGAGGTAGCAGGGTGAGGGTCAGGCACAGCCAGGGTATAAATTCGGGCAGTTAAGCGTTATGCAAGCGTGTTATCTAAAGCCATCTGAGACAAGGCCATCCAGAGATGGTTATTATGGCTGTCACTCTGATGAAGACAGGATGTCTGTGGGCTGACAGTGAGGAGGTGATGAGATCAAAGCAGGTCAGTCTTGTTGGAGACTGCTCATCCACCGTATACTGGTTAATACAGAGTAACTACAGTTAGTATAGGCTAGATTTAGGCACACACAGGTTTAAGAAAACAGATGGAAAAGGCTCATTCTTCCTCCTTGAAATTGTATTGGTGTTAGAGTTTAGAAAAATGTATGTGTGACTGACATGGCCTCCTCTTCATATTCCCGGAGTGGCTTGGAACACCAGGGCGAGGAATCACTCATCTACCTCAACAATTACCACTGAGATGCTCTTAAGCAAAGCTCTTCTAAACAAATTGCTCAGTGGAGCTGATTAGCTAACAATAGAAATCTTTTCTGGGCAGCTCTCTGTAAAAGCTAACCATTTCAGAAGTACGGATGCCAACGGTGGCACAGCTGAAAAAGACTACATATGCACAGTCGGATAAATTAAGAGGAAGCTTGCCATACCACAGGTATGTGGAGAAGAGGGGCATTTACTATTTTTTTTTATCATATAGTGCAGGATCTTCTCAAAAAAAAAAAAAAAAAAAGAGATAAAACACATCAACACGCAATCGAACAGCAAGAAGAAACGGAATAAAACACCCAATTATTGCAAGCTGTAAAAGCAGAAGAACAAGGCTTGCATAACTTCGAGCAATTACTGGCATATTATGTAATACAGTGACTATATATCACAGATTCCCATCAAGGACGGGCAGGTAATGAGATGCAGCACCAAGGGGAGGAACATCATTGTGGGCACTTGTCCTTAATCTGTTTGATCAATGTGCATTAAGTGACTCCACGTTCACGCCTTCCTTTGACAATGTCTTTATCAGACAGCTGGCAGGATGAACAAGGCCGTAGGACACATGAGGAGAAGTGAGGAGATACCTGAAGTTGCATTCATGAGAAAGAAATTACAATAGGATGTAAACAAACTGTTCACGTTTAAGTCCTTGGATAAGCCACTGCAAATGTCTACATTGGTTAATAAATTAAACCTATACTTTGGATTTGACACTGACCCCGAATACAGACACTGCGATGTAAAATAAAAATGTAAATGTACAGCGCTGCAGGAATAAGTCCTCAAACACGGAAATGAGTTTGTGCACTTTTATGGGTTCTTGATTAGATGCCTGAAACAAGGTCTATTGTTAACACAAGCTGAAGAGATTTTATCACTTGTTCCACGACATAAAATACACCCCACTCGTGAATTTTATAGCTTTTACGTATCATGGAAAAAAACGTCATCACGCCAAAACACGGGGGAAACTCATGCAGTCAGTGGTGGTGAAGTCGTGCCTTAATTCTGCCATTCAAGCTTCAAACATCAGAAAATGTGTGTTCACTTGTCAAGGGTAAGTATCATGAATGTTTGTTTGCCACAGATCAGATTTTCGCAAATAATCCAAAATCTAATGGAGAAATCCCACTGGCTCTTTGTCAAGGGAACCGGCGCCGTGTTAGCGTCCAGGTTGGCCTCCAAACACGTTATCCCTGCAGCACTATTATCAAGGCATTATAAGCCCACTTTCTTTAGCTGTTAAAACATCCAGTATATATATATATATATATATATTTTCCTGGATTTTGCAAGGATTGCGTTGCATTGTCAACTCGTGGTTAACATTTCCGTGGTTGGTTTATGATCTGGTGGTGATTTTTAGATTTAAATCACAAACACTTCTCTGTGAAAATGTCAACAGGCATCTAAATCCATATTAGTCAAAACTCAGTCAGAGTTCATGGTATGTAACACAATGCATGTGCCTCTGGTTGTATGACTATAAATATTTTTTGTTCTATTTTACACGTGTTCTGTTTCATTCATTATATTTCCAACCCCCCCCCCCACACACACACACACACACTCTCTGAGCGGCTGTTTTCGCTGTCTGAATCACTGTTTTGCCCATCGGACCTGCAGGCTACTAAAGCCTTACTTCACCCTGAGCCACTTTGTCCATATTACTATACATGCACGTTGCTTGATATCGAAATTTTCAAGCAAACGAGGATGACTGCTCCCAACACTGAGAATGTATCAGCATAAGTATGAAAAGCAAGCTTGTGTGGCAGCATGCAATTAAGTGGCAGCATATGTGAGTTATGTGTGCTAAATGTGGGGATGATGGTAGTTTGACGTTTAGAGAAGTGGAACGAGTAACGCTGTCCTCTGTCTTCACAACTTACATGGAAATGAAGCCGTGCAAAACATAATTGTGTGAGTGGAACTTGTCAGTGGTCATCAGTAGCTCTCGCAGCAGATAATACGTGGCGATGGTGTATGTGCAGAACGTTCTTTGCCACAAAATCCCCCAGGCAATTGCTAACGTCAGTGTGTTATCGGTCAACAAGCTGGTTACGAGAGCGCTGCCGTGCTACTTATGATGCGAGCAATCTGTTAAAATCACAACACAAGGAATATGCCTCAATATGTGACAGGTTGCCAGCTCGTTAAAGGAAATTATGAGAAATATAGAGAAAGAGTTGGATGGGTATCACTTTGTAATACCAAGTCCCAAAAAAATGGTGTATTGATGATTAAACTTTAATAATTATATATGTAATATATAATGACATTCATGTTTACTTTATGCTAGTAATTCTATAATTGATGTTTAACAGTTTGTTGTTGCACTGATTATAACATTGTATATGCTCTGTTAATGATTACCAAATGATTTGTAAACCTTTAAAAAAAGATAGTTTGTCACTTTTTAATGGTTAAATGTCTTTGTAAACCATCTATAAACATTATTTTGATAGCCATTATAAAGTTGCAGCTGATGATTAGAATACCTTCTTAAATGGTTACTTAAAGCTTCTCTAAAGATTATGTAGATCGATAGTTAATACGTACATTTCAAAGGTTTATAATTGGTTTAGAGATGTTTTACAAACTGTTTCTTAAAGGTTTACAAATCATTTGGTAGTCATTAACCATAACTTAATATATTTTATAAAATATTACAATGTGTGCAACAATAAAGTTTCATAAATGTTTAACTAATGTAATTACAATGTATTTGTTGTCGTCTCTTATCAGCTATGATACAATTTATTAACTAATTATTTCATATTGCACAAACTGATGATGAAATAACACATTATAGCATTAGTAATAATTAGTTAAAATGATTAATTATCATTTCATTGTTAACATTGAAATAACAATTAATTCTAGTTGGATAACGAATCAATTTAGCATTTATTAATGATGGTTCTAAAGTGTTACCGCATTTTTTTTTTTTTTTTATTATCTAACTAATGACAGTTTTTATTTCCCAAGCCAACATTTGTCCATCATTTTTGCCATATACTTCTTTATTTCACAGATGGGTTTTTAGATCACAAGGGCACACAAGTTGGAAAACAGATGGTCTTAAAAGACATCAGGGCCACTGTGGACGTAGCGAGTCTGCAAACGTTTGCAGCTTCACAGTTCTCTCCACCCCCCGTCACCTTTTTTTATTTTTTTTTATTCCTTATCCTCCAGATTACTGTAGCCGCCATCTGCATCTGCTGGTTGATGGATATATGGGGAGTGTTATTCAATGCATAAATCATAAAGCACATTGTGAGCACTATGCTAGAATGCTAATTTGTCAAAATGCAAAAAAAAAAAGAAAAAAACAAAACCAGACAAAAGGTTTTTGTTTTCTTTATACATTTTATGAGTGAGTTTTTTTTTTTTCTATCCTCATACTGTGAGAACATTTATCACTGGAACATAAATTGGTTGAAAGCTGAAATTCACATACGACTGCAGGACACATTTAAAAGATTAAAGCAAGAACCAACTGAATGATTGATTTCACGAAAACATTGAATTCCACACAGTTGATGTCAGCTCTGCTTTCTGTGTGGAGAAGCATTTTGGAAAATGACTTGAAAGTTTTTGCTTTTTTTTTTTTTCATTTTTCTTCATCAAGGCGACAAAGTTAAGACAAGTTATGGGGGATTAATGTACATATTTGAACCAAATGTTTCTATGTTCTATGCAAATCCCCAGAATATGTCTCCGGGTTGGTCAAAACATTTATCCGTCTGTACAGCGTACAGCATAGGGCTCATTTCATGCTTAAATACAATTTTCTAATCCTTAATGTGGCATGGGCCCTTTTTCCATTTTTAATAAGACATGCTTGAGTTAAATTGAGGAAGCAGACAGTAGCTGATATTATTTACTCCTAATGCTTGTTTCCAGGGTGACTTTGTCTCCTCATTCAACTGAGCTAAGTACTGAGGAACAAAAATTCTAATTTAATATTAAATCCCTCTATTTTTCTCATTTAGTCTACACGACTAATCTCATGTTCCACAGCTTTATCTTTTTGTCATGATGTGTCTACAGCACAGGGAGGATTTGACAGTATCCTGACACCTTTGTTGTACTTCAACTCTATATTCATATCGTAGCGTAGATATAAAACTTAGGGGGCATTGTGACTCAACATTAGTTAAGCACCAAAAACACTGTTTATATTGGTGCATTGTGAGTACAGGACTCCTGCCAAACATCTGTTGTGTTGCCGCCAGTGACTCATGTTGATTAATGATTTCAAATAACAAATCTTTAATCAAAGTAAGAACATTATCTTTGTAGTTTATCTGTGATACATTTACAACCTGAGCGTCCTGCAGTCAGTTTATGTCTACTCTAGTAGATCGCCAAAACACTTTTTTCCTCAAGTGCCATACTTGGAAACAGGAGCCGTCCACTTCACAAATGTTGACCCGGTGATTCACAAATCAGGTGCTACTTAGCAACGCTGGCTATGAGTAGAAGGCAGTCGGAGCGAGGAAAAAAAACCCAGATAATGATTTTTACAGTGAGCCAAATCCAATTACAAATTAGCAGTAAATGGATAAAAAGTTGGTAGTTTACACTTGCAATTTAATGTCACCAAAACGCATTGGTTTACCTCATGCCACCGTCACACAGTTATGTTTCAAATGAAGTCTCAGAGCCACGTGTGTGTGTGTGTTTCATATAATACAGCTGCATTTTTAGTTAGAACAAGGATGTCATTAGGGAATGGTAGACGTGCAACAACGTGCTGATTGGAGGAAAAAGAAAAAACATTACCTCCAACGTAAACAAAAGGTCAAACGGTAGAGTGGTGCAGGAACTGATAAATAATGCGTCTGTTAGCAGGGACATCATGCATTCACAGCAGAGGCCAATTAATTGTTGAAGAGCTATAAATTAATCCATGCTTCGTCAAAGTGTAACCCCCCCCCAAACACACACACACACACACACACGCACACACAAGGATGCGCACTCACATACACACTTGAGCCTGAGATAAATCTCCCTCAAGCCATTTAAATTAAGAGTTGTTGCTCATATCAAAATGTTATTAGCAGGGATAATTATTAAATAAAATGATTCCCCTTTGGGAATGTTGACACCAGCTCTGTTGACATAAAAGGCTCTCCAATGTGATAACCGTTCGTTTTCTCAAACAGCACATTCGTTCCCCATTTCCCTGGTGTGGTATCAAACTGGGAAGATATAGTGGCCTGACTTTGAGTTGCTCCAAGGGTGAAATATCTGATCCTCTTAAAAAATGTTGTTTTTTGTTTTTTTTTTAAACTCTCGTCTGGTTTGTTGCTTGCATGGACGATCAGCTAGCATAGTCAGGGACTCGGTGTCTTGCTCGACAGCACTTAATCAGGCAACTTTAGTCGCATTAGAAGCAAGCAGTGTCTTCTCGTGATTCATAATCACTGGTTACGTAATGTCTCTTGGTTGTGACTGCGTGATCTAAAGAGTCATTTCTTTCCCCGTTTTATTTTTCATAAAAAATTGAGAGACTGAAAAAGTAAGTACCATTTTGTGTAGCGTTAACCTCTCGTTTTCTTCTCCACGAGGGATAGGTGACACAGATAAGATATCCCAGTATGTCTAAATTCGCATCACGATTGTGGCTTGTTCAGTGAATTAGATACCTGGGAAATCAAGGTGCATCACACTGATGCAGAAATCCTCTCAACCCAATGTAGATGGATAGATGGGTAGATACTTTATAGATCCAGAGGGAAATTTAGGCATCCAGTAGCTTAAAAGACATGACATTACGTATCACATATCTGTCCCCCCCACCATTAAAAGTAAGAACAAATAATAAAAAGAGACAAAATATAAGAATAAAGGCTGTTACAAATACAAAAATACACTGCAACATTGACCAGTGGCTGTGTAAACCTGAGCAGATTTAGTGCAAATAGAGTTAGTGCCAACAGTGCGGTGCACAGATCTATAACCGTAAATAAGTGAGCATTTAAATGTCCAAAAGTAAACAATTTAAATTAGGGCTAAAGTGTCATATTGCTTTATATTGTCGTAAAGCAACAGTGGTCCAGATCCAGAGATGTTAAAGTGACAAAAAACATGGCTGAAGATACATTTGCAAGTTAAAGTTGCTCACCACAAAGCAAACTCCAAAGTGTTTGATTACAGTGTTAGAGTTGAGAGTAAAAGTATAGTCATTTCAACTCTAATTCAACGGCAAGATTATTCCTCGAGTTTGTTCTAATGCGGGAGTCAAATGTCATATTCAACCGTGTTGATTTAACAAAACAGGAAGTGTTACTCTCTGAAGTCCAACTGTCGTGTCCGTGTTTACTTAAAACAACTTGTTTTTTTTGGCTGGATATGATCAGCTCGTCCCTCAAAATGTGGCTATGAACGTTCACGTGTAAGTGAATGTTCCCAGCCAATACGTCTATTCATTCAAATGTTTTACCTTGGAACATTTATTTCTGCAGGTAGTAATGCTAAATAGCGTAGCTTGCAAGCCAGCATAACATAAACTGTAATATTAAACATTAAATGTTTCCTCATTTTGTGTTTTTTAACATCGCTTTAGTCATTTATGTATTTTCACCCTCATGCAACGTTCAAGTCCATTTTGTGGGAAGAGTCACCACTTACTATACTTCTGCCGATTGCCGTTTATAGGGTCAATAGAAAAGGAAAAAACATATTTAGGAAGGTAAATTGGTTAATTTTGCAATTATTGTAATTTTTCCACATACAGCAGTGAGTCTGTGACAACCCAAACAGTGAAAACATACAAGGGATTGACATTTATATAAGAACGGTCAACATTGGTGCCGTAGAGGCTGTGTTACCCTGATATTTAGTCCCTCCCTCCAAAAACACCAGATCCTAGAGATCCTTTGACACTTTAATTCTATAATTTCACACTTTTATTCTGATTCCAAGCAGGAGCGAAAGCCAGTTAGCTTCTCTCCGACGTGTATCTCATGCCAACATCTGTAAAACACTCAGACTGACACAACTGAGAAAGCATACACCGTATTTCTGTCTTCCTATTGGCCCAGGTCGCCAAACGACACCTTTTGCCACGATCAGCTACGGAGATAACCTGGATTGTGATGGTGGGTGCTCAGCGGACGATAAGAGCATAGGAAATGATGCCCCCGGGTGCCAGAAGTGGATGTCATCGCCTTGCATCATTCTCGGTGCCGAGATGGACACTGAAGCCAGACCCATGTTTGCCTTTCAGTGTGAGGCGTCTGGACAGAACGCCTCATCAGACGAGACTTGGAAGACGAGCTGCCCATTTGATCTCTGTCCTTTTCCTCCTGGGCACATTCTCCTCGCAATGAGCCATCAGCTGGCCTAATGACGAACACCAGATACATCTCTGCTCAGCGGCGTTGCACAAAGCACTTTGTAAGGTAGAGTATTCGTCACTTGCTCACTCCCTTCAAGCTTTTGTACTCTGCCGCACGCTGCACACCGTGTCGACTGATATCTGCAGTCCAAGGAGGCACATTCATTAGCGCAGTTCATCTTGAAAGGGAACCGGTCTTTTGAGTAACCAAAGACAATGGCTTCCAATTAGAGAGAAGACACTTGGGAAAAACAACGTGAACATGTCAAGGCATACAATGTTTACTCGCTTGTAGAGAAACAAGAGACCACGGCCCTGCCACGCAAAAAGGGAAAAGAATGCTTGTGCCAATGAGACGTTGTTCTCACCTGGGGACTGAAGCGATATAAAGCATGTTTAAAGGAGGTTTTGGTCATTTGGTCGGTGCTGAGGGATTTCAAGGCTGTGTGATAAAGCAACATTTGCTAATGAAGCAGCAGATGATAATAACGTGACACAGAGGGAGCCGGGTGCAGCAGAAAAGAATCTGCCTCTTCTTTCTTTCCCTCTCCCCCTTTCACAAATCTCTTCTCATTAGTTTGTTTCCTTGTGTTGTGCACATTGCTTCAAGTCTGCTGCGAGCAAGAGCTGTCAAACACATGTGTGGGAAAAAAAAGTTATTGTTTCCTTACCGAGAGAGGCCTTGGGAAAATATTTTAGTGTACAGTGAAATCACAGACTGTTGCTGCAAAAAAACCTACACAAGGCACCGGGGGGGAACAAAACTAAGGAGTATTTTGCTTTTATCACACACAGGTTAGGAGCTGGGGTCCTACAAGTGCAACTGATGTTTCCTTTGTGGAGGTCATTGTTAATTGTGGGATGGAGGTACTTAGAGTTGTTTATGCAGAGCAAGGGAATTTAATGGTTTACAGAGCTCGTTTGGAACATTTTAGCTATTTGTTAATAATAATCTGATGCAAGCCACTTGAAATGCTTGTGGCTAAAAGCACTCTTAGTTCCCTGTGGTAGTTGAGAAAAGCGCGTGTGTGTGCGTGCATGTGTGCATATTTATATATATATATATATGTGTGTGTATATATAGTGTAAAAAAATGTATGATACTACCAAAAGCCTTTGTTCATCGTATGTGTATACCTTGTTGTGCAGTTAATGTTTGCTTGTACAGATTCGTGTGAGTTAGCTCAGTATATGAAAGAAAACACCTAGAATTGAAAAGGCTCTTTTGTTATGTAACATTCTTTTATATGATCGAGTTGGTGGGAAAATAACTCATAATTGTGTTGACAGCCCATATAGATATATACACTTGGTTTAAAAAAGGCAGAAAAGGAAAGGCAATACTTTCAATGTCATGCATTTTTTTCCTGGCCTTTACGATTTTCTGACCTTTGTCAGCAGAAGGAGAAATGCTATGAAAGCAAAGAGAATAAATCTTCCCCTATATTGTGGGTTTCTGTAACACAGGCCTATGTTTGATGAGGAAATCTGAAACAAAAGAAAGCGCTGCGGGGTATCAGGGTGCCTACACAGTCACCTAGTTTCGCTGAGCAGGGTGGCTCATTTCACTTAGCACAGTATTCTACATATACATATTATGGACTGCAGGAATGAAACCCACATATCAACACATTGCGGCAAATGCGAGGCTGCCGGGGAGACTTCCAGGGGGCTTGAATCTGCGTTTGAGCAACATTGATGGATCCAATCAGATGCTTTTATCCTTTAAAAAGTGTCCCGGTGGAGATGTTTGCAAAGGACAGCTGGTGTCAGAGCACTCTATCAATGTATCACAGCTGCTTTACAATTCAGTTTATCTCTCCGTCACTGTTCTCAGCTCAATTTATCAGGGAGTTCGTTTGAGCTGTACATCAGTGCATGTTTCGGATACTGGGAGAAAATGGCTCGCCTCAGAGATATCTTAACAGCTTTCAAAAGATGCATAAAGAAACCGTGTGACAGATTTATCTAATGTCATAAATTCTAACTGTTTTTTATGTATCCCTGCCTTTTATGTGCCCATTTGAACGGTGTAATTGAACCAGTAAACAACAGGACATTTTAAATACCTGATCTGCAGCAGCAAGACACTCAACTGCATGTGAATCAAGTTGTCACCTGGTCATTTTAAATCAAATTGATGCATTTATTTGTGTTAAAGCGAGCGAAGGCATGATATACAATTTAAATAAGGTTCACGCATGTATTTATTTCCTCACAAACCGTACTGTGTAGGAAAGGCCAATTAACACTGCCTTCGGATGACTGTATGAAAAGAAATAGACGTAAATAAATTATTTGAAAGGCCCAAGAAAGACACCGCGGTACACTCGTGTTGTTGCGGCTGCTTAACAGCCATTTGATGGTCTTGAAATTTGCTGCGTTTTTTTCTCTTGTACCGCTGAAAGTAATCTGGAGCCAGGTCCGCGGAGTCGACCGTCTACGGAAGTCTATCTGTGAGCGATTTACCGCTCGAGTGTACATGTCAGGACAGCTACGTCAGGGTTGCGTCAAACAAGATTAGAACATGTAGCTTTTTAATTGAGAATACTCCCGCCACGGCCTTCTCGCAGACGCCTGGCAAAAGCTTCTTTCATAAAGCTAACGGCTTCACGGTGTCTCCAGTGATTATTTCAGTGAGGTAAAAAAAAAATATATATATAAAAGTTTAAAAGAATAAATAAAAGAAAAGGTAGCCGATCGGACACGTCGGGCTTATCAGGATCTTGTTTTCCATCGGAATGCTTAAAGGTTGGGCTCTCAGGTGTTAGAACCTGACAGGATATATACAGACGTAAACTTGCAGGAATCTTTCAAGAACTGGAAACACAACTTGGATTGATTGCTCGCATGGAGACTGTGGTCAGTAAAGCGGTCTCACTGGCAGCCATTTTTTTGGCTTGGATTTCCGTGCTCTTTGCACTCTGCCGGTGCTCGCTCGGCTGTGACTCGGTCAACAGGGGTGAGCCTCAGTAAGCTTTTTGGTTAACAAATTAGGGATGTGCTAAAACAAAATGCAAATAATCTAAACATGTTTGGCAGATAGTGTTTTGTGTTTTTTTTTTTTTTTTTTTTTTACAAAAAAAAAAAAAAAAAAAAAAAAAACAGGATTTCATTTTTGCATTATGCTGCCTGGCTCAGGATGCCTCAGTTATTTGCTCAGTGAGGAAAAGGGTTTACCCAAACCATAAAATCCCAGCTGAGATGCAGGCCTCTCAATGCAGCCCAGCATCACAGTTTTCTCAATAATTATGAGGAAGACCCAAGATGAAAGGGAGCTCTTGGACTTTTAGCATATTTTAAGAGGCGATACCTCTGAAATTTAAATGAAAATAAGATATAAAATCCTTCGGTCTGTTGCTATTAAGGATAAACTGTGACAATGGCACAAGGCCTAAAAATAAAGATAATATGAAGGAAAGCGGGAGCTTTAGTGGTTTCACGGAGAGCTCATTATCTCAGTTACAATTAATGAAAGCACTTGTAATAACCAATCGTGTTTCTCTACATACATTGGCTGTCGTCACACAAATATGCTTAACATTTAAGGGTCTTGCAAAGAAAAGCGTGTTGCGGGGAGGATGCTGTGTGCATCATCCAGGCTCTGACAAGTTCATTAACGTTATAAAATGCATCAGTTGGCAATGTTCTGAATCTTCTTATTTCCCTTTAAAGAAAGTAAAGCTCAGAGGCAGTACTGGCATTTATTGAGACTGTATTTTACAGTTGATTGCCGTGGTGCATTGCTAAATTTGAAAAAAGTAAATGTCTACCATTCTTTAATGCCAAGAAAGACTCGAGAGGTATGTTACACTTAGTGTGTGGTGCTGCATGAAATGCAAAATCAACTCTGCTCTAACAGCTGGTTTCAATACCTCATAGTTTGTGATTTGCGCTTAACATATTGTTGACAGGTGTAATAACCTGTAAAATCTAACTATATGATGGAAATCTAAATGTGTGGGAAACGCAGCCAGTGCCACTCGCATCTAAAGCAGCAATAGTCCGAAAGGCTATGAACATTTTTTTGCAACTACACTGCTGCTGCATAAGAAAAAAAGAACAGAAAAACTTCCCACAGTTTTTGTGAATCCAAAAATCAAGGCCTTGAAAGAAGCTTTTATCTTAACTAGGACACCTCAAAGTAATTTCACTCCTGGGGGTATGAACCGCACTTACCACTAACAGCAGGAATTGTCGGCCTTATTCATTGCACACTTTTTTATACCTTAAACTAAGCGAGCGGCTCTGTTCAGGTATGTGCACGAGCAGAACAAGCGCATGCATACTTTTAGAGTGCCGCTGTAAAATATGCTATTTACTCTGTTGTTCTACATCGGCTAGACAAGGAACATGAAATCCTCCTGACGACCATGTGCTGCTTGATCATGTGCCACGCTTTGATCCGTTTTCTTCCCCGATACAACTCGATGCAGGTTGCAGTATTATTCAGTATCATTCAGTATCAAGTTTTTCTTCCGTTTGCTTTGTATTAATACCCAATTAGACTGTCTAGCCAGGTCTGCTTGACCCTGCCGTTAACCTTGCAGGGAGGAATAAAATTTTTTAAAAAAGGCTCACTATTTATTTATCGTTCATCCATCCACCTAATATTTTAAGACTCTTAGTTTACATAACACGGATATGACTTTGCCAACAATGTTACAACCACAGCAACGTCAGCCTTTAGAGGGAGAACATGCGAGCAGCTTTGTCAATACTTGAGTTTGTTTAATGGCGACACTGACAGAGCTTCTGTGGCTGATCGATCAGGGGCCAACACACATGTGATGCATCAGCAGGGGAGACAGAGACCAGGCAAACCGGAATTACACAGATATCTTTGTTTGGCTTTTGATTCTAAATGGTTGGATCACAGCAGGATAAAAGGGGGGGGTTCAATTTTTAAATCAGAGGGTATTGGAGCACAAAGTGTATGCAGCCTCGAGAACATACACTAGCATCTGTCTGATCCAATTTGGTTCTTTTAATGCAGATAAAGCCACACGAGTTACAGAAATATGTATTGAAGTGGACATCAATCATTGTGCGAGTCAGTTTTAATAGATTCTGAATGTAAACTGCTAATTACTCAGGAAAGATTGTCAGGTCAATTCAACAGAATTTCCATCGACTACACGAGGCCTTGTATTTATAAAAAAAAAAAAAAAAAACACAAAAAAAAACAAAAAGCAGTGTTGGGCTGTTTTGAATAGCTTAACAAATATGAATGAAACAGCCAAGCCTGTTGCCTGCACCAGGTTCCACTGATAAAATACAAACTATCTATTATAACCACTTTAAGGTCACGTTATTTTCGAGCCGACATAAAAGCTGCGCTCTCCAGGGATTTTGTAGCAAAGATTTATAGAAATCACCAATTTTGGTAATGTTCTCAGAGATCATTTTAGTCTCTTCTTGTTTCCACACTGCATGAAGATGGAGTGCAAACAAAGCATTCACAGATAACTGGCGCTCCATGGCTCCTCTCTGTTGCACGGGAAAGGTCTGGTGCGGGTCTTATGCTAATGTCACGTCTGCCTACGAGGATGCGAGCTTTGATCAAGATAAATTAGATGGCAGGTAGGGTTAGGGGTGATAGGCATTTAGTATAATGTGAATGATCTGTAATTTCTGCACTTAGAGACTTCGTGCTGCAGCTGGCGGGGGGCACAATCATTGCCAGGACCACCACTGAGTTTTTGACATCCTCCAAATGTGCGACAACTTTATACCTAAAGTTAACATGCTCTGAAGGACACGCTGAACACAAATGCCATGACGTGCTGTGCTATTGTTTGTCTGGACCCCAACAGTCCAATGATAACTCAAGTTAAATATTCAGAACAAGGGAACTGAATAAAAAAAAATGTTTAAATGCTGGATTACCTATGGGTTTGAGGATAAATACTGGATTAAAACCAGGAAGCATAACATAATGTGCATGTGGGCGGCTACAGTAAATGAGCTGCACTTAATTAATGTCAGTGGGAACACGTAAATGAGTAGGACGGGAAAATCTTTTTTTCCCTTTAAGCAATCCATGTAAACAGTGCAAACAAATATTCACTATTTACATACTGTCTTATTAAGAAGGTCAAAAGTCACATTATTGCAGACAATCTAGTGGGAGATAAAATTGAACACCAAGCAGACGAGTTGCCTCATTTTCAAGTTCTCGTTAGTAAAGAAAAAAAAAAGAAAGAAAAACACCCGTCAGATTAAATCAATCATTAAAAGCAGTGTTAAACCGAGAAACTAATTATTACTTATTCGCTATAAAGAAACTTAGGGCACATTTCTACATTCTCACCATCACTGTCAAGCAAGGAAATAAAACCACGCATAATTGTGTGCCGGATAAACAACATGTGTGTTGAGTAATTTTATCGATTTCACAAATGAAACAATTATGAAACAACACGTTCATGACTAGTCGAGATGAGATGAGCCACAACACCAAAAGCTGTTTTTTGTTTTGATGGAGAGGTATGAAATGATGGAATTCTGACACAGTTGGAGACATTATAATGGCCCATTAAGATAAACCATGTCAAAGACAACTAAAGGGAACGAAGAGATCACAGTTAATATGAGGACAGAACATTTAAATGAACAACATCACAGACACACTGCTGTTACCTCTATGAAAGTGAAGTCTCTCACTGACAAGTTTCACACAAAGCAGTTCAGACTAACTTAAAATATTAAATACAAAATATTTCTGATTGAATCGAGATGGAGGATGAAATAGAGGTTGAAAGCATAAATTACCAAGATTCAAACACCTTCCTTTTCCAATTATTCACAAGAACTTTGACGAATAATACAGGGGTTTAATGAATATATCTGAATAATGAACGGCGTAGTATTAATCAAAAAGGCAGTGCAACAAATAGTGAGGCAAGTTGCGTTACTTTAGGATTATATAGATAAAGAAGTATCACTCTTTGTATAATACTTTTAAATTTATTCAGGCAAATTACTTACTAGTATGTTAAAAAAAAAAGAAAAAAAAAAAAGGTTTCCCGAGACGTTTATTCAATTAACAAAACAAAAATAAAAACACTTTTTGTTTCTTTTTTGCCAACACCCGCACTCTTTAAAAGCTCCTTCATTACCTGTCAGGATGACATGATTAACAACACCACTTCAACAGCTGCACAGGAGCTGAAAAAGCTAGTGTCAATTGCCGGGGTCTCGTGGCATTTAAAAAAAGAACTTGATTGCATAGATGCAATCTCGACTTTGAACACCCTCAGAGGCTCTCTGGCGATAACTACCATGAGGAGTAGCTGTCATGCCTGGTAGTATGACTCACACCAAGTGCTAGAATGATGTCCTGGATGAATATCCTTTAGCCCCACTGGGAGTGTGCTGTCGCGCTCTTCTGATGTCTTTGAGTGTCTTGGACCTAGAGGTCAGCGTCTCATTTTACACGGACAAAAATCTATTACAAAACCTCTCTCTCTCTCTCTCAACTCGCATTAAACCCACAGGGGAAGGGAGGCTTTTCTCTAATTGTTTTTCCTTGGCTGCAGAGCCGGCCTGTCTATGAGGGAACCTAGTCCATATTATGTCTCCGATAGGTGAGCGGGTCGTTCAGATGCCATCATTTACACGTTGCCATGCACGGCGTTATTCAAAGTGTCTCTCTTCACTCCCGGGGGTGGTGTTCCTTTGCACGTGCGTTAGAATGATTAACAGTATGTCAATGAAAATGTTCCAGTTTCACAAACACATTAGGGTTGGTGAAATTGGAACATTTTCAACTGCCTAATGCAATTTGAAGTTCAAATATAGCTGGTATTTCAAACAGAATATCCTTTCATGGATAGTGCAGAGACCTGTGGAGAAACAAACCTTTCCCTGTTTTCACAAACCTTATAAAAGCAACATTTTTCTCAAACTAAATTGCTCTATTGTTTATTAATACAAGGCCATCTTAACACACTGTGAACACTTCTGACATTTGCTATTCTATACACTCGCGTCGGGAAGGAAACATTTTAAGTTTCTTCTTACCACCTAGCTTTTTTAAATAAATAAAAGAGGTTGGGATGGCATGAAATATGTAATATGCTGTTTGTACAAATGCCCTACGAGGTCCTTTTTTTGGAGAGGTAGGCAGGTTTCGATTTATTGATAGCTGTCGGGCTGTAAATGAGTAATGTAATGCTTATTTGGACAAATGTAACTTTAAATAATTTCGGAAAATATATTACCCATCCTAGCTCTAAGGTAAACATAAAGTCCCCAGTCACATAGAAGTTTTATTTTTTTTAGGACATTCAGTAAACCCTTTAATCGTCTTGACTCTTTTGCTTCCACAGAACACAGAACCGTGTTCAAGGCCGTGTTGAAGCCTCTTTGAAATCGACAAAAAGCTCAAGCAACTCTCTTGGCTTTTCACTTGTCGCTCTGAAATGGCAGGGTGCAAATGCCCATGCTGAAAAGCCTCTTTTAGCAAATTGTTAGACTGAAGCAGCACAATCCTTTTATAGCATCTCTCTGCACCTGCAGTAGTCCTCAAAACAAGAAAACAGGAACAATGTTGAGTGATGTCTGCGACGGGATGGCGGCAATGGCGCACGTTTCTAAGTATAGAGCTGAGGTACTATATATATATATATATATATATATTTATTTTTTTTCCCACTGTAGAAGACATACAAAGACAACATTCAAGTCTGACCATGTTGTTCTGTACACTATGTTCTTTTAGAATCAAATTGTGTGATTCCTGCATTTAGGTCATAATTTGTACCGAAGAATACTGTAGATGCAAAGGAAGAGGAAGAAGAACGTTGTTTTATCCACTATTTCACCAGATGCACTTCCAAAATTGGTGATTTTTTTTTTTTTTTGTCCTCATATGTCTCAAATTGCATGGACACTCAGCGGGGAAGATGAAAAGGTTTTTTTTTCATCTTTTTCTCCATGCTACATTATTCCCCACACAGGGAATGACAGCTCTCTTGAAATGATATAGTTATAAAGTATTCCTCAGTGCAAAGGGCATCTCCCTCAGTTCGCCGTGGACATATTCCCGGACAAATGCAGCGCGAAGGACTGACTCTCACATATTGGGAAATTGAACTCGGACTTTCCGTTTAAGATGGAACCTAACAAAAGGCTCAATAAAGAAACAGCAAACAAATAATGGCAGAAGTGACTAAAGGTGAATTTAATACTTTTCACCCCTCCAAGAAAAACTCAAAGACGGGAACAAACTTGTGCTTCCAAGATGAAGCAACGCAGGTACAAAGTGAGTGTTTCTCTGCTCTCGCCAGCAGTTATTCTCTATTCAAGCTCTAGTGAAAGAGCAATTTAGCTTAGGGATGACTAAGAGACACATATGAGGAGATGTACTTTATTCTATACAAATCGACCTCTGATCTAAAAAAAATATGTGCTCATAATAGCTGCACTGGTTAACTTTTTACGTCTCAAGGTGCATCCTGAAACTGAATAAGAAGCTGAACTAAACTAATAGCTGGACGGGTAAATAGAAGCCCTGAACACAGCCTTCAAGCAAAGGTCATGCCTCGCAGGAAGAAGCGGAAGAAGCCCGTGGCCGCATCTTTGTAGGGATTAACTCACTAACCCACGTTGAAGATGTTTTATTATCTTTGACTTCTGCCAGTGGTGCCAAATACCTCCGCAAGTTGTGCTCAAGTGGGAAATATGAGACCCCACAGTACAGACATTATCTCGAGCTAATTTTAATTACCATTAGGAGGATGATTGTAATATGTTAACATTATACTCCGCAGAAAAATCCTGATCGGCACTGTTTATGTACGAGTAATT
Source organism: Bovichtus variegatus (assembly GCA_943593645.1). NCBI lineage: Eukaryota > Metazoa > Chordata > Actinopteri > Perciformes > Bovichtidae > Bovichtus > Bovichtus variegatus. The sequence goes on from CALSCE010010723.1 coordinate 11,390,935, forward strand.
TGCAAAAGTAAATATGTTTATAAGAAATGTAATGTCTCCTGGGTTATGTTTTTAGTAACATAATGAGGATATGTTGGTGATTAACATAATATGGCAGGTTGCAAAATGTTGAGACAGTAAAATGTAACACTAAGAGCACTTTTCATTTGTTTTCTGTCAAGTTATCCCATCTTGAAAATGTTGTTTTTTTTCTTTTTGTATTTATTCATCTGCAGCACTTGGTTAAGGTTAGGGAAAGATCAGGGTTTTGGTCTGTGATACAGAAAAAAAAAAAAAAAAAAAAAAGTCTGTAGTGACTTGAAACATATTTACTTTATTAACATTTAACCGCTATTACGGCATGTGGTAGTCATCCAGCAGGAAAGAAGAGTCTCCTGTGGACATAATCCAGGTAGTGATTACGTTTCTCATCACAATGTAATTGGGTAAACAAAAGAGTACTAATAAAAATGTCATTTCTGCCGTGACAAAGACGGTGGGAGAACAACTAAGCCTCCAAAGCCAACAATTTCATTTATTCACAAACTTTCAGTATGTCCAGTGTGCTGCTTCACAATGGCAAACACCACCAATAAAGCCATATCTATGATATTTCTATTTCGGTTATATTCTATAGCCCTTTTGTGTTTTGTTTTTTTTTCTCTTGTTGCAACAGCAGTTTTAATAGTTTTCTTTACACACAAAATATTCATTAATGGCGAACATTGCATTTTGGTGAATGCATGATTCCAGTCCCAGTTTTTGAAATCGACAGCCTAATGGTGTTAAATACCGAGCCAAGGAACGGGAACAATACCTGGATTGTTGTATTATTGTATTACTCATATCGCTGCAAGGTTGCAGAGTAGTGGTTTACTCTGTAAACAATTTATTATGGATGCCAAGGAGAATCAGGTTTTCAGACGGGGTGATTTTAGAGAGGGGCAGTTTGGCCCCAGGCTACGTTTCAATGGGGCCAAAGCCCTGTTTGAAAGGATCAACAAAAAAAGCAATCATCTAGAGACTGACCTGATTATTTTTGTGGGAACACAATAAAGAAAGTAAGCCTATTGCAGTTCATAGTTGAGATGTTCTGGAAAAGAAGCATAAAATACAGATTCATGGTTAATAATAACATTTCCCCTAATTTGTTTTGGCTGAAGATGTTTCACTTTCGAGATGTCACTTTAATTTGAATTCTAGAGAAGAGTGCCGTTTTCAGTCCATTTGATTATTTTTTTTTCACATGCGATTGCCAATTGCGCCCGTATCCGACTAAAGATGTAGTATATGTGCTCCTGCAGTGTTGACCCTAATGAGTTCTTATTAACTCCTGGACTTTATTAAGTGCTGATAACTGGTGCCCCAATTAGCCCCTGTGATACAGCTGTGACACATACAGGCTGTTTCGGTGCTGTTCACTTAACGCACGCTGGGATGTTTGGATATCCACCTAATAGGACAAAGAAGATACACACACGCATGGAAAGATGGAGGAAGAGACGACAACTGTTGCTAAGTGTTGGTGTCTACATTTGTAGATAGCGATCAATCTATCTATTCCATCTCATTTTCTTCCCCTTGTTGGCAGAGCATGGACTAATTTGGACGGTGTCAATCAATGGAGGACTTGGTTACGTTAGGTTCTCCCCTTAGTTTTATTGTTTTTATTATGTTGTTACAGTTTCTGTGAAGCTTCTTTAGATAAACTCCTCACGTGCACAAATAGTGCCGTAATGACCTATTTCTATATAATGTTCAATGGTTTCTGCTCCCACACGGATGTTGCATCATGGACTATTAATGTTCTTGTTAAATGAAATCATACTGAAGGAACACAAGGCTCAGGATGTGTCACTAGAGCCATATGAACCAACTGCAGTGGTAGGCAAAGAAAAGATGAAATATAATTACCTCTTTCCTAAAAACTTTCGCAACTTGCGTCACCGTTTGACAATTGAAGTTTGTATATCAGAGTTTCTCAACTTCAGGGTCACTTTTATGGAGCGTGACTAAATCCAGTGATGCTTATCTGGCAGTGATACAATGAAATAATGAAAAACAAAAATGTAATAATTTGAATACATATAGTTTGCATTCTAATAATTTAGAGCTCCCTTCGTCTGATCTTGAAGAAAAAAAGAATAGAAAACAAATGCAACACTCAGATGTGAAATTGCAACGGTTCTGGGAAAATTGGAAAATCAAATGAAGGGCATTCACATCATGTGTCCACAGTATTTAGCCTCCCGCAGCAACGCATTACCACTGATAGAGCATTGTGTAGATTAGTATCACCTACACAACCTAAGCTACAATGCTCACTGTGTATTCTACCACCACATGGAGTGTTACAATGATGGAAGAAAAAAAAAAAAGAAAAGTCATCAATTAGGCAGTTATTTGAAAGCGCAATACACCAGTGTCCAAGACCAAGAGGAAGCCAAACTTTACAAACAATACAGTATGCTCTCCTGGGACAATTGTATTGCTTGTATATGTAAAATGGGTACAAAATAATAACAATAATTGGCTAATTACCATTATTTTTAGCAGACTGCACTAGATTGTGTAGTGCGTTTGTTTGGGGACCATTTTTGTGTTGTGGATTAATACACAGTGAGTATTTACAGCAGCAGGACGGTGTGTGTGTAGGATCAAATCAAAACACACTGAAGTGCCCATGTTCATGGTAATGAAGGAACATGTGACCCACTGCAACAGTGTGCATCATTGATGTGTTTTAATAGCTTTTGGACAACAATTGAGCTCTACAGTATGGTACAGAGGATTAAGCCATATCAGACTATGGTTACACAGATAGTACTTGTGACTAGTATGGGTTCATTGTTGGTTTTGGTCTCACTTTGCAAATATTTATTTAATAGATTGACAAAGCATTCAAGGGTAAAGACATTTAGCTATTTGTCAGTGTGTCTATGTTTTTTTTTTTTCCTCTGGAAGTACTTGGACTAGACTCATCAGTCTATTCGAATAATAGACAAACAAACAAAGAAGTAAACATGGAAATACATATATAAAGGATTCAATAAGTACTTGTTTTGCGTCTTTCATGCTCCCGGGGGACGTCGCAGTGTGTTGGGTTTAGGCGGAGTAGGGGCCACTGCTAAGACTCTCCTGGCATTGAAATGACTTCCTCCTCTCATGCAAATGCCACAAAGAGGCTCTGATCCACTGCTAATCGCTAAGTAATCACTGTCTTGTTTGATCCTTCTGTGATTGTAAGAATGGATTTCAAAAATCTGGTATGATGAATTTTCAAGACATGGAAAATTGGAAGAGCTACAATAAAGCATGAAAAAAAAAAAAAAAAAGAAAAAAAAAAAAGTGAAGCAGAAGCGATGACCTCAAAATTAAAATCTTCCAGATGGCCATTCTTAATTAAAGATGATGAAGCAAACATTTTGAGATCTATGTAATCGACTAGCATCTTTCTTCTTAAAAAAAACATGTTTAACTGTTTTACAGTATTCAATACAAACATGTGATTACATTTAATACTGTTATCTAACCAATTTCTGGGTAAATCCTCATGATTGTTTGCACTTATTGTAAGTCGCTTTGGACAAAAGCGTCTGCTAAATGAACTGTAATGTAATGTAAAAAAAAATAAATGAAAAATGAGATTGAAAAATAAATATGTCGTGCAATGCTTTCGTGATGCGCGTTTGATATGCGTTACCCTGATGCTCACATTTGCCATAAAAAATAAAAACTCTGATGCAATAATTACAATGTATTTAATTCTATTGTCACAGAGAGGAAATGAGTCAGCAGGGGAAAACCAAATGTTCTCGTGGCGAATTTTCCCCGTGTAATCACTTGTTGAATTACCTTATTAATTAGATACAGCGTCAGCTTTTGATAGATACCTAGGGATCTCTGGGCGATGCATTGAATGAAGAGGCATTATTCACTATTAGCCGCATGGAAAAGAAATATTCCATTGTCATCACAGTCGCTGCCATTAGCAGAACAAGCTCTCAGACCGGCACAGCAATGATCAGTCCCTTTGTCGCTGTTACAATTTGTAGATAAAAAGGGACTCGTCTAGTAGTTTGCTGACACGAAGTGTGTAATTATCATTTCATGTATAACAGGCTGCTTATTTGCCCCAGTGGCACTCTCAAAGGGGAAGGTTGTGGTGCAGTGATCCATATCACCTTATCTCCCATTTCCCTTGGGGCCCCATATTCGGCATGGAGCAGCAGGCTAATAAAGATGACAGAGGTTTGTGCCGCTCTTTATAAAAAATATATATATATATATATATATTTTTTTTTTAAAAGGTGTAGGCCACATTTCTTTATCTTCAAAAGGTGGTGTGAAAACATATTTGAATTGAAATATAATGAAAGTGATCATTAATCTGATGTTCCATTAGATTGGTCAGTGAGCTGTCCCAAAGGGAGACAGGCAAGTCGGTCACAGACAGGCTCTTAATGCGTTTTACATACAGTAAACCCTAGCATTTGAAATTATACTGTTAAATGTCACATGTTAAAAGAGCTGGTTTGTGAGATCGCTCTCAATAAAATTAGATTTGGTTGAGGACACGAAGCCCGAGAAGACAACGACCACATCAGGATGTAATTACTTGGGCTGTTGATTGCAAATGTGTTATCTTTACACCCCATGTGGCTCTCGTGGGCCTACCTGAAACAAACACTGTCCTTTTACCAAAAGGAACAAAGTGTGACATTTGGTAAAATGAATGAATAAAGAAATAAATTAAAGAAAAAAAAAAAAAAGTGACATTTTTGTTTTGATCCATACATGTGCTGCCCATCAAGTTTAAATACACTTATAGTTCCACTTCTATTGCAATCAGAGACTCATTTCCCAGTTGTTGTTGTTGGTTTTTTTCCAGCTTTGTAGAACAAGTGTTTAGGCTTTACTGCTTTTGAAGGGCACATCAGTGTAAAGTTATTCCTTCTGATGGACGTGTGATCAGGAGTTGAAACCAAGTGCAGAAGCAAGATGAAGTCAGGGGAACGCTCAGACGTTTTAATGATGCTACAATCAAACAAGGAGTCTACAGAGGCGAACAATAAACTGCACTGCACACTAACCAAATAACTCACTGGGAAAAAGCACTGATAACAGACGAAAGGAAAACTAAATATCCGCCTGCCACACATTGCATATAATGTATGTGTCGGTTATATTGTTTAGGTTTTTATGAAACTCAGTACGTGTTGCGGAAAATCGAATAATGCACATAAAGTTTCTCTCGTAATCAAATCAGCTTGCGTATCCAATCTAAACAGGAGAGCAGGTTATATCAAAGAGACCGATATGTTAAAAGACAGGTCGACAGTTACTCAGGTGGCCTACAGGCATCATCAAGCTCAATGGTTTGCAAACTAGCAAAATCACCACACCTTCATTACATTTGATGATGGAGTTTAAGCTGCAAAACTGGAAAAGTTTCCCCAAAGATAAAGAGCCCGGAATCATTTCTAAAGATGGATATTGATCTCATTTTTTTTACTACTACATTAAAATGTGTCCGCACTACCAATTTTTTTCTCATGGAAGATGACCTTTTTTAAAAATGGGACTTTTAGACGGACGGACAGACGGACAGAACAGACAGAACAGACAGACAGGCAGACAGACAGACAGGCAGACAGGGCAGACAGATGCTGTACATACACAGACAGAATTGATGCATTCGACTGCACACATTATTCCCACATGACTACTTCAGTAGAACATTTTGAACCTACACAATCACACTCGGGGATTACACAGCAGGAAGTTAGACACCCAAAAACCCCACAGGAGTGTGCTGTGCGTGCACACTCAGCGAGCTCTCTTCTGTACTCACAGATTCCAGTTGCCCAGGCAACCCTGTCTTGAAGATTTTAAACTCGGATTTAACATATGACGCCTCCTGTGTCTCTCCACAGTCGAGAAACAGGATTACTGGCCAGAGAAACACTCCACTTTTTGGCTGCATGTCCGGTAATATACAGCATCGTTTCCATTGAATTTGGAGGTGACATACCGTATGGCCGGAAACAGAGAGTGGCACTGCCCTCAGGTAATGCAACCCTTATATTGCTCGTCTGACTGTGACAAGAGACAAGTGATTTGCATAGCTGTTATATTTTTGTTTCGACATTGTCAACGGCTTTAGTGGGATTTGTCAAAATGTGGGCCACAAGTAAATCTGAAAAATACTACCACAGGCAAAGCAAGAGTTGGGGGTATTAGAATAAAATGAGGTGCAGAGTCTGTGTATGTGTCTACTATTATCACAGAATACATTTCTAGCTGTAAATGAAACTGTACAGTTGTAGTCAGGTCAGTATTTTTGTGCAGCTATTTTAATATTTCCAAATATAAACATCGTATTCTCCTCAAAGCAACTAAGGCAGCTGGCCTGTGTCCAAACAAAGCTGGCAAACACTTTAGTACACGTGTACAGCACTTCTGTGCTGTTAAGATAATGGCAATATGTTGAGAGGAAAGAACTGTGCTCGCAGCACTTGGATATGAGAACTCCCAGAAAGTCACCAAGGACTGCAGTCTGCTCACGATGTGTGAACAATGGGTGTGAGCTGGTACCTCATTTAGGAAGATAACATGTAATCATATACTGTACATGATGACTCCAAGTAGATACAAACAAAATAAATCCTCTCTCACTGTCCAGTTTTAGTTTGAGGAGAACTACACTCATTGGTACACTCAAGGGAGCCATTCTGCATAACCACGTCAACAAATCCCTCAAACTGAACAATAGTAAGTTTGTTAATGCATTAAAAAAAGTCCAGCGCTTTACGGACAGCGTATGGTTACGTTTCGACAACAAGAACAACGTGGTTAAAGGGAAAGATTGACTGACAACACTCCCTCAGTTCTGTCTGATGGCCGCTCAAAAGTTTTCTCAATCGTCAGCAATAATCGGAGGTTTCCGACATTTATACATCGTCATTATTTTTGCAGACTCGACTTTATATTTCTGCGTCTATAAAATGCGTCACGTGGTCACTACTTCTTTCCTTCCATTGTGTTTGAGTATACTGTGTAGTGGATAAATGTACACACTCAAATTATAGAAATATGGAAAAATGTAGTGCACTAAGACCCCTTTTCTGTTAGGAAACATTATGATGTATTTCTTGTGGGTGGAGCGTAGCCGGAGGCAGAATAATTCTCTGAACAAATTTGCCAACGCTGGCGAGCGAGTATTTCCCCCCCCCCCGCTTTCTTTAAAACAATGGCCAGAGAGAAACTTTTTTCCTAAATATTACCAATCATTCACTCTGCGGGGTCGCGAGTGCACCTTGAGTGAAGTTAACACTAACCAACGGGAGCAGATTGGGCCGACCTCACGTTACACGCCGGCTCGATGGAACCATCTGACAGGATTACCTGCGATGAATGGCCAGACATTTACACACATGATAGAGAAACCAAGCGCGCGTAGTAAAGGGAAACGGAGGGCTCATAAATCTTTAGATGCCTATAACTATTGCACTGTTGCAAGGGAGAGGACACTTAAACAGTTTCCTCTATGGACTGTGTCTGGCGGTAGCACGAGCGATACGTAAGAGAGAAATCACCTAATGTTATGTAATATGTGTAATATAGTGCAGTTCCCCAATTTCTGATTAGGTGGGCATGACAAAACCTTGACACATATCCACACCTACAAAAGACAACACTTATTCAACCTTAACTGATGCCAAGCGTGCGCTAAAGACGCACATTTTTCCTGAACGCCTCACTCCAATCCTTGCGTTTTATTATGCAGTTTAACCATCGCGGTTTTCGACTCCTTCGACATCTCATGTGGGACTTTAGCCTGCTGCTCTGAGTGTTTGTGTTTGCATCCAGTGTTTCCTTAGTTCTGCCTCGAGCTAACACCGTGACGTGACGTTGGCAGTAAAAGGACCTATATTGCAAAGAGAGTGATTTCAGACACCAATGGACTTGCAGTAAGTTAAAAGAAATCACTGCAGACTATTGGCAAGAAGCGGGACACAAACCCTGGTCTTCCACTCCTGATCTCCCCCATTTCTCTTAAGTTTCACTATAACAACATCCCATAAAACGCCAGTGTGGCACTTAAGACGAAAGTCGTATCAGGTCAGATTTCTTTTAAGCTGTTTGACCAAAAAAAAAAAAAAACTATTAGATATCAATTTTTAGCTTCATACTTATGTATATTAACATTCAATTCCCTAAGGCTTGAGGTGATGTTGCATAGGTTATAGAGCTAACTGCTGAAGTTGTGATGCTCTGGATAGATAATAATAATAAGAATAATAATAATAAGAATAATATGTGGGGGCAGGTGGCATCATTAAAATCTGACAAGCTTTTAATGTTTTTTTTTGGGTTTTTTTGCAGATGATTGAGATTTACAACTCTTTGGTTATTGTTCTTTCTAGACATTATAAACTATTTTACGATTAACGATTTGTTTCCGCTCCAACACACCCACACGAGAGGGGCAGAAACCTAACATTTACTTACTTATTATTAAAAGTAAAAGTCCTAAATGACAAGATAACCATCATGTACTTCACTGCCACAGCAAGTATCAAATATATATTCAGCAACTGTGTACCTCATGGATCACGATGATGGTTTTCCAGGATATGGTTGGTTCAAAAGCTGATGTTACTGTTATGTCACAAGCTAATTATGCGTGAAACCACAGGGTTTGTTAGTTGTGTTGCAACTCAAAACAATTATGACCAAGTTGGTGATTTCCAACTGAACATATGAAAAGATGCTTCACGTGCACCTCGTCTCCCTGTGAATTTGTTTCCCTTATAGTGTTGCTCTTTAGAATCAAAACTATCCACAGCTGAAATTGTACTTTGCAATAAAAAAAACTGTGAGTAGAATTTATAGAGCGGCTCATGACGCTGACATAACTGGAACATTTGTATGGCAGCCATCTGCCAATAAAAGCTACACAGTTCGAAATTGAAGAACGAGACGTACTTTTTCTAGTCTGGCAATTTAAAAGAGACATTTCACAATGAAAAGCACTCTTCTCTATCCTTCAGTCTTGAACTAAATAATACGTTATAACTATGGAAACAGAATCCCGGTATTTTTTTGGCCGGCTCATGCTCAAAATAACCCACACAGATTATTTAGCAATTTGTTAACATGAAGAACACAAAATGTCTCCGGGAGATGATTAATATGTCTCTTTATAGTTGTTGATATTGCATGCTATCGTGTAAAGCCACAGCATGTACCTTTACTGAACCTGGAGAGGGGAGAGTGCTGTTTAATTCAGCAGAGAGCAGGATTATAAATGCAGGTGAGTTTGAATCCTAATAATGAAATGGACAGAGGTGGACGCACAGCTGAATGATGAGATGAGTATCAGAAGTCCGGCTCTTGCAGCAGGCAGGCCGGCGGTAAATTAGAGAAGTGTCTCAGGGAAGACACTCACATTGGTGAGAGAGGTTTCCAGAAGAGTTATGTCGGGGAGAATGGAGGAGTTGATCCACTGATTAAAATGAAACATAGTACAGAGCTGCACGCTAACAGACATCCCTTGCTCCTCCACCGTCCGCGTGGTATACCTGGGCGTCCACTGGGAGAAGCCCCACACTGTATATTCATTAGGAGGACATCAATTAAAACCGAAACAGCATGAGAGGAGCCTGTGCGCGGGTCTTTGAGGAGCAGTCCCTGAGCTCACGCCATGCTGACATTCTTCTCCCAAACAGGCAGCACTTTAGCACTACGCTATCAAACGATCCATCTTTACTATTTGGTGTGCCATTAAAGCATAATAGACGGCTCGATGGCATTACATATCCATAATGCTTAGTCCATGGCCTGTCAGTTATTCACAACTCACTTAAAAACATTCATATGGCTTGTGGTGCAAAACCATACACACTTGAGAGGCTTTCATTTATTTCCTCGTGAAGCATCATCTGCAGGGCTAAACGGCATCCATCACTGAGGAACAGTCACGCTGTCTCGCATTCGCTCCCGCCGTTTGTCTGCTAACCTTGTGTCATCCTGTGTAAAACTTAAATGAGAGACATAATAAGGGAGACAATGGTTTATTTAGCGTCTTTTGTTGGTGGGAGCTACATTTCGTTAAACATTCTTTTTTTTTTTTTACATTTTCTTTTTTTTTTTTTAAAGCAATTACTTTTTTTTCTCGGTATTCCACTGCATGGGTTTAATGACGCATCTCATCAAAACATGGTTAAATACAATGGATTTTAATATGCTCCATCTATATCCGAGATCGGCGTTGACGGTACTGTTTAAACAGCTCCCTGGGGTATAACTGATACTAGGATAACATAATGCACATTTCATCGTCTGTGAATTACTTTTCGCGAGCAAATAATGTGTTAATACGAGACGAGACCACATCTGACAAAATAACAAGTTCAAAATGTTCGACACAGAATTCCAGCATTACCTGGCGAGCTCATGCTCACAATAACCCAAGTAGATTATTTTGCAATCTGTTAACATGAAGAACACAACGTTGTTTCTGGGACATAATTCAATACTTAAATACTTTCATTAAAATTGCTAAAGCTAGAAAAGTCTTGTTTCTAAAATGGAGCAAGTTGTGGGTGATATAGTTCATAGTTGAAATGCACTAATTGTACAGTAGCTCCTTTTGGGTGAAAGCGTCAGCTAAATAAATGTAATGTAATGCTTAGTCCATACAACTTATGAGAACATAACTTATCTCCCTATTTGGAAAATAACAAACGTTACAGTCGTTTCTGCATTCGGTCACTTTCACCAAATGTGCAGGCTCAGTTTGTAGTAAAGGGAAGGATTACTACTTTAACTGTTGCATGAAAAATGTATTTCAAATGATAAGGAAAGGTCAAGTAAAATATGTTAATGAAAAGGGGAGGGAGGCAGGGAGTGGGGGGGGGCACCCTCCCTCCCTCCCTCCCTACACAAACTTACAGCCCACTCTGTACAGATAACGTGTGTATGGTCCCTAAAAAAAGAACTCATTCATAAAAGAAAATACAAAAGGCTTTAAGAGAAACCGTAGTGTAACTCATATCAAATCCATTACTTTTATCTTTCTGGTTTTAGAAATAATGTTGTTGACAATTTGAGTTAGTGTGGCTTGAAAGGTTTCTTTTAAAAAAGAATCAGATTTATCTTAAGTATATCCTAAGACGTGATCATTCTGACTGCAGTCTGGATGTGTTATGCATTAAAAAAAAAAAAAAAAAAAAAGAAATCTTCAAACAGAATATGTCAGGATCTCGAAAGCACAAATGAGCACTTGCTGAAATATTCAGTTTATACAGCCCCCTGTCTGATTGGCCAAGCTTCGATTAGATACGAGGATTCCCCAGGTGAGTATCAACCCCACTTTCATTTGAACAGGAAGTAAAATGAGAAGTCAACATTATTTAGTCGAATAAAAGGATATTAAAGAAACTTTGGCAGCCAAGTGTAGGTAATTGATTTATACTTTATCAACGCTTGTGCTGAGCAGTGTCCACTGGAGAGATGGGGTCAGTTTCCGTTACAATCTCTTTGCTTTCCTCGCGAGAACACTTAACACGGGAAGCTCTATTCTCACAGCGGTTATTAAAACTACAGCTATCAATAGAGGCCGCAGACATCCGTCAGAATACAAGCAAAAACAACGCTTCCATATCACTGCCTGATTAAATGAATTGTCGCGGCGATGAAAGTGATCTACGTTACCGAGGTGATCGCGCAAAGTGCCATAAATCTCTTTTTGTGCTCCCTTTAAAAAAGGTCAGCATTTGCTAAGATGAGTCCACTGTTCACAATCATAAGAGTGAGAAAAACAGGAAGCTGCTCTAAAAAAAAAAAAAGAGTTCCTGCCTGAGAAATAAACCGCGACTCGCTCATTATTGAACAGTGTTCCAGAACAGGCTGGAGGGTGAAACCAAGGTGAATGTACTGTACATTCACAATCATTAAACAGTGTTTAAATCATTATCAGGTAAGATGCACGATTCACCAGTAAGGATGGCACATTGGCAAGAGGCCGTTGGGAAGTTTTACCTGGAGACATGTTTTTTTTTTGGTGACCCAAGATGATGAGGAGCTCGTACGGCGGCTGTTAAAATTGTACATAATTTTCACTTTTTGATGACAGAGGCGTCTTGTTTTCTAGTGAACTGGTGCAATCAGTTGATAATGTCACAGAGAATTGTTTTTTGTTTACTCAGGTGGTAATAGAATACTATGCAGCACATAATGGAGAATTGTAGTACTGATTTTCTCATTTGGCAGGATCTTTTTTTTTTTTTTTTTTTTTTTTTTTATAAATAACCCCTCCATCACCACTGTGGCTCAATTACTAATTTGGTATTCAATGCACTTCCCAATGCTGGGCATGCAGCGGATACAAACAATTGTACACGCACATCCAAAACCAAGTAGGGCGGGTACTGAGCTGAAGGTGAGCAGATGATGAAACAGAAATAAATCGCTGGCACGCTGCAGGGCTGCAGTGATCGCTTACTTGATACGAGGAGACGTTTGGAGCACATCTGCTCTTCATCAGGATGCTGATGACAAGATGCAGACAAGACTTTTTTATTTTTATTTTTTATTATTGTTATGATCAATGCAGGACAGGCACACATGTTCTCAATGTTGGTCCAGTATTGGTTAAAAACCATAAATTCTGGATCCTACATTTCCCATAATGCAACTAAATAGCACTTTTCGATAGCATCATCTTGGTTATTTTTCTCGACTTTGGAAAGCTTCCTCCAGAGCCAAAATACATCCACAAACAACGTTTCTCACAGGCTGAATAGTAAAACTGCACTTCACGTGTGGCGTTAGTGGAGAGCTCCTGAGCCACATGTATTGTTCTGTAAATACGAACGGCATATTGCAGCGCGTACATATTCTTCCTCAGCAAAGCCACCCTTGCGATGCATCTGTCTGTGTTGCTGTTCTCTTGTTTGTCTTGGAAACCCATCAGTCTTTTGATTATATCAAAAGCACCATGGACATAAAACGGAGCAGGAAGATGAGAAACAAGACAAGAAAAAACAACTGACTCTGCGCAGCAATGCGTTTTATGGAATACCTGGACTCGGTTGATAACGCTTCAGGCACTAAAGTTGTCGGTGAATTATACAAATCCAATAAGCACTTAACAACTGCACGAAACACTTGGCGAAGAGTCGGCCACTTTTACAAAGCAAGTTTGTATAGCACTCAATAATTATTGGAGAGTTTTTTTTTTTTAGCAAAAACAAGTGGACAGACAAGGGTGTGATGGCGGCAGCTGCCACTGCTTTCCAATTTAAGAGCTTAACAGTGACTCGTGTGACTTGGTGTGAAGGAAATATATCATCTGTGAACTGTAATATCTGCAGATGTGTTTTACCAATCTTTACTCTCATACACAACTTTAAGTTGTATGGACCAAATCAACTATCTTGAACATACAAAGGTTTTTTTTTTTTCTCCTCCAACTGCAAACTAATTATCGGCAGCACTTAGGCAGTGTAGTACACCAACTGGGATTTTAATAACTGTTGAGTGGCCAGCTGTGAACTATTAAGACATGATGGTGATGACCAGCAGATTGAGAAATCAAATTCCCAAACAACAGCCAGCGATGCCTCCCATACAGCTGGTCCAAATAATAGCTTGTTTCCTAACAATTGCAGTTTGACAGTGCACGGTTGTTCCCCTAACACAGCCATAAACCTGTGATATGACCATCGGCATTGACCTCCTCAGATGCCGAATAGCTAAAAATGAAAGAAATGGATGCTCCAGAGAGAGCCTAGTGCTTAATGGCATCGAAAAATGTAGAGATGTTTACTCACCCTGTACCAAACAATCTCTCGAAGCCTTCCGTCAGTTTTGAAGTTACACTTGAGGGTAACAGTCTCTCCCACAACAACAGGAGGCAGGGGCTCTATGGTAACTGTCAAATATCCTGGGGGGAAAAAAGTAGAAAAATTGTTTTATTACAGTCATAAACCATAAAAACTATTTGCCTGAACAAGATACTTTTTATTCTCTTGCCGAGGTAAATGTTGGGCAACAGCAATAAAGTAGTCATGAATTAACAGTATGTTAATCATTTTAAAAAGCACAAGACTGACTGAGTCCGCACTCTCTTTTGAAATAGTGCCATGATTAATTTTTATGCAATTACACAACAAGCACTCTCCCACACGGGGGTTAAGTATCTTGGTAAATAGCACTTCAGTTGTAGTTACTCAAGGATGGTAGGAGCGTTCACTTTTCAGTGACTTTCTTAAAAAAAAAAAAAAGAAAAGTCAGAATTATCTATTCCTTGTTGTCAAATTCTATCTTCTTTGAAACAGAAAAATGTGCGAAATCTGCTTGATTGTGTCTAAAAAATAATTGCTTCTCACATTTAATTATTTCCATGGAATTAATCCTGCATGTTTTGCTGTAAAGTCGATTTAGGCTTTTTAACTTTTAGGCTAATTTATCTGAAGTTGTTTGGCCTTGAACAAACATGCTCAGTCAATAAACTCCCTAGAGAAGCAAAGGCGTCTGACGATCACAAAACTGCTTGTGAAGAAGTTGTCATTCATTGTCGATAAATATGAAAAATGAAATGAAAAGTGTCAGAAACAACAAATGTCCTGGGTTTATGATGGAAATGTCATTTAAAGGCTAATGCTGCCATTGATTTTGACAAGGGCAGCTCAGCCATAATTGCTATACAATAACATATCATTCGTATACTTAGAAATCAGAGACTCAGCTGTCTAATTACTGCCATTCAGTACATGAGTTCCCTCTGGTCAGATATTTGAAGTGACGTATATTTTCCATTTTAAAAAAAAAAAAACAAAAAAAAAAACTAACTGAGGCTTTTGTGATAACAGGCATAAACGGACAACAGCAACACACAACAACACATACACTGGCCAGTAAACACACCAAAAACAAAGTCAGGGAAAAGAACTACACTCAGATTGTTTTGTGTTGACCCTTCATTATTGTGCCCGAGCATCAGCCCTTTGCACAACCACGTGCACTTCGCACTGACCTGCAGGTACAGTTCTACTTTCAGAATAACATATATACACAAGGTGATAATAGTACAGCCTATCAGCATAGGCATAATGCATAACCTAGAACCTGGGGAGGCAATGTAGGATCCAAAAAATGCATTTATTACATCCATCTGAAATATATCTAGTGCACATTATGTGAAAAGGGCGTCTCTTTATACGCTACCACTGGCTAGCAGAGTGAGCCAGCGGCGCATGGGCTCACTTCTGCTTACAGAAAGCGACCTTCTGCCCAACTTAATAGCTGTTTAAACACATTCGGTATTCAATAAGGGGATTAGATCTTGTAAAAACAGACGGAGATCACAGTGCAAATATAAAAACGGAGTGAAGTTGGACCTCATGACCAATAATTTGTTGAGAAAAGAACTTAAACCGCTATGAGGGCATCATTGTCTCATTGAACTCTACAGGTGATCTCTGCAAGAAAAGAAATAGGCAGATTGGAGATAAAGAGAGGCGTAGCATTGGTTTGCAATACCGTTCATAGAGATCTGATTCCAGGCAAATGTTAAATATCTAAAAGCCCATTTTTTTCTTTTTTTTTTTTTTTTTTTTTTTATATAAACGTTTTACAATAAAATAAATTGTACTTTAGAAAAAGACAATAAACAACCCAGCGGATGTTTGATAGATAATGGAAAGGTCATATCTAAGACTTAAACAGTCAAGAATATCTAAGAAAAACAAGAATTCTCAGGAAATGCGCTCACAGCATGCTCACATCACTGCGGGAGAACTAGAGTTTCTCGAGCCCCGTAGCCCTTTGCACTCTATTGATAATTCTTAAATCCAAAGTGCCTCGTCAGCCCGACTGCTGAGTTTCTCATAGTTTATTTCACCGAAGTTTGCTTTCAAAATATAATTAACATATTTATTTCTTATTGGTGACATGAAGTGGAGGCGCACAGGGTTGTATTCTGTGACCGAGAGGAGGGCGGCTTATGACCCAGGCTGAAACTGGATCAAATGGATTTAAAATGTGCGCCTTTCACATACAGTAGCTTCTTTTAAAAAGGAATCTGACACCTTTGTCCAAAGAGTTTGAGTTAATATATGGCAGATGACACACCGGTCCAAAAATACTTTTAAAAAAAAATATATATTTATTCATTCTGCTAAACTTTCATTCAAAGATCTACAGGTCGCATATGCTTTCTTTTAGTATGCAATAAAAAAAAATAAAAAAACGTGTTACTGTTTAGTGTTAATGTCAAAACATCTTTTTTACTTTATCAGTTATGTAAAATAAGCCAACAATGTGAATAATGGATGTTCTTGATTGATTTATTTCACTTGAAATTAGCACTAACAAAAAAAAAGTACAATACTATAAAATACAAATACAGCCATATTATCAACAATAACCTCAAAATGTACCATTAAATGATTTTTCCTTTTGCTCTCACATGCTGAACTGGTGAAAGACCACAGCAGACATGATAATCCATACATCTAGTTAACAGTCACTATACTTGGATGATGGATCTCAAGATGCTGCGTCAGGAAAACCGTATGGATTTTTCACAATTACCTAGGTTTCTATAATATTTAAGAAAGTGTCAAAGAGACCAAGCCTTTACTGATTAATTCAAAAGCATGCACAGCAAAGTGAGTGTACAGCAAATGAAAAAGTGCACATAGTGAACTTCTCCTGTTAGAAAATGACGTCACAATGCAGCTGTGGATGTGTGTGGCCCGGAGGTGAATAATCCCCACGTAACAGAGAGTAGTGCATTACACTGCAGACATTCAGTGTCACTTGCTATTAAAACAGATTTAGTTGTGGGTATCTGCATTGGTCGACACGGATCAGGATGTCTCCTGTGTCAGCGCACCTAGATATGCTTATTAAAAGAATCTTAATTTAATCAGCAGGCTGAAGAGATCCTCTCTCTCGAGTCAAATTGAACGAATAAACCTTTCTGAAGACTGCATGTCATTAACACAGAGCTGATGCTCTTAGAGAAAATCCTAACCACTTACTACGAACCCACAAGAGGAGCAGCCTGGCCTTGTTAATGTCTCCCTGTGAGTTTTTTTTTTTTTTTTTTTTCCAAGAGAGGCGGTGGAAATGCATTTACAAAGAAGAAAAAAAGAAAAGAAATCAACTGCCTCTGTGGAAGGCAGTGTTACTCACTCACCAGGGAATAAACATGTGCCTTTAGTGAAGGAAATATTCAGTTATAGGTTGTAAAATATTCCTTCCATATTCTAGATTTCCTATCCAGCATGTCGTGTAGATCCTTACACTTGTTAAAAAAAAAAAAAGAATGGAACATAATATAAATCACTGCTCGGTGGTCTTCTTGTGCGGTTGCAGGGATTAATTGTGAACAATTCATTGACTATGTGGCACAGAGGAAAATATAGCATAGCCAATGACAGCAAAATGCTTCGGAGCGTGTGGGGAGGGATTTTTAAAAGAGCAAATTACATGGGTTATGCACTCGTGCCAGGGAAGTTCACATTTCAAATAATCCCTACGAGAAATTGGAGCAGTTGCAGGCTGCACACACCGAGACACGAGGGCACAATTCCCACGCAATTCAGTGTCAATCGAATGCCACCCAAATGACTTCATAAATTAGACACATTTTATTTGCCAATTCTCTGTTGAAAGTGTTCCAACGATGCAATATCTCTTATTACGCTTAATGCCCTTGTTAAAACGGGGGCTAATGTGGGCCACATTCACACAGCGGAAGGCGCGCGTTAATGCAACTCGGAGCGTCGGGGAAAAAAATATAAAAATCAACACTGTGCAAGTCGACATCGATCCGAGATAATTCAACACTTGTGATCAGTGTGTTCGCATCACTTCCAAGTCTTCATTGGCTTGGAGACACAGAATCCATTTCAACGTATCAGTGATTGCAGAGCAGAGATGTTGAGACTCTATCGCAGCTGTAGGCCACTTCCGATCACGGCCTTTCATCTGTTCCCCCGTTCTTCTGTTAAATCCAGAGGCGATCGGGCTTTTTTTAGGTTGTAGCTCCAACACTTTGGAAGAGCCTTCGCCATTCCATCAGATCTGCCGCGTCAGAGGTAGAAACTCATTTCTACGGGTCAGTCTTTTCATAAATCCTCTCCGTTTGCCTTTAGTTTGTTCATTTGGTCGCGTGCTGTAGTTTTTACTCTATGTACGCACGTGTGTATATACTGGATGTATGCTTGTATTTTTACGTGTATATTCTATCCTATATGGGAAGGACTTTGTAACTGTGTCCTGAAAAATTCTACTTTTAATCCGTCGCAGGCTCTCACGAACAAAATGGCAGGTTATTAGTTTCTTCAACCGGCAGAGACGCTACCTTAACTAAATGTAAAACATGCAACACACGATCCCAATCTATCACGTTATGACATATGGCAATTTTGAAAGACAACATTGTTGCTCTTATTACCCTTTATGTCGCAAGCTCCACTCAAACAAAACAGCTTGAAGTTAGTCTGACATTGTGCAGACTGTAAGAAAGCTGGAAACTTCAATGTGTTGTTACAAAATGTTTTCATAGTCAATGGGAAAAGAATTCTCCTTCGATGAAAAGAAAATCTATTAATGATAAAGTGTTCAAATTAACAGTAACGGGCTTGTGTGTTAATTGTATCATAATATGACTTAAGTGTCATGCTGGATAGATCCAGGAAGCACCAACAGGTTGTTGTTGGGTTTTTTTTCGTCTGGCACCGTGAACAGCTTTAGTTCAGCTGAGCTTGAATACAACAACTATTCTGTTTTCACGCTAACGCTGCACAATATCGATCCTTCCTGTGTTTCCAAGGCCTGCGTTCGAAGGGTATATTTATACAGGGCTCACAGCCACCTCCCCGTAAGCTTCTTCTGCATGAATCAGACGCTCTGCCAAGGCTGATTGAAATCTAACCAACAGCTAGTGTCACAAATAGCTCCAATTACTGAGGGGAGAGAACTAAAACAATGTGGATGAAGATTTTAAAACGTCCTCGATCCGAGGAAAAATGTTCCGCATCCTCAGAGAAAACGACGACTGCTTTAATCCGGTATATTTTATCATCATGGAATGGGAGGGTGAGCATAAGAATGCCTAAAAATGGTTGAAACAAATCAGCTTTGAAACTAGAATACATCTGACCATGAAGCAGAATACTTATACATCATAGTCCGGGCACATAAGCAAGTGTGGAGTGGCCAGAGAGTGCACGGCATTTAATTGGCTCATATTAGCTGGTTGTAGAGGCAGACGACGCCTCCGGCTTGTCTTAATCCATCAGAGGCGCTGTTGGAACAACATCTAATGAGGGCTGCAAACTATGCTTTCTCCCATTAATAACAGCAATTTGCCAAGATGCAATGAGAAAACAAAACACAGCCAATGATGGACCGGTCCAAAATGTGCCCGTTATTGTGCTCTGTGATTTATGGCTGCGGCCTACCTTTGCTTAGATGTCAGTGAAACTAAATGTATGAGAAAAATGGATAGCCGATTCTCCCAGCTCTCTTCCCCATCCGTGCCTGCGAGCAGAGTAAACAAGCAGCTGATCTTGTCTCAAACAAATTTAAGGATTATCACTTCCAGAAAGAAAAGTACGTGTGAAAGTATTTGATTTTTTTTTAGCTTTTTTTTTTTTTTAGAAAGGACAGTAGGATGGATGTAGTACCTTATGTTGAATCATTTACTATAACAAAGATGGGATGCCACGCCTCCAATATTGTTGTTCAGGTCTTTTAGCAAACTGAGAAAAAAATCTGTAATCAAAACACTTGTAATATGCCTGGTAAAAACAAAACAGGTTTCCACTACTGTATGAAAGTCCAGCAATGTGGGCACATGTGGTAATCAATACATTCACATAATAAGTGCACTGCTAAAGCCGGGCGACTGATTTGAAGGCAGCAGCTTAAGGCAAGTGAGCGAGTGATGTGCTATTAATGGGACGGCAGGCTCTCTGGAAATACCATGGTCGACGTTTTAATGCTTTACATGTTCTGCCAGCGATAACCTCTCCTCCGTAATCTTTGCATTCAGTCAGTGCTCTGTCGGTCCCCTCTGATACATTTTTTTTAAATTCTGGAGCCTAAGGCAAACAGGTGTATAGATTATGTAAATGTACCCATTATATCATTTATTCACATTATTCTGAATAAGAAATATTCACTAAGTGAAGAACTTAGTAGCTATTAAATCTCTTGAAGAGCCAGACAGATATAATAGAAATACCTTTATTGCCTCGTCCTTATATTTCTTAGAACATAAATAAAAGTTAATAAGGACAATGGGAGCAAAAAAGTCACTTCCGATATTCTTGACGTACTCACATCTCTGGGTTTGGTTGAATAGTTTAGTACGTCACAAACAAAAGGTGTACAAAACTGTTAAATACCAGAATAAATCACACCTTTTTTTTTTTAAGGAAAATCAATCCCTTTTCCAACCGTCGGCCATGTTTTTGTGATTTTTGTCCGTCATTACTTGCAGTTTTGTTACAGTTTTGCTTCAGCGTTGAGATGGGGCCCGTGGGGCGTCTCTGGTAGTCAGAGCTTTACAGGCAGAGTGCTCGGAGCAGGCACACGAGTGCATTGTTTGACAGCTCGCGTTGCCTAATGGCTCTTTGTTGCAAAGCTGCATCTACCTGTGCCGCCGCATCCCCACATCTTACAAATATCATGTTGTCGTAACCAAAAGTGATGGGCCAAACTACCAGAACAGATAACTGGCATTTCCTTTCAACTACACCAAGATGATTTCCTACCAGGATGTAACAAGCACAGAATAAATCAAAAGCTTGCTCTAAATGATCTCATCTATTCCTATTCACGTCTGATTGTGAATATGCATTAATATATTCCTCTGTACATCAGATCATTAATTTTGCAATTACTGTAACGCTGTCTCCCTCACATATTATTTTACTTTATATTTTTATACATGTATATTGTATCCCTATAATTTACCGTCAGCCCTATTTCATGTCTTACATTCTAACCTTCGCTCATGTTATTTTCTTTTTTCAAACATATTTAATGAGCATTGTTGGCAGGAGCCTGAGATCTAAGATATTCGTCGCCGTCGACTGCTTCTCTATAATTGTTGTGCATATGGTCCACATAGGTTGAACTTAACGTTAACGTTCCAGATTTCCATTTGTAATTTACTTTTATTATTTGTTAACAACAACATTTGCAGTGCTCAAAGAATTCAGCTATGGTTAAAAGGTGTTCAAAAAAATATATAAAGGGGTGTTATTATCATATTCAAATCAAAATTAAATCAAATGTATTCATACAGCCCAATACCACAAATGATATTCACTGGATCATCTTCAACAAACGAACAGTGTTGACAGTCACTGTGGATGGATGAACACTGCCAACTCGTCAAATATGGACGCACCAGGCTTTTCAACTAACTCAAATGTGTAAATCAATCCGTGTCAGGATTATTTCTTTTGGACGACTTTCACCCAGGAGGCATCCGTGTTCGTGTGAAAACAATACTCAGTATTGATATGTTTGACCTTACTGTTGTCATGTAACTCACGTACTTAACTAACCCAAGTTATTTTACTCAAGAAACACTTGTTTTAACCCGAAACCACAACGTTTTCCTCAGCCAAAACCAAGCAGTCGTGTTGCCTAAACCTAACCGAGGAGTTTTGAGGCGTAAAGTAAAGCTCAGTATAGCTGAGCTCAGGAAGCGTTGCGTGGAAGAAGAATCTGGATGACAGCTTTGCTGATTTATTCTGGTCAAGAACACAATCCAGTGGAGGTCTTCTTTTGTAAACAGAAAGCTGCTAGCTGATGCGTTTTTCAATCAGAGTGATTTACTGTTTAATGACATGCTTCAGCTTCAAGAGTGTCAGCGCCGGTCCATTGTAATCCACTGTCCTCCCACAAGCCTCCATACAGCTATAGTGGATAGCAATCACGAGGAACCCCATCAGTGGGTGCTCACTCTGAAGGGCCTTAGGCATGTGGAATTATCATGTCATTGGTGAGAAGAGTTGGAGCCAGGGAGTCAATGCAGCCAGCCTTCCCAAATGGAGTTAGTCAGATGTGTTTTATGTCATTGCCGCAGTTAGCTGGCAAACTAGAAAGCAATACATCTCTGATCCCACTCTTTCTTTTCTATCCCTGTATTACTGTAGTGTTCCGCTGCGATCAAGTACTACCGCAAAATTAGAATAGGTTCTTACCCTTACTTGATTTTAATTTGTTTACTTGCCGAGTGTCGTCCCATAAACCCTGAGGACCATGAATCCCGCTAATGACCTGACACGTAATTCAAAAAAATATATATATATACACCCAAACAGGGAAAGAGGCTTTTTTTTCCCCCAACTCAATACATTAAAAAAGACACACTTTTGGAAGATACAAGGTTTTAGTTGAACAGCAGCCACATAAGGCTTGTATGATAAAGACAGAGGGTGGGCCAGTGCTGGTGGCCCCCAGGGCGTTGGAGTAGCAGACCTTCCATGGCCACACCATCAGGGGAAAGTGACACACAGAGCCATGTCTGCTGTAGATTATCCAACAGGGAACTTGTATACAGGGATAGCTGAGCCATTAGCTCGTGTTTCCTCTGGAGATTTGTAAATCCTGATATAAATCAGTGAAAGTAATTTACTGTGCATTTGTGTATTCACATTCCCGGAGTGTATGACAAATAAGGAGGAAATAAATAGGTAACTTTAAAAAAAAAAAAAAAAGACCAATGCAGCAATCTTCTCTCAGCACCAGTGCTTAACACTTTGTAAGGATGCTCGGCAGAGACTGTATTGTGTGACTGAGCAAGGATTCGATGGTGTGACAATATGTGAGCATTTCACTTTGAGGCCGTGAGACGTCAGCGAAAGCACTTAAACGCAACACTCGCAGGGGTGACTAGTATGATTTCCACATCTTGAGCAATGACATCCGACAACTGCATGAGAGTCAAACATTTCGAAAATTGCATTATGTAAACATTGCATTAACCTGATTTTAAAAGCTATAGAAGAAGACAAATGTTTAAGGGCGTCCTTACAGCGCTTCCTTATGTGCTGTTGCATCAGACAAAGCCAACAATGCTATAAAATGGAGCTGAAGTGATGCTGTACTTTAATAGCAATCTCCTTCCCCCTAACTAAAGATTCAATATATTGAGATATCTTGAACATTTTTATTAGAATATAGCTAAAGTTATGACTTGTCAGTAGAATAAAATGCATTTTTAGTTCTTGAGGGGATATTGCAGCCCTGCACCATTCCTGCTAGCTAAATATAGATCGATCTGCCTTCTAGCTTCATTACTGCAGCTGGAAATGATTTGCTATCATTGTTCTGTGGCTGCCAATCTCAATAATTGAGGAAGAAATCAACCAATTTCTGCTCAGAGGGCTACATCTCTACTTTTTGTTTTTTTTTTCAAAAACAGCTGCACTCCCAAAAGTCACGCAAATACAGGTCTGAGACAGATATTTGGTGGAGCCATAAAAATGTGTTCGGACACGATAAGAAGTCTTTAACAGGTTCCCCCATCAACTTCTGTGCCCCTTTATTTGTCTGCTTATTGCCGTGTCAGTAAACCCCAGCAATTGATGTTCCTTCCAACATAAAGAGCGGGTTGGCCACCAGGGCACCTCGGCCAACACTCGCACGCCATGAACCTTCAACATAGGAGACGATGGACGGTGCACATGGCACAGTGAGCACACAGGTGGGAATCTGTTCATCTTTCAAGATCAAGGAACAGTCAGCGGGGTGTATCCTGTAAAGGAGGTAATGAGGTAAATCTGAGGTTTTTTGAGCTGACGACACAGTTCTTTTTCCATGTTTTGTAGCATTGTCGAAATAGCTTTTTCCTAAGACTTGGAGGATGTATGAATTTCACTGGAATTTTACCAAACTTGTAGTAAGTGTAAAATGACAAATTTTTCACTTGAGCATAACATAACTGGTAATTGGTATAGGGAAAAACACTTAGAACGTTCTATCAGGCATCTCTTGAGTAAGTAAATCAGCTGCGGACTTGAACTGAAGCGTGAAGTGGCCGAAGTGTCGGCTCTGCTTAGAAGTGTTTATTTTGCCTGAAAAAATAAGTGGACACCTGCAGTAGAAATAGAAAATATGTTCCCAAATCCTGCCTCAACCCCTCAAAAAAGTAATTTTTCAAATAGCATGTTAGAATGGTATTCATTATTCTTTATTCCCATTTCCATAGAAGCCTCTGGTACAAAGATTGTCGTGAAGTAAACACATTGGGATCTGAACGGGAGGCACAGTCCAATTCTTTATGGCGCACGCATGCACACACACACACACACACACACACGATAACAGATGGCCAGATACACAGATGGATAAATAAGTGATAACTATTTGTTCAATATTACGTTTTTTAATTCAGTTTAAAAGGCAATCATTAGGCTAGATTAAACTGTAACAATGCTACATCCTTCTTTTCTGTGCTTGTGTACTGGTTTTCAAATTAATATAACAATTTATATGCGATAAAAAAAAAAGGGGGTGATGTTGGTGTTCATTTAAAAAACATTAAAAAAAAAATATCTCAAATTCATCAGCACCAAAACAATTTACAAAGTTATCTGAGGGCTGTTTGTATTTTTCCATTACTTAATAATAAATACGACAAACACATCTAGAGCTCAAAGGAATGAAATGTCACAAAGCCTTGGAAATAAATATTCCAATCTGTTTTTAATAAGGTAAACAGGACCTGGGTGCCATATTAATAAAGGCCTCAAAGAAGTCATGATGCCGTTACCAAGGAAGCAAGTTGTCCCGGTAACCCAGAGACAGACTCACTAGGGTATCAATCACTGTTTGTGCATTCAATCTGTAGACCCCTGCATCACCACAGGTCATGAGCAATGGCAGGAAACGAGGGAGGAGACGGGGGCAGTGTGGAGAAATGGCCATTCTGAATGTCAAACGGGTAGATTTGAGGAACGCATCCAGCATGCAGGGAACATAAACTGCAGAGTCAATTTATCATAGCAGAACTGCTGCAGTTACAAGGAGGCCATTTCATGTTATTTCAGTGACTATTCACAACATCTTTGCACTGGTTTGCTCCTGTTTTCCCCCACTTTGAAGCCTCACTCAACCACTTCAGAAACACAATCTCCCACAGGCAGCATTTTTTTTTTTTTTTTTTTTTTTTTTACTCAAACCATTTTAGTGTTGAGGAAAAAAAAAAAGGGTGATTCAGTTTGCCTTGATGTTCCAAAAAGGGTGGGGTGGGGTGGGATGAAAAACTGTTGGCAAAGTGACCTCAATTAAGATATTGACAATTGAGTGTATTGAGTTCGTCCCCCTGCTGTTGTATCCTCATTCTTTTTTGCTTACCACAAAATACGTTTCCCTCTGCAAATCAGTCACAAGACAGAAGAAAAAAAAGAGAGATCTAGCTAATTTATAATTTAAATCTAATTTATTTAAGGGCAGAGGCGTCATGTTGTGCATGGTACGATATGGAAAACTGAAGTACACAATCCTAAATGTATGCATACACAATCGTCATACAGCCTAGAGGCAAGAAGACCCGTTTTCTTTAATTGAAAGTAGGAATGAGTGAAGGGAAAGGCACCGACATAAAAAAATATCTAAATCAAAAAATACATTTTTGTAAGCTCTTCTCAAAAGAGGAGACTTTTTGAAATATCAAATTTGTAATGTTCAAGGTGACTGTGACAAAAAACTGCAGTATGGGATCAATGAAAAATATCTAAGAAAAATGCAGTTCAATGGCTACAGAAATGCATCACTGTAGTTTCAAAGAGTGGCACATAATCACAGTCGTTTTGGAAGATTCAAGGCAACAGAGAGCGATCAAAGCGATCGTCGTAAGAGAACTGTTGGCTCGTCTAGCTTCTTCTCGGAAGTGTTAAGCTCAAGTGATATACAGAAGCTTTTTCATCCATTGTTTCATTGCAAGAAGGGAACCTAGTTACATATTATCAATAAAGCTTTACGACTCGACTGCTGTCCTCTCTGACACCGACTGTCTGCCTGAACCTGGACTCTGAGACTATTCACCGATTAGCCCAGTTCCTCAGCACCAATCTGACCCTGTGCAGAGGGCATAATGCATGGTTGCATATTACATCAAAAGACCTCAAAAAAAAAAAAAAAAGGTCGCGTGGGGGTTAGTTCATCACTCAAGAGCCAAGCAAACTGGTAAGGGGGATAAAAATGAAATTTGCATGCCGATTTATCAGCGCTGCAGTGAGGATTAAAAGGACTGCCAGCCCCCCGCTTACATCGCCAACCTACTGCCTGCGTGCTTTGTTTCAGCAGCTCTTAAACCCCCTCTGTCTCTCAAGATGTGCTTCATCACTTCAATGGAATCATGGCTTCGTCTGAAAACATTGCTGGATGAAAAGTAGGAGGCAAAAAAGGAGACAGCGCAGTCCTCTACTCATTGATACAATTCACCTCTATGAAGACGCACGGGCTTGTGGGTGAGGTAAGATAAAGCGTCCCCTTTTCCCCCCCCCTTTTACAATTCAACCTTTACCGTCAAACAAAGGAGAAAGGGGACACGCCCAAACCCAATTACGAGCTTTGTTTTGTGAGTGAGGAGGAGGCCACATGACTGCTGAAGAAACAAATAACACACTTCTCCACCCCCACCCACTTTCATTTTCAGTTTTTATCCAACGCAGCCGTGTTGGCACCACCATGCTTTTGTACTATGTGGAATTGCATCCCAATTTTTGTTTTTTTTCTTTACTAAAATCCACATAAAGTAACTACTCAGCTATGGCACCAGAATTATTCATTGCAGGGTGGGGTGGTGAGCAGACCTGTATTAAAAACCGGCAGAAGAGGAGACAGCTGTCCCAGCCCACGTTCTTATGTGATCTCTGCTTAGGGAACAGGCTGGTGTTCCAAAGCCCCATCTGAAAACAAATTAAAGAGGATTAGAGGCTGCCAGTGCAGCTCCTCTCCTCTCTGTTCTGGGGAATAGAGTGTCCTGCTGGCCAAAATGGTGACCTTCACACTGACTTCCTGGCCTGTGTATAGGTGCACCGCAGTAAATATTTAGGTCATTGTATGGATTCAGCAGAAATGTCCCAGTAAGTACGTTGAAGGTAGAAGGGTCAAACAGATTACATGACCAGCGGAATAAATGGGTGAATGTGTTAAAGCATCAATAAGTACATATCGTATTCAAGGCGGTCAGTGCATGTCTGAATAGATTTTTGAGTTTCTTTTGTTTGTTTGTTTGGCTGTTCTCCCTTTAAATAAGATTTGAAGTTATTTGTCATGAATGAATGCTCAGTATTATGGTTGTTGAGATCCAGGTCAGATAAAAAGTGTAAAGCTGTTTCAGTGCACAGTGTCTTCCCTGCTCTGCCATGCCTGCACTGCAGCCATCGTCATGTCTGGCTTGTTTTGGAGGCGTTCTACCTTCAGTGTGATCTTCAGCCAATAAAACATGTGTTCAATCCATCACATGAGCTTCAGCTGTTCACCTCAAACGGCCTTAATACTGAAGGTTAGCAATCTATCTTCACTGTCATGTCAAGTTTACTCTGCTGGAGTAGGCAAATACAGAAGTGATGTAACTGTCATCAGTACTTAATGACTGCACGGTGCATTGCCATAATCATTGATTAAATATGAATTTTCCTTGACTTTCAATTCAAATGCAACTTTTAAAAACATTCAGACTATCTCAAAAGAACACCGACATCCTCGGTAACTTGTGCGAGCGAGAATGCACCCGTACTTATCCAGTGAAATGTCTCAACGTCTATGATGTCGGCACACACTTTGGTATAGACACTCATGGTTCCCAGAGGATGAATCCTAATGATTTTAGTAATTCCCCGACTTTTAATCTACTATGAGGTTGACATTTGTCATTTTGAGTGAAATGTCTCAACAGCTAATGCTATGAAGTACAAACATGTCCCCAGGAGGATGAACTATAATAATAAGTTTGGTCGTCCCGTTTTTTTCATTTAGAACCATCAACAGGTCAAAATTTCCAACTTGTCCAATACTTTCATTTATTACTAATGCCATTCCCATCAGCCTCAGCTGTGCTTAACTTAGTGCTAGTTATTAGTTAGAAAATGTTCGTATGCTAAAATGCTAAACAAAGATGGTGAACATGGTATACAATATGCGTGCTACACATCAACAAGTTTGCGTTGCCTACGTATAAATGTTGGCATCCTGATGTTGCTATTTAGCTCCAAGCGCCACTGTGATCGAGTGCAGTCTCAAAGAGCTGCTGGCGTGCAGACGCTTCTCGTTACTCCATCAGCTCAAAAACATTGTCATATCTGGGAAACACAGACGGCAAAGCAGCGAAAACAGCTGTGACTGAAGTGAACAGAGCTTCATAAGGTTGATGAAATAACTTTAGAACTGTACTCATCCTGAAATGTATGACTTTACCTTCCGTTTGAAGCTGGGTAGGCCAATGTCAATCACTCGCCAAGGCTACCCGCTGTCGTCTTTGACTAAACCAAGGGCAATTTTTACTGATTAGACAGACACTGGTTTGATCATATTTCAACATTGTTCCCCCGTGGCTACAGTTACACCAAGCACTACTCAGTCTTCATTAACTCTGGTGTCACATGTTTAATTCTGCTGTCATTTTACCTGACTATATGTCCCCACCCACTGCCAGGGAGTGGCAGGTATGACAGTCAAATGAGCCATTTCGTTTATCCTGCGGCTATTTCCCTTTAGTCATTTTCAGATCTCGCTGGAAATGTGGAGTCATAAAGTCAGTTGGGGGAATATGGATGTCAGGATCTACGGATCACAGTAGGCATATTTTGGATTTATATGGCTCTGGATACAATGATACAAGCTACAGAGGATCAGTGTGATTCCATCCATTCATTACAATGACCGGCACCATCGTACATCCCTCTGATTATTAATATACTGCTGTTGCCCTGATGTCAAGCATTGTTGCAGTTCTCCATGCCTGGAGACATGGCTCATCAAGTGGAAACATTACTATAAAGTGGAATGACCCAACTATCCCTTAGGACACCTGTTCTTGTTTAAGATCCTTAAGGGGAAGAGTGATAGCTGAAGACAGGAATAAAATGGTAGAGAATTATGTTTATAGTTTCTCTCAAAGTGCACAAGACTGAACGGGAGATTGTAGTTATTTTCCAAAATTAGACCTATTCATCTGATCTCACTACCTCCATTATGCTTCTCAATTATTCCCCTAATCGTGCACTGCTGCATGCATTAACGGGTTATTTTTCTCTTCTCCTTCTTTTGAGCTGATGTATTTCTATAGATGAATGAAAGAATCATGGCAGTCTGAGGAAGCGAGAGAGCGAGAGAGAGACAGAGAGAGAGAGTGAGAGAGAGAGAGCGAGAGAGAGAGAGAGCGAGAGACACACAGGGGAAGTAGGAAGCATTGGTATTCACAGCAGTCCCTCCATTTTGGAATCTACTTCGGCACTTGGCTGCAGCCAACTGCAGCTCTGACACATGCACATCTCCCCCTCACACTGTTAGTAAAAGAGCTACTGTGTTAATTGGGCTAAACTGTGTTAGGGACGGGAGGGGAAATTAATGCACGGCTGTAAACAGGCATGGATTAATCACATCTGCCAGGTTTATGAGATCAAAGAAGATGTATGGAGCATGTGTCTAGCATTATATTTCCTGTACACATCTGGTGAATTGGGAAACATGCTCTACTTAGTGAAAAGCAGCTGAAAACCATCGTTTCTTTCAAGTCACACTTCTACGAGAACGCTATGTGGTTTCTCTCCGTCACTGCGTTGTGTCGCTGGTGGACTTCGCGGTGCCGTCTTATAATTACCGTACATAGACTCAACTAAATGGCAGAGGAGCCTACTATGCAAAAGCGCTTAACAAAACAGTTCAGTTGTAATGCACACCAACCTTGGCCCAAATAATTATTGTAGGTAATAGAGTGGCGTCAAATGGTTCAAATGACCATATAATGCTCATTTAGCATGCTAACCCGCAGTAAAACTAATTCAAGCAGAGAAAACTACTAAATAGTGACAGTATTCGCACTATTTGTCCAAACCAGTAAACTCATGTCTGCACAATTCATCTAAGCTCACCAGTGGAAGCTTTTTTTCTTTTTTTTTTTTTTTACTGATTGCAGAGCAGATAACAGATCCGCAGAAAAGCCAAGTTAAAGTCCTCTGTCAACCACTACAGAAGACAGATCAATAAGTCATATAAAAGCCATCCAGACATCTTTACTTCCCTTGTAGCGCGTGCTCACACACACACACAGCCAATCAATTCTATCACGTAAACATTCTCTTACATGTTCATCAGTATTGGTACAGTCAATGATAATAGGAAAAAAAAATAATTAATTGGACTATTATGTTGATTGCAAAGCGGCTACTTAATAACCTCTCTCTCTCTCTCTCTCTCTCTCTCTCTCTCTCTCTCTC
>CALSCE010010723.1:11421504-11455235 GCA_943593645.1 Bovichtus variegatus
ATGCTATGATCTAGGTGGCCAGGCCCGAGAAGTTCCAAATAAAAGTAAAAACACTGCATTGATCTAAGTGTGCAGACACATCTTCTATCAGTCAAGGCACAAAAGGCCTGGTGGCGTCAAAACTCAACCAACGCAATTTGGATCCAATAATTGTGTGATGGTGTGATAAAAATGAAAATCATCACAACTTGGACAGCTCAAACTGCAACTGTCCTATTCTTGGGTGAGCATAGCTGTAAACTGGCCAATAGAAAATAGCTTAAAAGCTTTCTTTACAACAACTTCAAAGGACAATATTATTCCTGACAGCTCCTTTCACGCCTCCGAGAAGGCCATAATTGTGTGTAGCGAGTGCGATGAGGGAATTTCAGCCACAGAAGACAGGTACATGTGTCACACAGATAGCTGCTGCTAAACGCTTGGATACTTTCTCCGGTTACTCTCCCACTATTTTTGACTCGTGTTTGTGCACGCAATTATTTATCTTCTTTTTTTTTTTTCTTTTTTTCTTTCTTGCATGTCAAAAATAATTGAATTTGTTTCAAACAGTATATACATCTGCCAGAGAAAAAAACAAAAACAAGTCGCTCTAAATAACCACCTGCAAGCAAACAAGCAATTCTGCGACCAGGCTAATTGCCATGAAGGTCAGGTTGGCGGCTTATTGCTCGGCATTGCTGCGTTCCAGTGCCACGCGTGCCCGTCACTCACTGCTGTGACAGACAGGCACTATCCCGATGCGCACCAAAAGGGTGCAGCAACACGCAACACCTTCAACTTATTACACATTGAACTTCATTTATAAACACACTACTGTAGATACGCCAGGACAGAAGTCAATCATTATGTCAATCATTCTGTTTTCAGTCAATACGATGGCATATTAATTCAGGACTGAGTCATATTGCAGTATACATGATTAGGAGTTCTCAATGAATGTCACACATGCATATTTCGATGCGTGTCTGTGCTATATATATTTTTTGGAGACACCGGGAAGCTTTTTTGACATCCTCCTGGATCCATCTTTTTAATATACGATCACTTCATAATTTCTGTCCATGTTGTATTTTTTACTGCGTTGTTTCTTCTGTACACACGTCACTTATTGCACGTCTGTCCTCGGCCTCTCCCTGAGGTTTCTTCCATTGTTCCCCCTTTCATTGTGAGGTTTCTTTTAGGGAGGACAGAGGGTGTCATATCCTGTACAGTCTGTAAAGCCCAATGAGACAAATGTGTCAGTTGTGATATCGGGCTATATAAATAAACTTGATTTGATTTGATTTGATTTGATGCTGTGCGTGTATATTTACTGTGGAGGCATTTTCACTGTACATCTTGTGCAAACAGTCAGTGTTAGCCAGTAGGGGTGGGAAGGATGGGTGATAGAGAGGCAGAGTAGTGAAGGCATAAAGCTAAATGATGGAAATCCCTGCTGTCACCCATGGGTCCCTGCAGCATGTTCACTCAGGATGCTCATCTGTCTCAGCTTCCCACTTTAGCAAATCGGTCTAAATAAGGAACACGAGAGGCATCCTTGGCAAAACCCTGAACCTGTCCACAAGGTCAGCTATCCCACCGGGGCCCTTGGTTACTGTCATGAGAGACCGGAGCAATCAGTAAGAACATCTGAATTAGGGAGCCTCCAACACTGCAAGTTTCTAGTCCCAGAGGCGGTGAGGATTGTACCGAAGCCTGAAAAGCTGAGAGAACAATGCCAGTCAAGACCTTGATGAGGGAACAGATGTATTACAACAGATTCGGAACGCAATTCTATAAATCTAATATTGACCTTCCCTGCGAAAAGAACGCACATACATCATTTCAGTGAACTGAGCTGACAATATAAATGATTAAAGCGGTTCAATCTACAAAGCTGCAAAAGGCAAGATTCTTATGTAAATCAACACCTTGCCTAGATGGGCTGCAGGAGAGCTCTGCCCCATTCCTCTAATTTAGATGCTGAAGATACACCATATTTGCACAAATAAGGCATGGCAATGTACATTACTCTGCCTGAGGGAAGGGACAAATTTAACCATAGCCCGAAACATAAATTGTCTTTCAAAACATCTATGAGTGAGCGTACCGTACAGAGAAAGCTGGACTTTATCATTTTGTTGTACCACAGACCAGGCCGGTTGGTAAACATTGCCTTAGCGTGAGTCATTTCCTGGCCTCACATTAAACAATTTTGAGAGATTGACATTTTCCCAAAAAAATTGCCTCACGATGCCGTTTTGAAGCTACAAAATGTTTGTAAATGGTTGTTTAAATGCAGTCTTAACTGACGACGTAGAATATGTTTGAGCAGATATATCCGTCAATTTGACATTTTACTCACATAAAGATGCAGAAAATGCTCGCATGTAATTGTTATCAGTCATTTTGCACCTTCAAATCCG
Source organism: Bovichtus variegatus (assembly GCA_943593645.1). Lineage (NCBI taxonomy): Eukaryota > Metazoa > Chordata > Actinopteri > Perciformes > Bovichtidae > Bovichtus > Bovichtus variegatus. Next base: position 11,423,910 of record CALSCE010010723.1, read on the forward strand.
CCTCGACGTTGAAACAGGCACAGACCGTTGCACAAATACAGCGATGCTCTGTGAAAAGTGTACAGCGCTGAGCTTGGTGATGGTTGCCGGGGTGTTTGTAAAAGCCCTCGTGCAGCGACTTGGTTTCCAAGCCGTTTCTTTCCCACGTTGTTCTACTTGTCTACAAAGTCACGGCTCACATGCAGCTGTCTGAATAAAAAATTGGTGTTGCATTTTCAAGTCTCCTCTCATTTCACTTATTCATTGGATTTCTCATCTAAAAATTATTAAACGACGGCCCTACTCTCCCAATGACAGGTGATATTCTGTGTCCCAAATAGCAATTTTAATGTTGTTCACTAGCTACAGATGCATCACAGTGACTCATGGGTTTTAATATATTATTTTGTGAGCCGTCAAGTCCAGGGACTGTAATAATGGTGACAACGGCTCATTGACTTTTAATAGGATGCAATTTGAGCTGAAACTCAGTGTTTAGAGCAGCAAAGTGGAGGACGACAGTAGATTGATTCCCCTGATTCCCTTAACTTGTGATGTTTCCTTGGGTTTTAAACACGGTCGAAGGAGGGGAGAAAGGGGAACAGTCAATGGAGCTGTAACTCTGAGGGGGCTGGTACAAAGGGGGAGCAAACCTCAACTTTGTAATGCAGGAGAGAGGCATCAAAGTCATTCAATGACAAGTAGACAGATACAATAAATATAAGGTATAAACCGCATGTGATGCTGGATGATGACACAAAGCTGTCCGATATGGCTGTCGCTCAGTCACAGATTGAGTTTGTAAATGCTGCACATGGATGTGTGACCTATGGACGAGCTGAGGGTTTATTTATTTTTTCTGCCTGGGTGAAGACAAAAATAACAAAGAGATTGTCTGTGCCGGATGGAGAAGTGGAGGGAGCTGGGGAGGGGTGGGATGAAGACAGGATCATTTTGACATTGCCTTTTCTGACATTCATAATGCTTAAAGGACACAGTGAGCACCCGGCGTCCTCCTCCCCTGTCGTTTTATGACAAGCTCAGACACTCCACAATCTGGTGGCGCCCAGGTACCATCACTCCAGTCATTATCTCGCAAAGCCCATTCCATTTGACCTCTGCAGTTGATGCACATTATTCACAATACGAAGAGCTCCAACATGCACCTCGGCGTAGACTCAAGGAGACGCGGGCGTAAAAGAGAGCGCGAGTGGGTGAATGAAGGACAGAAGGAGGGAGACAGAGACAGAGACAGAGACAGCCAAAGACAAGAGACAAGGAGACAATACGTGTGAAGAGACAAAGCAATAAAGAGTTTAACAACTCAGGGGAGACGGATCACATGCGTGTGTTGCACCTCCATTGAATACCGTGGTCACCTTCAAACAAAAATAAAATGACCGCTGTGCGTCTCCACCCCATGGCCAACACCCCTCCTGCTTCCTCATTAGAGCATAAGTGTGGCTCTAATGAGTAGGAAAAAGCCTCAGTGTTGTGGGCAAGATGAATGTATGCAAGAGGCTACTTCGCACCCCTCTGCCTGACTCTGGGGCGGCGTGCCTATCGCTGCGCTCGATCGGAGGGAACCTTTCTGGTGAGTCCTTCAGGACCAAAGGGCCCTAAGAGGCCCTAATTACATCAATCAGCCAATTATCCACAAAGCTGTTGTCATGGATAGCTATTAAGTGTGCATGAAAGCCTCACCGGAGAGAAAGACGCGGCCTTAAGGAAAGGTATCCGCACGAGAAAAGGGAGCCTTTGAGCAGATATTGTGGAACGTACGACCCAAACAGGTCGGTTCTACTGTGAGATAAAAATGGCAATCTCATCCCTTTGTGCCGCACGGACTTTTGTTTCTTATAAATATTTTGGCGAAGATTTGAAGTGCAATGCGGTGAGCAATATTGTTCATCCAGTACACTGTGAGTGGCATATCGTATTTAGAAGTCTAAAAGACCTCTGGCAGCTTGTGATATTTAAACCTGTCACTCTGCAAGACCATACCTGATATCTGAAATGGGTTTTTCCCTCTTGGGCTGGTATAATAAACGGGTTCACAGCCATAGCGCAGGACAATACAACTTTTACTATAATTCAGTTAAGTGTCAAACTTTGAAGGAGGATGAACATAGATCAGTCTTGCTTATGAATTTCTATATGGTACATCCTTTCATCACGTATGGTGGTGTTCATACCTCCATCTGTTCTATAAAACCCAATTATTCAGTGCAGGGATGGAACAGGGGGTAGAGCCTATCTTTCAAAGCACTGAGCAAAACTTACGGAAAACACTCCTCGCCAGTCTATTGCAGCACAACAGAAAAACATTCATTGCTACAGTATTGAACATTTAGTGTCCGTAGTCACGCTAACCTGCATTTGTTTGTACTGTGGGGCAAAGTGAAGAATGTGGGGGGGGAGAAACACACGCGTTAACAATGTAAACCCTGCATCGGAAATAGCGTAGAGAGTGTTGGCTGGCAAAAGTTTTTGACAATGATTATTATAAAACGAGATTATTAGAAAAGTTTACACATTGCATAACAGTTGGATGGGATAGGATTCTGGCACGGAAAGTGATGGAGTGATAAAAGTAATTGTCTTGCATGAGCTGCGAATCTGTGTCATGAGGAACAGCCTGAGCTTCTGCAATATCCAAAACAATGACTTATTGCTGGTGAATGCTCTATAATAGTACATTCTTTGCACCAAAGGCTATGAAAATAAAAAGAATGAGGCCTGTGAAGCGAGAATTGAACATTAAAAGGCAGTAAGTTATGAGGCTCCCGGAAAAGGTGGTATAGATTCATCAAGGCCAGCAGAAACTAGAGGAAAAGAGTGGTTGCTTGAACTCTGTGATGGATTAAGCTGTCTGATGCTGCTCATGACTCATAGAATAATCATTGTTTAGAACATGAGTCCATAGTGTATTACAATTGCATGCTGAAACATTACTGATACAGTAAGCCACTTTGGCAGAAGGTTATTGACTTTATCTTTTGCCATCTTAAGTTTTGGTTATGCAGTATATTCTTCTGCAGAAAAAAAAAATAGACTGCAGAAATAGTCAAAAGGTCAGGCTGGTATTCAACCCAACATTTCTAATGTGCTGGTGTTGAATAGCCTGAATACATACTCTTAGACAATCAAACTATGCTTGGAAAGTCTAGTTTTCCGTTCAAAAATGTGTTCATAGACAAATCATTTTGATAAATGTTGCTCCTGGCACTGGTTAAATTGCGACAATTTAGCTTTGCATTCAAAATTGCCATCAGGCATGGCCTCGTGTGCACAAAGTTTACGTTGAAATGGACACATGGATATAATGAGGGGATAACAGATCATTGAAGCGCTCTATCCAAAATAGCATCTGCAGATCGCATGTTTGCAGAGCAGTCGGTCGGAAACGATGCAACACATTAGTGGCCACTCAGAATTCATTGAAAAACCAATGGCTTTTTCAACACGTATACACAGGTCTATTATAATAACCTGTTTAAGATAGCACAGAACACGTAAAGCGAAGATTCAGATAACTCTGGACTTACTTTCTGGCCGAGCCTAATGCACTCTCGCGTGCTTGGAAATACTTCTTTCTGTAATTGGGATTCAAGTTGCATTTCAAGGTGTGAAAGTAAATGTAATGAGAAACAGCAGGAGAGCTATGATAAAACAACATACTCTAAATGCTGTCAATTTGGCAATGGAATTGATTAATTGAGTCATTTGACATCTCTGCTCAGTTGCCAAAAAACAGCTTTTTCGCCATGTCTCCAAGGAAATCACTCTTAACTAAAGCTAATAGGCTGGAACACTTTAGGAGTCAGTGACGTGAGACCAGACATAACTATCTGCCAATCAATCAGATTGTGTCCTCTTGCAGGCTTTGTCTCCTACATAGGCTGTAGCATGGTTTGAGGCATACACAGACATCGACATATTCTAAGGCGACTGGCAGGCCTCTGTAGAGGTGTGACAATACCTTAGGGTCAGCACTGGCACTCACTTGCCTTCCAAGTCCACCACGTGACGATCCAAAATGGGTGACAGTCACAGTGAAGACAAGGTGCCAACACAAGCACAAATTCTGTCCTTGTGTGCACTTCATATCTATGTCAGCCATGACAGCCACTCCACTTATGTGGTCTAATGAGGTGGCTCAAAAGCAGCATGTGACACATGCCGGAAAAAAGAAAAGTGAGCACAGTCGAGTAGACGGCCTTTTCGGGAATTATTTTTGAGAGCTTGACATTATTTTCGTCATTGACTTTTAGAAGGGTGTGTTAATAAATGGCAGGGATGTTTCAGAGTCGGTCTGCAAACTTGGTTGAAAAAGAAGTTTGTGGTCATGAATAATGCTCTAACTAAGTTCACTGTTCCACATTTTGCCTGTAAGATTAATCACCTTCTTCGTAGCAGCTTTATTACAACGTGGTCGGTGTAGAAGGAGCGACTCCATCTTTTTTTTTTTTTTTTTTTACGAGGCTATGGTTTGTTTATTTTTCAAACACTGCAACTGGTTTTACATTCAAACTAAAATATTTCATATATTGTATTGACAGAGAATGGGCCATTTTCGTTGCCACAAAATTAACTACAAAAAAAAGGTAATAATTTGGACTCAAAACAATATAAAGTAGCATTCTATATTTCCAGCGTGATTGTTGGGAACAAATGCCTCTCAAACACAAAAGTGTTCATCCAATTTCCATGTATTCCTATTCATAACCTACATGGAAAATATATACTCATGGCAAGTAAAATACTATGAATATATGAATTGCTTACCCTGCATGTATTTCCAAATAGCAGGTACCTCGAGATTGAGATATCTTCAAATCTCGGCTCAGAGAACACGCTCTTTTTGGTTCTTCAGTTTACACAAGCATATGACTGGTAACAGGAACAGATTTACATTCAACCTGCTTGGTTATATGAAAGGTTTTAACTTGGTGATCAGAAATCAGCCAAGTAAGGTCATATTCCAAACGAGGGGCCTGCACAGGACCACTGTGCATCCATAAATGAGGAAGTATCCTGAAGCAAGACGCTTAACCCCCATGCGCTGCACTAACTGGCAGGCCCTGCAGGCATAAGGTGAAAGAGGAATTTCATCCTCAGGCCATGAAGAGAGCACAAATGAATCCAACCACACAGAAGAAATATATATGTGGTGCAATGAACAGAGGACATGTGAAAAAGGTCCGTTAGATTTGTCTTTAATATCTATTATGAAAACGTGTAAATTCAAACAATTGAGTAATATTTCAAAAGCATGTTTTTTATTTCAATATATATTGCAACTTTTAAATGATTCAGCGGAGCTTAAATTATTGCACAAGTGGGCCACTTCCTGGACCTACAGGCTGCTTTCTTCCTCGTCGTTCCGGGAAACAAAAAGCTCTTGCGGATCGTGCAGGTTTTTTTAAGACGTCGACTATAGGTTTTAAATTTAATAGGGAAGCAGCTGCTTCACGACCCAAAAAAGCACTTAAAGAGTATGTTGAATAGGCTTTTGGTTTGATATTGCACATCCTTACGAAACATTTATTTATTGTATGGAGTTGTATGCTTTTTAACTTATGTGGGGGGGGGGTTGGTCAAAATGTGGCACAGGCATTGATGTGAAAACTCTCTCTGCGAGTCATACGTTGATGTACAGGGATGTTGTTATGCAGCTGATTACAAAGAAACTAAGCGTTTGTATTGATTCTCTGGTCACATTGACTCAATTCCGCCAACATAATTTACAGACATATTCTAAGAATAAATTAACTCTTGCCGAAATGTCTAGAGATGCTTTCAGTAGCTTGTGGATTTTGAAAATGAACATATGTAAGAATATATAGGAATGTAAGGGGAACTTTGCGGTATTACAGTTAATATTGCATTAGAAAACTATCATATTAATATAATAATATTAATGATAATATTGTATAGCCAAAGGCAATTATATCAGTGTTTTCCAAAATGTATTATTCTATCCAGTGAACCATAACACAACTTATAAAAATAGATGGTTCTCATCTGTAAATTACCTAAATCAAGGGAATTGAATAACTGTTAAGGGAATTATTTCACAGGAAATAGCACATCATTTTGGGAAAGAATCTCTAATTAAGTAATGTCTATTGCAATGGCCTTTGATCATTTCCAAACAGCTTGACGTCCTCTGTAGGAAAAAGCACGTTATCTATCACCAGTAATGCCTCGCAATAGAGCAGCACTTAGTCCTGAAATTGCACCTTTTATTCTCTTAATTCACCTGCAATGTAAAAAAAAAATATTTGAGTTTGTGATACAATGCATCTTTAGGCTCTCTGAATAACCACGGAGCTCATTTTAATTACAGCATATTAGAACCCACATTTAACAAGAAAGGGATGTATTTTACCTGATAAGTGAAAAAAGATGTATAATAACAATTTTTTTTTTTAATTATGCAACAGTGATGTCATCCATGAGTGTGGGACCATTTAGCTTTTTTATTTAAAGTTATACATGAAGATGTACAAACAAATGATATTACAAAAAGAAAAGAAGAAAGAAAGCATTGAATAAAAACTGAAATGTAAGACTATACATATGTGTATTGTCTAAACTTTAGACATTTGGGCTATGAAAACTTTCTTCTTATTGGGATTAAAAAAGCTCGCTCCGTGCTTTGTTGTCTTTTTTGTTTTTGTTTTTTCTGTGCCATGAACTACAACCATGTATGCACACAGTAAACTACGTTACCTTTAATAGACGACTGTGAGGCAAAATGGTGTAAAAACAATATTAGCCATTTAAATAAACACATACTCTACAGAGAAATATCTGTTTATGTGAAGGGTATAACTGTATACAATATAACTCACATATTACAGCCATAAAAAAAACAAACAAATGCAATTTCTGACTGGGTGCAGTAGCTCAGCTAGCTGTATATGCTTTTATTTATTTATGTTTTTAAAGAGAGATGCCTCACTTCCAGTATCATTCTCTCTGTTACTGCGATAAAGTGAGTCCTTCACCTCTCCATTCTCAACACCCCATTGGAAAAGTATTTTGCTGTGCTGTAGTGCAGCTCATTAATATATCTGTATCGTGATAAGCTTCATTTATGATCCAAGTACTGTACAAGTACTTGGGAGACAAATGGTCACTGGTTCCATTAGTTCTATTAGTTCCGTCATACCACCGCTCTGGTGCGGACCCTAGTCACGAAATGATGTGACGGCTCAATTTAAAACATAGGTAGTGAATTCAGTATTGCCCCCGTGCGTAAATCTTAGTGCAGCCTCGCAGCAAATGAGGTTTCTCCATAACATACTTCATTACACAATTAATGGAGATTCATTTTTTTTTTTTTTCGTTAGTTGCGGCAGCAGTGCGAGCGCACAAACAAACTAATATTTAATAAGATGTTATTATAAAACTTGCTTAAAGATATATAAATATTTGTTAGCTCTCCTTGGCACATCATTCTGAACCACACACGTGCATATTTGCTTACAAACGTTCACACCTGAAAACCAACATTCACACAAATGTACTGTAGGCTGCATGCACACAGTCGAGCACACACTTTCCCCTCGCTGCCTGCATAACAAATTATGTTTATGCCTTCAGCACTGGGTTGATAACACTTTAGTAAATATAGATTGTTTATGGGTAGTACATTAGCACACATAGAGTCTCAGCTGTGCCTCCACTGACAAACAAGGACAGGAAGCTCAAACAATGTCTGCTCGTGCCAGAGTCAGTAACAAAAAAAATACATCTCCATTTATTTGCAAATGGAAAAGTTTATCATGGGGATGAACTTTTGTGGGATGAATGATGAATTCCACCGAGTTATTGGCTTCTGCTGTCAAGGTTGCCGTCTTGTCTCAGACAATTTTATTCAACTGGCAACAGCCACCAAGAGAGTTCATATCAAATATCTGCTCTCCTTATTATTCTAATGATCACTGTCAATCTTGATGGATTAGAGTATGCATTATCGACCTGAAAAAGTATGAGAGAGAGACGGACCCAGCATGCATCACTGAAGGAACAGTTTGGTTTTATGGGCAAACCCATTAGGCGCGTTAATCAGGATAAAATGTCTATCTCATCTATTTTCAGTGGCTGACCGCAATAATGAGTCATTAAACATTGTGTTTCAGAGAAATCCATCTCCATCTTGGCCCAAAGATATTCTGAGATTATTCACATTATCTTTTACTCTCCACCAAAGTATAGCATCAGATCACATTTTAAAAGACACAAAATTAAATAAATCAAATGAAAAACGTATTAAAGATTAATCAGGAGGTAAGTCTTACCACACACAGCCTCCATGCCTGTTGAATCATCTTCTACATAGGACGTAGTTTTGTACCGTGCCCAATGAAAAGACCGTCTCCGTATTTTTGAAGTGAGGTTCGCTGATATTTGCAGACGTCTGTTATGACATTTGATGTTTGTTTGCGAGCACATAGTATCCTGGAGACGATCGCATTTCCTGTTCGAAGTCATCCTCCGACTACAATGTTGCCATGGACATTTTTCTAATACCCATGTCTCAGATATAGACCTGTAAATAATGAGAACACTACTATCTTTGTATCTCTTGTGGCCTGCTGGACTTCTACATTTATTATACATTCAGACTTCTTGTCATCCAAAAGTACAAAATTTAAAGATTGTTTGTGTGTACATGCCGCTGTACAATAAACAAGTAACCCACAAATCCATCTATACTTTTATCCATCCATGTATGGCTGTGGTGATATACGGTAGATATAAGAATTATTATTATAATTTTTTTTTTTTTTAAAGAACCCAGACACGGTCCTTTAAATGTGTCATTTCTTTGTTCAAAGAATATTCCTTGCACATCTACTGTAAAATTTCAAAGTGACCATTTCAAATGTTTTTTTTCATGTCTTCAAAACTATCTGTACTACAAAAAAAATAAAATAAAAAGCAACAGCAACACACAAAACTTGTATACCCAGAGGATAGAATAATTCAAAATGCATGTAAACTGTGGGTGGCAATCTTGAAACAAGACCTTCAAACAACGTAATCTGAATGACAAAGCTGCTTTCATCAAACAATGACAACAGAAAATATGAAAAAAAGAATAACCGCAAAAGGGGGTAAACCTGCCATGTCCTGGTGTGCACAATAAAAAGAAAGTAACATATGTGGCCACTCAGAACCTTTACATTTAGATAATGAAAGATCCCTTTAGCGGCACCGGTGGGAGCTGAGCTCATCACATTTCTGCGTCCATACATGCAATTGCTTAAGACGGCACAATAAGAGCTAATGATTCTCCAAAGATTATCCGTGAGAGCGATGCCGTGTGGCTCTAACCGGCTTCATTACAGCAGGTGGCTGTAAAAGCGAAGAAGTCAAACACGAGCACCAAGTATCGACAGGTAACAGCCAATCAGAACAACTTACGATGAAAAACAACGTGAATGGAAATCAAACACACATTTAAATCCATGCCCATTCATTGCATATCAAAGTGATTTTTCAGGCCTGGATAACGAGACAGACTTGGCAAATGTGATATGTGACACAAGCAAGACAAATCATTACTTGAAAGCTTTTGTAGTGTTTCTCATTTTATCGCAGGACAAGAGCTGCCGAATGATTTTTCTCGCAATTAAAAAAAATAAAAAAAGATACCACTTGCCCAGCGACGCTCATGCTGTGAAGCAGCGCTGACAAATACCGTTTGCCCTCCAAGATTTGAGAAGGTCATTCATAGTCTCAGTGGACATTAACAGAAATGCTTTATATCACACATTTGGGAAAGCGTTAGAAGCCAATTAATCTCAAAGTGGCTGTAATTAACGTCATAATTAATAATATATAAACTGCTCAAAAAGTTTCAGGGCTTTGGCTATTCCCTAAAATGTATCAACATGGCCTTTTTTAATACAATTATTAGAAATATCAGCACATATATAGTATTATTATTATTATTATTCATATATATTTTTTTCCTTCAAAGCTAACATGAATCCCGCTTCAGGTAAGTGACACTGTATCCTGTAGGCCATGACCATGTGTGTGATATGATCCTTCATGTTTCTTGCTCGTGGGATAGCTGTGTGCCCTGGTATCGTTTGAACATAGAAAGTGTGCCGTGGCAGAAAAAAAGATTGGGGAAACGCTGCCTGAGGCTGTGTGCTTACTTGCTGAAACTCTTCAAACTGGAATCCTCAACAAAATATGCTGCGGCCTCTTCTAAAGCAATTTCTGTGCGAGACTGTGTGGATAACATGAACTACTCGATTTGCTTAAATTGTACGCGCGAGCCGTTTGTGGATACGCAAGTGAAATTGCTTTATTTTTTTTGCTTTATCTATATTTACGAAATGGTTATGAAATATACGGTTTGTGTATATTTAGTTTGTTCAGTGTGTATGAAGATGCATTAGCAAGATTGTGTGGGCGCGCGTGTGTGTGTGTGAGAGAGAGACAGAGAGAGTGAAAGGGTGCATAAAAGGCAATAATCTACAAAACAAGATTATTTGCATACGTTTTAGAATTAGGCTGCCAGCCTTCTCCGCCTGGTGTTTAATCAAGCATTTAATCAATTCACCACAAACAGTTCTGTAGAAACCCATCTTACATCCTATCCGAGCAAGCAAACCTGCAACATGTGTCAACATTCATTCACACACAAGCTAGCGTCACGCGGCACTTGGTTTAATGCACAATTCATAATACACTTTGGTTTTAGCTACTCACCACGAGAGGGATTCAACCTACAACCGAGTCAATGAATCAGGATTATATAAGAGAACAAAAACACAGAACACCAAAATAACGGGAACAAAAGAAAAAAAAAGAAAAAACATTAATCATTTCCATTGTGGCCCTCAGGTAAAGTACATGAAGAACTCCCCCCCGACTGTGCTACACAGATAAATGATCGTCTTGTTAACTAATAGTTAGAGATGAGGACAACCTTAGTGTCTCGCTCGGTGAAGATGTCTGGGCTCTAGAGGCCCCACAGAAATGACTGGAGCCCTACAGTTGAACTTTAGTCGTTTTGTACAGTCAGGTGGCAGTGAAGATGTCGCGCGCTGATGGTTGGGAAAAGTTCTCCTGTAATTCTCTATTGATTACCTTTTGCTGACTCTTCGCTGGAGAGCACTTGGCGAGAGGTTGATTTTGTCTGGGCGCTGTTCAAAGCAGAAATACATCTGGTGATCGGGGAGCATTTTAGGGAGCAAAACCTAAGATGGTATTTTGCAGCGAGGACAGACTCGAAAGCCAAGCAGGAGAGCTCTGGCGCGAGACAAGAGTGTTCCCTGTACTCAGAGCACAACCTCCTAAGTAACACTTGTTCTAGTGCCTTATGCAATTTTCTAAAGAATACCCAGCAGAAAGAACGTGTACGGATTTCAAAAGGAGCATAAATGCTACCTGCTTCGCAGATAATGCGTCTGGTGCTGCAATCTCCTTTCTGTGGTCCAACCGTGGAGATTTAAATGTATTCATTGAGGAAACTTTTCAAAAAGGCAAGGAGGTCCTGCCAAGGTGAGTGACTTACAAATGAATAGTCGCACGAAGAAAAAGAAAGAAAAAAAACCACTTAACTGACAAAGGAAATAATTAACATCACTTTGAAGTTACTCCAATGGTGCAGTGAACATGTGAGGTTGACAAAGTCTAATACATACAGGAAGTGGAGAAGTAACTAGTAGTGCTCAGTTAATAAATCATCAGCTAATTCAGACATCACTATGAAGGAGAGACCGTTGTCACTGTATATTGCTCCCTTAGTGACTGGACTACAAGGGCCTTAACTACTCACTCAGGACAGTCTGAGGAAGCCTGGCCTTCTGAATATCAAATAGTCTTCAGCGCCGTCACCTGCCCTTTTCTCTGCCACTGACTTCATACATCACTGTGTTGTCTAAGAAGAGCCCTTGGAACATGGAATTTTTATGAGATTGCAGTTATACAGTGTCTGACTGTATTGTCAGACACCGGGGAGCGCTGAAGAGACTTATTCCTGCAGAATCAACAGCATAGGTGTAACATGTTTAAATACGGTAACTGCAAATATTCTAAAACAGAGCCTATGCAATTTTGGCAAAGCATTTTTTTTAGATGTATTATGTGGTAGAAAGCTAACAATGATAATGATTACATTCTATTCTCCCTGAAACGGCCACTTATCAGGACTGCTTGACTGCTGCCGGTTCAGTATGGAAGCCTTACAGTAAATGAACCACTTTGTAGCTTGCATCATGCTGAATGAACTGTGTGAGCAGCTTTAGAAGAGACTAAGATGAAAGAGCAGAGGGTTTTGGACTAATTATTTCTGCTTACTTGATAAGGATAACTCGCCATGACCACAGGGCTAGCCCAAAGTCTGGCTGTGTGACAAGCACGGTCACTAATGTAAGAAGCAGCACGCACATCCAGACAATTAAAGGAAAGGTGGAGCTCAATGGCATTTGGTTTAAGTAGCACACATTACACGGGACTTGTGGCACGTACCAAGAGCGACGTTTGAAATTCTGACATCAAAATCAAACGTTGAGAAATTTTTTGTTTTGTATCACAAAATACACCCATCAAAGAGGAAAGTGTCCAAGTCCTCACGGATCAAGTGTGTGCACCAGTGACAACACTGTAGTAAATATAAGATAAAGAGCAAGACTATCTTACGTAGAGGATGCCACTGTACAGTCTCCGTGGTATGTGTGCCCAAAAGTCTGTGTGAAATTAGCATCTAATTTACCAAGGCAGCGGCTAATTAAGCAAAAAGACTGCCTTTAGGGCAAACTGAGGCAGAGCTCAAACATGCGGCGGTGGAATCTACCAAAAAGTGGAGACAAGCTCAGAAAACAAAAAGAAAAAATCAGTTTAGCGGGACTAAAATAGAAATCCTCATCAATGAAGTAACAAGCTACCCAAACTTTTTACAACATTACGATTCCACTCTACCTGAGCAAACTTAGTTGGGCATCTACTGCGCATAAAATTAATGCAGTGGAACTCTTCGAAGGAAATGAAAAAGGAAATGGAATGACATAAAGGACACGCACAAGGAAAAATGGCTGCTTATGGCGAAAATAATCGATGGTTCCGCTGGTTTTGTAGACTCTCGCAGATTCGGATGTCACTCAACAATAGCGAGGTTTTACTACATGCTTGTCTTTTTAAAAATGTGGAACCAAAATGGCCTCTTTGGTGGTTTCAGTGGTTTTACGGTTTGGTTTAGTTTTCAAGCTGTTAAGTGCAACGTTGACTGACATTATTGAGATTCATATCAAAATCAAAAAAATTCAACAACGCAGCATCGCTCGCATGGATAATCTTTGGATCATTAGCTCATATTGTGCCATCTTAAGCAATTAAATGGACACAGGAATGTGATGCTTGTTTTTATTACTTAAAAAAAAAAATGAAATGCCCTTCACCGAAGCTTTAATTTCATATAGAGGGGAAAATTGCTTCTTTTGAGAGCTGGAGAAATTACAAAAACGACCGTTGCGAATTGCGAGTGCTAGTAAATCCCATAGAACAGATATTCAACCACATTTATCGAATGACATCCCAACGTTTGCGCGACCCCATTTGCAATGTATATGTGCAAAAAGAAAGGAGGCAAAGTTCACTTAATTGCAAGGGCAATGTGCGGTTCAGATGACAAGCGCCCTGTTCTGACTGAGGAGGCGTTGTGTGTACTGGGGAGTCTGGCCTGGAGAGCTGCTCTCTTCAGAAGGATTAACAGAGCCTGCTTTCTCCTTCCGCCGCCACAAGAGAAGATGGTCCTCCACACTAAACAACTAAATATTCCGTATTTCGTCATTGCTTCACGACACACGCGTTCTAATCTGACGCCCTCATCAGCAAGACAACATCGTTTATCAATGACTGCCAAAAGAAACGGTTACGAATCACGGTTTTAAAAAATGGTTCATATTAAGGTTCTCTGTTCTGACACCGCTATAGATCCACATCTGATTAATTTTCATTTGCTTTTCACGCGAACAACCGGGTGCAAAAGTATGAATGTCGTCCAGGAGATACCGTCTGAATAGGTGTTGCGTGATCCCGTATTCAAACAATACGAGGAAATAATGAAATTGGAAATGTTATGTTTGGGGAGCCTTTCATATAAAGAAAGAAACGCTTTGTTGACACATTCATCCACCTTGACCTCCTACAGTATGTGGACTTTAAGACTCTATAACAACGTCACACTGCTTCCAACTTCACCTCTGATGGACAGGAGCCATAGTTCACCTGGCTGCTGTAAAAGTAAACATAGGTTTTTTTTAGGCCATGATCACAAACAACCGTTTTTCGTGGGAGAATAATGAGATGATGTCTCCTAAATATCAATTAGGAGTTAAACTAAATCAAGATTTAATTATAGTTTCCAGAACACTAAGAAGCGCATCGCACGTTACATGATGTTTAATAATGCCTTATATGTTAAACGTGGAAAAACCTACAGTATATGCAACATGTTCTAATAAAACCAAAAGTAAAAATAAATGTTTTTCTTTTTTCTTAAATGACATTTTGCAGGCTATTGTTGGTCTGATGTTTCTCAATTCATTTCAGTTTCTCTGTGACTGGGCCATCTCATTCCCCAAACCCCTTTTTAAGAAGCGCACAAAAATGTGAAAAACAATTATGTTGCCTAAGCTTCTTTTCCATAATGAATCCAGCCCTAACATTTGTGGTAATTGCTGCGATTATTATGTTCTGTTCATATGTAATGAATGTGCAATGGCTGCTTTGGCACAGTCAGAAAAGAATGTCAGAACAGATTTTGCTCCCAAATTGTGCTCAGAGATCATAATGATTTCTGACCATTAATGATGGGCACACTTATGGTCTTCATATCTGCAAAGCCCCTAACATTTAAAACATTTTATATTGTTATTAGTACATTCTGCAATACACTTCCAATATTTCTATTCTCTCAGAGCGATGGTCTATGCTTCATTTGTTGAATCTACATTTGATTAGTTCCCCAGCTATTTGCTTTTATTATTTCCATATGATGAATAAATGAATGAAAATGTTCATTAAAAAAAAAAAAAAAAAAAAAAAAAAAAAGCAAATATGCAGACGCAACTGTAAATGCTTTCACATTCATACAATTTTAAAATATTTGTTTAGCAAAATGATTAAGAACATAAATTATTATTATTTTTTTTTAATGGCGTTTCGTGGACTGGCTTTTGGCAGTGGGTTCTCGGGACAATGCAACCACTTATTAACCTTGGTGAAAAATCACCTTGCTTTTGCAAGAGTGGCAATTGAGATGAAGTCACAGCCTTGGCTACTCTCTTCATAATTACACCCACTTATGTTTTTTCTTCTCATCACTTGATGTCCTTCACATCCTCCAAGTTCTTTAATCTACTGTAGGATTTAACCGTCTTTATTGGGCTATGAATGTGTCACATGTTGTAATCTCTGTCCACCACTTACCATTCCTTTTATACTCCACACTTACACTGAGATACCTTCCGCTGAAATATTCCACTTTGCCGATCTTCTCGGAAACGTAATTTTCAACACTATATTACACAGGGTAAACATGTCAGCAGTGACCAGTGCAAGGAAGAGATGAGTCTAGTTCGAAATTGAAATGTCACCTTAAATGTTAAAATGAATAATACACTTCTGCTCTTTAACAGCCTTTCCATCATGTGCACTTATATCTGTGATGGATTCCACGTTTTATATGCATTTAACAAAAGTAGTTAAAATTGGTACAATTAGTGAAATATAAATAATGAACTAATAAGTATCAAATGAATGGTAATACTTTGGTGCAATGAATGTCTTGCTGGAGATCTATGCAAACATACACAGGATCTCTTTTTTCTATATTTGATTTTGCTTTGTTATAGAAACAACTAATTGCATTAGAGACATTGCCATTTCCACTCTCTCTGCATGACGCCTCATAAGTGTAATTACTGATGATATTATTGACCAACTATCAGACTACAAGCTCAGCCGGAAATACTGGAAAAGTGGAGTTAATTCATCAAGAAAAACAATTCAAAGCTACCATTCTTCATTCTGGGAAGTGTATCCGTAGGCCTGTAGCAATTACATCAGAAGATGACAGATGGGTGTGACGGGTGCTATTGAGTCATTCGCTTTGAAACGTATTTCTTGTGGGGCACGGAGTATTTTTACTCCCTAGTAGTAAAATTCTGCATTCTGTTCAGTGTCATTCATCAGAATGTAAATGCAACACAGCAGGACAGGATTGAAGAGAGAATATTGATTCGGCCATGACAGGTGGGGCACGCCAGCCAATGTCCATTGGACAGATTTTGTATGCATGTGCTTACATTGCATGTATTGTGTGTGCATGCATTTGTGTTGCACTCCTTAATGGGGGCACCAAAAGTACTGTGGGTGAGAGAACGACCGCTTAGCGCTTTATGTCTCTGTCTCCGGCCTTTCTAAAGGGATGGACTTTGGCGGGGACCTTCTGGTAGGATACCATGTTAAATGCTAAGGTGCTGATCCAATCGTCATTATTTTTGGTCCTTTAGTCTTAAATTGTTTGCGCAATTAATCATGCTGAATATAATATATTTGGGGCGGCTGTGGCTCAGGAGGTGGAGCGGTCGTCCACCAGTCGGAGGGTCAGTGGTCGATCCCCGGCCTCTGCAGTCAGCATGTCCAAGTGTTCGTGGGCAAGATACTGAACCCCAAATTGCTCCCGATGGCCAACGGTGTGTACGGCAGCCTCTGACTCTGTATGTATGTGTGTGAATGGGTGAACGAGTAATTGCAAAGATTGGAAAAGCACTATATAAATGCAGTCCACTGACCATTTGTCTTCTATGTTCAGGCAGCTATAGTTTAGCAGCATGTGTTCCGAGTCAAGCAGCAGGTTGCCTCCATTCTTCCTTCACAACCTTTGACTCCTTAACTTTCGAGATTTGCTCGAACATTAGTTGTATCGCTGCAATAAGTGAGTTTTATAAGATTGTGTTTAGAGCAGCTTTTGTCATGAAGCTTTGGTTCGTCTTTGAAACTGTGAAGTTCAGAATAGGGCAGGACTGTGGCTTCAACCTGAGCTGGTGCCGTTTGAATCTCAGTGGGTATGTATCATCATCCAGAGTCACTATCAACTGTCCGTCCCGAGAGCGCACGGTCATAAACAAAAGAATAAATGTATTGTTTTAGCCAGATCTTTTTCTGGTTTAATATAGTATAATCCTTTCGTCAGCTGATGTCTTTCCTCCTGGGTGGAGCTTAAACAACAGAATTAATATTAACCACTGTGTAGCCTCAGATGGTACAGCTAAAGAGGAGGAATTATGAATACTCCAGCCCTACAACTCACACGGTTCATTTGACTCTTTATTCTGAGATTATGATCCTGAACACGAATAGTAGCCAGTGTGGTCCCATCAGGAGAGTGGCTGAATGGGATGGAAAGGAGGGATAGAAGAGATGAGACATACATTGTGACAGATGTCTACTTCACATTGCACTTTCATTTTAGAAAGAAGGAAAAAAAATGATCTCCCAATCTCATCGAATCCATCACGCCAGAAGGAGGATCATGTACATATTCTAAAACGGCTAATGCCACTTATTTTTACATTTTCCCATCCACCGGTGGCGATGGTGATGACGATATTATTGTAGGAAGCTAAAGCGGCGGCCTTCGTTCCTTCCCTCAAACCGAAGGACAGAGGGAGTGTCAGTCAAACATGATAATCTGCCAGTAAGTCCCGCTCAGCTGTCCACATATACAGCACTGCCCTCTATGTATTTGAATAAAG
The DNA here is from genome assembly GCA_943593645.1 of Bovichtus variegatus. Taxonomy (NCBI): domain Eukaryota; kingdom Metazoa; phylum Chordata; class Actinopteri; order Perciformes; family Bovichtidae; genus Bovichtus; species Bovichtus variegatus. Next base: position 11,441,684 of record CALSCE010010723.1, read on the forward strand.
AAATACACATGTAACACAGAGTTACATCTAATTACATAACATCCGTTTTGTTGTTGTGGCATCAGATGTCCAACATCTGATGTCAAGGACGCTCCACTATAGTTCAATGAAGTCAAAGTGCACTGATTTTCTCTCCTTTTGGTACTGCTACTGTGCAAAAGAAATTGAGGCTGAGTATAAATATTCATTGGGTTTGCATGGAAAAGGGGGATTAGAAAAAATGGCAAACAAAACTGATAATACACTCCATTGAATCCACAATCTGACTGCATCATGGCGTTTCCTATCGCTGAGTGTTACTATGACACGATGGAGGTCTCACTATCCCGCAGACTGTAGCCTAATGTTCAGTCAGCTGTGATGAGGACTAATGTGAGCTTTCTCTTACATTCAACTCCCCTTGGAAGAGGCAGCCACATGAGGAAACTGAGCAGCTGAGTGGGTGCGTAAATCAAACTGCTGAAATGACAGGAAAGCAATTCAATTCAACTTTGCAGTTGCTTTTGCCAAACAGGTGCATAGCCGACATTTATTACACACGGTAAAAAATATTATGCAGGTTTTGACAAGATAACTACATGTGAAACAATGTAAAGGCAACATTACACTTAAGGGCAGGAGCGAGATGAACATTGGTGTGGCTCATCAGTTGTGGTTTTCTCAGTACCTAAACCATCCTTTATGAATGTCCAAATAAGGTCTTTGATCCCAATGCAGGTTGTTTAATATTTAAGATCTGTCAAAGTCGAATGTATTATTTAGTCGTGTTTCCCCTACATAATACAGCTGCAGAGCTAAAGTAAGACGACGTCACAGAGTTTTTCCTATGGTGTTTGGTGTAATATTTATGGAAACAGAAGTGTCAGCCTTTTGTCTTTTTCACGTTTTTTTTTAAATTTTTTGTTCGTTTGTTATCAACAACCTTGAATTAATCAATTAAGTTAATACTTTTAGTTCATGACGAAAGTTCGGATGGAGAGATTCCCCGTCTGCCAATCTACTTATCACTCACTTAAAAGTGCACGGCTCTCCAGGGCGTTTTCTGCTCACTCCCTTCCCCTATTACCATCACTTCCCAGTGCTGCTCTCCAAGTTTGATTAAGTACAATCCAGTGGGGGTGTTTCGGCACAAACTTGATCCATGGCCGAGGGCTGACTTTACTCTGCTGCGTCAGAGCCAAAGATTCCTTTTCCCTATTCCCACCTCATATTCATCACTTTCATTACAGTCTGGATAGAATCTCAACCTAGCGAGAGGTCTAATACCACAGGGGAGCCTGTCGGGCATGGCCACCCTCTGTCTAAGGACAATCAGCATGAGGGACACAAGATTACATGATTCACAACACTTTAACGCACGAAAAGAAAAGTGTCTCCAATTGCTAACCGTAATCTCAAAATCTGCTTAGTTGTTCGTTTTTAATGCCATTGCACCAAAATATTTTCATAAACCTATGTACAACATTATGGAATAAAGGTGAGTAATATTTAAAGCTATGGTAAATCCCTTCCTTGGTATGGAACAGTGTAAATAAAGCTTAAATATATTGAAGTTAGTAAGCTTGGATCGATGAGCAATAAACTTAATATCTGTTCAGTTTTCAAAAAACACATGAGCACTGCTGAAATACTACCAAAGTAAGAACTGCTTAATATGAATAATTGGCCAATTTGTCAATATAGATATAAATATATATATATATATATATATATATAGATAAAATGGCATCAACAGCAGCAGTACAGCTCATATTAAGTCATATTAACAGCTAAACATGGCAGTTTTGTGCGGGGAAAATTGAGTAGAAATATATATATATTTTTTTTTAAATATCTTAAACAAAAAAGCTAGTTTTTAATATGAAACGGTGCTGTGTTATTGGGGTATAAAAATAAACTTGGCAGAAAAGCAAGTGTCAGTGGGTAGTGTCTGTTATGTCTACACTGTCTGTTATGCAGAGAATTAGACATCTGTCCAATGAACCCTTTGAGGATTATTATTGAAAATTTTAAAAAAATAAAACTCTTTCCAGACGTGGTAAATTAATGGAGATTGAACTGCTAAGATGCTAAAGCTACCCTCTCGAGAGAAACTTGCTCCAAAATTCTGAACAGATAATCCAAGCGCCGTTACCTAGAAAAACCCTAAAAAAAAAACCCACCCTGTCGCCATCTACTCATGCGCCTCTGCCTCGTCTTTCCGTTGTTTTGCAAAACAACAGGCTGAGCTATAATGCTAATGCTTCAATAGTTTAGTGCTAATTTGACACATTTGGGGGTTACAATTTGTGAGCACTGGCACAGCCGGGAAAGCTCTGCACAAGGTTAAAAGGGAACGTAGCAGATGGTGTCTATATCTATGCCCCGCAATGGTACATGCACAGTACAATTTGATGCATATTCTTTGACAGAGCAACAAATTGTGAGCCTTGTACTTGCTGATGGTTACGGCTGAACATAAAGAGAAGCACAAAAGCTCGTTCCCTTACCAGCATTCAGCCGCTCTAAAGCAAAGACCAAAGACCGCACAGCAAACATTTGCTCAACATTTCAATTCCAGAGCTACCCGAGCTGAAAGAAAATACTCTTTAAGAAGAATATGATGGAGAGTTGTGGCTTCAACATAGTTTAAGATACCGGCCAATGGCTACAAGGAGAAGAAGAAAAAAAAAAAATGGCAGATAACCTCGTTCAATGAGCGCGGCGCCCTGCAAAGATAACGGTGTTGGGGTTAAGCACCAGTGTTTGTAAGTGTAAACAGCTTGGAACTTCATGCCTGCGTGCCTCAAGAGATCGCAATCAGAAGATGACAGAATCACACCCACATGATATACTTTCATACTAAGGTTAATTCCTCCAAGCGTAACAGCAACACAAGCAACCAGCAGTGAGGAGTCATCACAGCTGCTCCCTGACAATATGTTTATTTCACCATCCTGAGAACATTGTACAGCGTGTTAGCAGGTAAAAAGGCATAAGCCACACTCGCTGCAGACTTGAAATACCGCTGACAGTTTTATTGGGCAGGAATAAATGAGATCATGTATGCTTTATATACAAATTCAGAACGAAGGAGCGAGCAACAAAAAAAAAGTTAAGTGTAATTCCCCCGGAAGATGAAGCACCCTCGCTGATAAGCCCGTCGTGAAGAAGAAGGAAAAAAAAACAATCATATCTAATACAGGCTATGATCCATATGCAACGGCAGCTTCTATTATTAAATAATTCATGTCACATGCTCCGGAGATTAATTCTCTGAACTTGCGAGACAAGTTTTGCAGTGGATCAAACGTTTGCAGATAAATGTTGTTATCATAAATGACAGATGTTACGGGATGAACACAGAGACTTGTGCTATCGTGGACGCCTTCCGTCTGCGAAACTTCTAACTTCACCTGCGACTGCAGATTGATGTCTTCGTGATTTTCTTTTTTGGCAGGCGGGAACGTGGGGATGCTGTCCCGAGGGAAGAAATGTGGCTCACATGGGAGGAAGTCAGCGTGCATAAAAGGAAATAATCTGTTGTCATAAAATGCATAGCCCACACAATCCTCCCATACTCCCATCTGCACAGCTTCAGACCATCCAGAGTGACGTCAATGTGCAGATTACAGTCCCCCCCCCCCCCCCCCCCCCCCCCCCCCCCCCATCTCTTCCCTTTTTTCACGCCTAATCTGGATTTTTCATGAAACCTCTGCAATGGTGCATTCACTGCCTACGAGAAGGCTTTGAATAGCTCTGGAAATAAAGGAAAAGCAGTGATTTCAGATGTGCACAGTTACTATATACTTAGTATGGGGGAATGCAGGATAGGTAGCGTTGTTTATATTTAAGAAGTAATCTTGAGTGGAGATAGGAGCATTGGATCACATGGAATTATGAGCACTGGTCAATTATAAAATTGAAATCAACTCTCTCCTTTCAATTCTACATGAATGAAGAGGCACATTACATTGGGTCACTTGCGAAACAGACATATTTTAGCTATATTCAAGCTGTGTTGTGTCTCCATTTAGTTTGGAATTGCACAAGGTTGCATCTCCAGTCTTATCTCAGGTTTGGTATATTTTACTGCTAATGCAAGTTATGCTGACCCTTCCTTGTTTCTTTGCAACATAACCTTGATACACAGTACGTACCGTATGCTAACACAGGAGAAACACAAGGACAACCGGTGTTTTATCGTTTCAAACTGAGGTCACGGTGAAGTTGAATAATTCCACTTGCTCGGGTTCTTCAAAAATGCTCATCGCTAGCGAAAAAAAAATAAGCCAACTGCAAAGAATCAGTACGCCTGTATATGAAAAATCATCTGTGCACAGCAGTGTTACTCCTGTAAGCTTAAGCCCCCTGTGATGATCCATGAATGCAGAGATAAGTGTCATGTATAGTATGCAAGGCACTTCTCAAAGTCTTTAATAAGGAGGCTAATGTTGGGACACAGTGGCAGAGCAATTGTTATTACTCAGCAGCCATGTTTGAACACGATAAGAAAAAAAATCGCATAATCCACATAAGCATGTAGGAAACAGTGAAGGGGAGAACACAGTAAAGCTGCTGATAAAGCTCGTCAAGAAATCCCTGCTCATTCAGGCTGCTAATTTCAGAAAAAAAATGAAGTTCCGATATCGAAACGATACGTCCATGAAAAGATATATAAAACGTACAGATACCACTTCTGGGAAGGGAACATATGACTGTTTGAAAATACTATCTGCTAACTGTACATCACAAACCAGAATGTTGTACTTTCTCTACTCAGCCCATCTTGGGAGACCTTACTGAGCAAAGCTTCTCTCCTCCTTCTCCTATCTCTGCAAACCACCAGCTGCTGAGGGAATCAGAGCTTCAAACTCCTACGCAAGCTAAAGACATCAGCGAGCCAGCCTACATCTGCGTATTAGTGACTTCAGGGGGAGAAAGGGAAGTTACTGTGCCGTTTGAACTTCTTAGCCCCGAGCCTTTAGTTGTCTTTACTAATCACAGGCTTTATCATTTGATCATTTGGAGCATCACTCCTGGAGAAGGCGAAGTACTTCAGCCACATCGGGAAAGGAAAGAACATTTTCCTTTTTATTTTCAGCCTTTCCACTTTCCATGCAAGGGGCTGTTGTGATGGCAGCGGGGGAGGACAGATTTGTCATGATGGTTACGGATTATGTTGCATTATTTGCATTGTGGGAGATGTACGCCCTGTGGTCGACCCCTTGGGCCCGAGGCTACAAGGCAACAAGTCATCATGGATGCAAACCCCATTGCTACCAAGATACCATCCGTTAATAAATTATGTTGAGGGTTTTCAAATAACTGCTTCACTGCAAACGCCATGCTTTAGCTCATCCGAAATGTCAAAGAGATGATTTGGTTTCACACATTTACCTGAGAAGCAAGATAGTTGGCATGTATGCTAATGCTCAGAATATGTTATTCTCTCACATGTGGCTTATCACTGTCTCAGGGTGTCACGCTATTGGAATGAATGCCTTTGAAGAAGCTAAAAGCCAGGATTCCTTTCAAGATCAACACCCGCACCTCGATGTGAAAAGTAAATGCATGCATGGCTGAGAGGTGTAAAACTGTTTCAAACCCCGGAAAATGTGTAGTGTAAGTGTCGGAGTTTTGTTAAATAATAGCATGACACGTTTATTCAGTCTCTCTGTGAAATAGCACAATGAGATTCTCACAAAAGGCTTAAACCAAAGTTAAAGGATTACTTCACCCTTTGAGATCCCGCCGGGAACTTTGTTTGCGGTGCTCAAATCATTTTTAGAATTGCATGTGGGTGTCAGGAAACAATGTGCCGGTTACTCCTGATAAATTGGACCTCGGCGTGGAAACCTTTTAATATTATCACCTTTGGTGCAAAAATACAATTCCACATTTTCCCCTTTAATTGTGATTTGCTTGAACTAATTGTTCTGTAATCTCTTAGTTTCTGTCAGATATACAGTATGTGAACTTCACATGTGTATATATGCAAATCCCTCTCTTTTATCTGTGAACTTTCTTTACACGCTGGCTGTGCCGTGATTTGTTAATTGCTCCCCGTCTCGCCCTGATCGAACAATGCAGGTGAGGGAGGCCAACATTTTGCGTTGCCTAAGCCACGCCCGCTTTTGGGCCGAACCAATCAAATCAAGTAATCCCTCTGATAATTATATTAGCCCACTGGGAAATACGTCACATTACAGAATCTACGGTAAAACAAAAAAATCAGATAATAAACAACAAAGATGTCGTGCGAGGACTGCGTGACACCAGAAAGATATTTTGAGGTTGTTTCGATATTTTTTTCAGTAAAAGCTGCTTCATTCTTAGCCCGCTGGTCTACATGCACAAAGCTGGCTGAAGACCTTCAACAAAAGATGTCATTTCTGGTTCACCAACCTGTTTCAATTTTTAATATGGCTCTTTCATCACATTAAATGGGATTTCAAGTTACAAAAGATCCAGACTAAAAGGTGAGCACAACCTCAGTTATACTTTAATTGAAGGTGATCACTGAAGGAGACAATCGGTAGTCACACACATGGCATCTCCAGTGACGGCTGGATGGGAAAGGCGCAAGGCTTTTTCTTCTTCTCTTCTTCTGTAAAGCTATTAGATGCTGCCAAGCCTCCTTTGTGCTGTATTGACGTCCTAATTTCGGCCAAAGTACTCCAAGTAGTTTTGTGTTGCTGCGTTGTATGTCATTGGGTCCGAGTGAGCTGCACTCTTTTAATTTGATTGAAATTACCACCTGAAAAGAAAAGTCATATTTTTCTACAAATTGGCTTCAAAGATATCAGTGGAATACATAACAGAGTTTTGAGACAAACGAGATCCTGTCAGCTGCAGTGCGTTGTCAAATGCGTTTCAACAGCACTGTATATTGAGAGTATTTGGTCTCAGAGAGCAAATATAGTCGAGAAATGAGTTGTGAGCAATAAATCAATAAATAAATCAAACAGCTGCTTTGCATGTTAATATATTCCTGCCATTAGGAGCACATACAAGTCTGTGCCGTAAGAAAAACATGGATGTGAAAAAAAATATATTCAAAACAGTCACAGTGACTGACCGAACAAACAATAGCAGAGCAAAACAATGAAGACTGCTTCTAATCTGAGTATAATCATTTTATATAACTGCTGAAAGCTGCAGTGCTCACGCAAAGCTTTGCGATTGTCAGATAGTGGCATAACCACAACCCATTTTCCAGCCAATATCTCTTCTCACTTCCTGTGAGTCAAGACCAGCCGTCGGTAGCAGACAGTCACAGTGCACCGGAAACCATCCAACAGAGATCCAGTGCCTGTTAAATCCGTCAAAACTGCCATGATTCACAATCTAAACGCCAACAGTACTGTGGCACGAGTATCAGCACTTTGCATCAGCGGTGGAACAGAAGGGTTTAAAATAAGCTGACGCTGAAAGAACACATACTGTTTTTAACCTACAGAAGATTCAAACATAAAAGGCCAGAGTGAGTCTCGCTGTCATGTCATGTTTAGTTGACTGCCACCCTATATGTTATACAGCCAACCACCGTTAGCTGTGATAGCATTTATGTGCCTACATTGACTCCTTTTTCTGCATTATAACGGCAATAACTCAAACAACCAGAACAGTGTGTTGAACGGAGCCGTGTAAATCCGTTTCCCATAATGCCCAGTATCCCTTTGACCTTTGACACAGTGAACATGAGTCCATGAACGTAGATTATTTTTGCTCCTTAGCCCTGTAATATTCCTACCAGATTCTACTGGTATCAAGTCACAAGAGCCTGCCTGTCCCATTTCCTGATCTACATAAAATCAGAGCGCCTTGTACTTTACTGCATTGGCCTTTGAACCTACATGCAGCTGTTGAAATCTAAAACCTAAAGCAGTTCCCACTCAGCATTTCCATTAATCCGAGGACACACGAACACTGGACAAAAAAATAAAAAATAAATATATATATATATTTTTTTTTTTTATTCACCGCAACACTAATTGGGAACAACATTAAAACAAGATATGTGAATGAGAGCATCTGAGGGAAGACGCATAATTGATTGCAGTGGACAGCATATTGTCACTTGCTGTGAGAGTAAACAAAGTGTGATTCACTTATTCATGAGGCTTTCAAGAAAAGCATTACCCTCGAGTAAGACTTATGCAGACGGACATGTATAGTATTAATGTGTAAAACACCAACCACAGATTGCACAAAAAAGAAGAAAAAAAAAAAAGATACAGCAATAGAGATACTTTCATTTCCATTAGGTAAGACGGAGCTGGGAAAATGGTCTCGGCCAGAAGACGAAAATGAGTAGAAATATCAACCTGGCCAACTACTCTTGCCAGAGAAAAAGTGTCAGAAAGCTGCAATTTTATATAAATTCAATTCAATTCTGAGCACTCTTGTCTGTAGTTCTTAATCTCTTAGAGAAATCTCTGAAGCCTTGTGAAGCAAGTCTGTTCTTCCCTAAATGGCGGTGTAATGCAGACGCTAATACCACCTTGAGCCAACTTATTAGAAAGGATTTATTTTTATATTTTTTTGACGGTGGTGGAGGTGAAGTCTGTAAGGACAAAAGGAATCCATCAAGCTACCCTCCGCAACACTTTAACGTGAAAACGTGAAACTGTGATATCCACCGAAATCACAAATGGGACTGCAGAGAAGAGCTGCCCGTCTCTTCCAAATGAAACCCAGAAGAATAACACAATTTCAACCCAATTAAATGCTGGGGTGCTGGGTATATTAATTTCTCCCCAACAAGAAGTCATAAATCAAAACTTAACCATAAACTATAAACCATCTCTTGAACCGCAGCAAGTGATCTCAGGGTAGCAATTGTGATTAGCTAGTCTCAGTGAAGCTGGACCGCAAATGTAAATAAGCTTTATAGCTAAATCTGGCTCCTCGGTTGTGCTGTGCACGGCCCCTGCCTCACACATTTGTTGGGGTGTGATATAGTATCAATACGTCAAGTCATCGCCACGATCAATCCTAAGTGTGAGAGGTTAAATGTTCAATTTAGTGACATCACGTCCTTTCTGAACGACAGTGTATTTTGAGGGTATTTCCGGCTGTGCTTTGCAGCAGTCAGTCGTCTCTGTAATTTACGGTGAAGCTGTGAACGTGTGATGTTGCCTGTTGCAGCTTAGATCAGGCGAGCAGACAACAAGCCACATCCACACTGGGTTGATAGTTTGTGGAGTGTAAATGTTTTCCGTTATGTTTATGTTTTATGTTCAGTGTTTTAAAGGTGGCGGGTTCATTTCATTTGAGCCACTGCAGGAGGAACTTGCATCTTACGTGAAATCGTTAACGTGACGTGACGCACTAACTTGAGGTACTTCCACTCATGCTTTGAGCTGGTCGGTGGTTCCTTAGTTTAAACTATTGGGAAATGTGCTCTTCAGCTTTTTGCCCCACGATTATAAGGCTTCAACGGTTCTCTCATCTTGGCATGAAGATTGAAAACAGCTCGTCTGGCTCCATCCAAAGGCTATAAAAAAAAATGTCAAATACCAACTCTAAATTAACATGTTATGACTGTTTTTCTTATTTGCACAAAAGACCATTTCTTGCCTAAGAGCTGAAATCTAATTTCCTCTTGTTGTCACCGTGAGGTTGCCAGGCAACCAGCAAAAACTTCAGGAAGTCGCTGCTCCCTCCCTAAAAACGGTCTGGCACATAATGGAAATAATCAAGCGAGATGCAACGTGTCAATTAGCGAGTTTCAGACGTGATGACGGGTGATTTGCGTTACCTTCAGACAGAGCCAGGCTAGCCGTTTCCCCCTGCTTCATGTCTTTATGCTAAGCTAGGCTAAGCTTCTGTTGGCTGAAGCCTTATATATACAGGACAGATATGAGAGTGGTATCCATCTATCCATCCAACCATTTAACTCTCAGCAAAAAACAAAAAAAAGTAAATAAGCATATTTCCCAAAAAAAGTTGAACAATTTCTTCTTTGTTTTTTCTTTGTGACGCTAGCTGCTTCTAAAAGTCAGTGTATGAAGTAATCCTTTGTCACTCCAGGATTCAATGCAGTTCAACTCATTTGGATTGAATTGGATTTCTATGTAAATGTTTGACCTGTGGAGTAAGCACTCGAGTGAGATCAATCCTCATAATGGTGTGTCTGCACTGATGTTGCAAAAGTCAATCCGATGTAGCAGGTGCACGAGAGGCTGGAGACACAGCTACATGCTGTGAATATGGGCAAAAAAAAAAAATGTGCCAATGCTTTAGGGAAGGTACAGGAATAATTCCTTACCACTCATTGTTGTCATGAAGTAAAACCAACAAATGTATGTATAATATACAAAATATTTTTATTACAGTTTTCTTTTAGATTGCATATCTGGGGTAAGACTGCTGTATTCACACAGTATATATATATATATATATATATCCGCATGCATAAATCGTGTAAAAATATAACTCCTGGAGAAACTCTAAGCCTACAACCACTGAATATGTAACCTGCTCTTGAAACAGCGTCTCTGTGACATGCTTCACAGACAAACATAAATCCTGAACTACTGAATTTCAATAACAGAGGCTAGCTTGTGGGCACAGCTGGATGTGAGCTGTGCCCAAGTTTCTAAAGGAAGAACACATCTGGCAAACAGAGGTGTTGCATGCGCTTCAAGTTAACCGAGAGGATAAAAGAGTGTCGTTCTAAAATGAGATACTGTAAGCGTCATGTCTAATATTTTGCTGACATGAAAGAAGCCGTTGGGAAATGTCTTGCATGACATTTCCAGATAGAGATGAGAGTGGAATCACAACCACAGGCCCTCTCTTTGGGAAACAAATAAGACATAGGCGCACATATTGAAATAGAGAGACCTTGCTCTTTGTTATAACACACACACACACACACACACACACACAGGCACACACAGACACACACACACACATTGCACACTGGTATGAATCGAAAGTGATATTCTGAAGACAACAGACAGTTAATATATAGAATTCCGCCTTGGGCAAAAAAAAAAAAACAAGACAACAAAAGGTGATTTTCAGAGAATAAATCTGTTTTGTTAAAACAGTAGTGGCAACAAAAGCCAGCAACAACCATGCAGTCTGACTGAAAGTCACTACAACTCAACTCCTTGCAATTGATCGGTTAAATTCTACCTTTCACTATTTGTTTACATAGCAATCAATGTTCACTCCTGCCTGGAAGGTCTCCGTCAGTCGATGAAACGTAACAAAATGTAAAATCAAATCAAACCAAAGTAGTCCAAGCTATTGTGAGCATTTCAAATGAGCATGATTGCATTATTGAGGTAGTCCTAAACACTTTACATAGGTCCTGCTTGTGGTTGGCTGACCCGGAGACATTTTATCACTTAAAATTATGTTAAGCTCAACAGGCACAATGATTTCCTATGGGTCAACGAAGGTCAAAGACACTTAAAGACAACACAATCCTCGGCTAACAGCAAAGGTTAACAGGTTAGTTTGCAAGGCATTGCTGCTCTGACATTGTAGCCGGGAGTGAACTCTGCTCTGAAGTCCTTCAAACACCACAATGTTACCCCGGGTGCACAGAGTGTGAGCCGAACTCACAGCAGAATGAAAAAGGAGCCTGACATAGCCTACTTCTTCTGTATTCCTCCGTAAGGGGACTCAATGTCTTGCAGTGCAAGCTCTTAATGTATGACAGCATGTAGAAAACAAAGTGCCTCTGCAAAATGCCAAAGGGACCACATGTGAGGACAAGCAGTATCGTAAGGGAACATGCTTAAAGGGTCCTTATGTGTGGCAAACAGTTGGATAAGAGGCAGCTCTCCCTTATATTGCAGTATAACATCCACAGTCCCATCACCACTGCCTCCCAAAATAGAAAAGACAATCCTGTAGAAGATAGCCTAATCATTTCTTTTCTTTTTTAAAGCTATGCAACATTTTATTCAAAATCTAAATTCGCGTTCGTGAGAAACGATCAATGATGTGTTTTCATCCTTTAACGTCTCCCCGCGTCAACAAGAGGGTCGAGAGAAAACACGCGACACTGATGCCACCGCTGTGCGGGAGCGAAGCGTTTCTCTATACCGAAGGAAGGATTCTGCATTTTTTTTTTTTTTAAATAAAATTTAAAAAAAAAAGATGCACTTCAATGTTTTTCAAGGCAACAACTTTAATATCTGTTGAGCCCAGGCGCTATGTGGTGTGCAGAAGCCACGGTGGGCCGAGGACGCGGAGGAGTGCGCTTCGGCGTGGTTTAGTTGTGCGGTGCTCAGAAGTAGGTGCTGTAATGCTGGTCGTGATAGTCAATGCAGATGAATTAAGACTTAATACATAACCAGGCCTCCTGCTAACCCCTCTTCTTGCATTTCCTTTGAGCACACCGACACCGCGCATTGTGCAGCCTGAACTGAATACGACCATTATTCACTGATTTCTCTCCTCCACGACTTGGTTGGCGTGGAGAGGGGAAAGTTGGCATGAGGCAAGCGTGGCACCGATCGCCTCCACCCGGCTGTCCTGTCAATGGCCAGTTAGTATTTCACTGTCACACACGGAATCACTCAACTCCACTGACAGTTGGGCTTTTGTCAGACCCCACGCATGGATCGGAAAGGGCTGCGCGAGAGGTTTCGACTGTGTGAGAATGATATGACGGGGTCAGACTTACCGACGGCTAAATCCAGTAGATCTGCGCACAAGAGCAAGCACAACGAGAAGACGGTCATCTTTCCCTTATTTTGCAATAAATCCCAAACTCCATTTGCGTTTACATGCTCTCCGGGTTTCGGCTGTGTAATCCCCACCATTCCAGAGGTATGCGATTGAAAGGTGCTCCCAAACTATTCATGTTGCAGCTCAAGTCTTAAGTGGAGAAAATCGGAGAAGTTGACAATGAACACAGCATTCAGAGCGGTGAAAAATCGAGCATCAGATAAAATAAAAAAAAAATGACTCACTGGCTGCGATTACAGAACAAGCGGAGTGTTATTTTCTGCCTCCCAGTTTAAACAATAGGGAGCTGAGCTGAGCCGCGCAGCAGAGATAGGCGCTGCAAAAAACGGAGGTTGGGATGAAAATGTGTTCCTCAGTCACCTCTCTCTCTCTCTCTCTCTCTCTCTCTCTCCCTCTCTCTCTCTCTCTCTCTCTCTCCTCCCGCCCTTCAGACAGACGCACAGTCATTCCTGATCACTCGCTCTTTTATTTCACACAATTTTTCCTTAATCCTACCCTGGATTCAGACCACTCTAATTCTGTCCATTAAGCCGATTTATTTCTGTTGGTTTGTATTCCTTGTAAAAAATAAATAAATAAAATAATACGGGGTTTAAAGATCCTTATGCTCCGGTATACTATAGACTATTGCCTTTTACAACCACACGATTCCGAATACATATATACAGTATATATATATATATATATATATATATATATATATACATACACATACAGTATATATATATACATACATACATACATACATACAGTATATATATATATATACACACAGTATATATATATATACACACACAGTATATATATATATACACACACAGTATATATATATATATATATATATATATATATA
>CALSCE010010723.1:11461401-11511353 GCA_943593645.1 Bovichtus variegatus
CTCTCTCTCTCTCTCGCTCTCTCTCACTCTCTCTCTCTCGCTCTCTCTCACTCTCTCTCTCGCTCTCTCTCACTCTCACACTCACTCTCTTTCTCTGACTCTCTCTCTCTCCCTCTCTCTCTCACTCTCTCTCTCTCTCTCACTTTCTCTCTCTCACTCTCTCTCCTTCTCTCACACTCACTCACACTCACTCTCCCTCACTCTCACTCAATACTTGCATCCATCCCAAACAGAGCTGATGGTGCTGGACACGCCACAGAAACTACATCCGAGGGTCAGCCACACACAGCTCAATGACATCCAACGGCTGACTGTCAGCTTGGTCTGCAAGCTATGCGTGTCAACTTAATTCCAGCGCAATCGACATTGTGATACATTTTCATTTAGTTGGGGAAGGATCCTTTGAGGACACTGTGACTATACAAAAAGATCAGATACCACGGCTTAATACTCTGCGTTACTCAACTTATTAGTCAGGTTGAATTACTATCCAAATGTTTGGCAAATCGAATTGCCTCTTATCATCTGAAACCTTGATCTGAATATAAACTTGTCTTGCCGTCAATGTGAATGACCAGCAAGCTATTAACCATCCTGCAATTTTGACCAATTTAATTGCTCAGGTACAGTAGGATTGACTTTAATTACCTCCATTACTCACTCCAAATAGTGTTCATGTTTAGAGCCTCATGTGAGGAATATTTAATAAGACAATCGCATCTGAAAAAGCTCTCACACTTTCATTAGTGGAATGTGACTGGCACTATAAAGTCCTGGGGAAGAAAGATCATAGTCAAGATCACTTTCATAAACGCGACCGAAAATTGGAGTCGCTCTATTTGATCATTTTTGCTTGACAACATTCACTGAATGTTCAGTGAAAAGCATGAAAACATGGACTGAGACGGCATGTTTAGCTTACTTTACATGGCCTTCTATTGTGTTTTCTAAACACCAGGGTGAGTCTTAAAGAGGGATTAAGACAGATTTTATCTCTCAAACAGAGCTGTAAGTATGTCAGATGGAACAGACGTATTTACGTTTGCCGTACAGTTTCTGTACTGTTGTCTTACAAAAATCGGAAGCTTCATGCAGATTTAACATGTTTCCAGGCGTCATCGCGCATCTGTTTCAGTGTCCTCGTACACAGTGAAACATCGTTTTAAAAAAAAAAAAAAAAGGCAGGCTGACTGTATTTCTTCATTTACAATCCACCAAATGACCAGTTAATGAACACTTTGAACCATTTAAAAAGTTAGAAATGTTTCTGTAGTAAATTCATTGCACCAACTGCTTTCAAAGAAATGAATACCAAACTCTGTATGAAAACATGGATAAAAGGCCGGACTCGAGGCAGGGATTTTTTATTTTTTTTTTTATGTCATTTTCTCCCTCACACTCCTCAGACCCGCAGCTTTGAGGCTCTTACATGTTGCAAATGCTCATTTTCAAAGAGATTACAACACATATCTGTCAGAAGCAGAATTGCATGGATATTATGCATGGGGGACGACTCAGAAGTCTGCCAGTGGGAAACACATTGCAGTGTGCCTGAACCATCACCAGAGATTAGGGGTGACTTCTTAAAATGGGACAAGACCAGGCTCGCGGGGTTGACCAGGTTGGAACCAGCTGAAGACGTGCTTTAGCTGCACAATTTCACTTTATTTGTAGCACACGTAGATAGGGAGAAATAAAACGTCTATGTCAGCTACAAGAATTTCCTGAAGTGATTGACCTCATATGACTGACAGAAAAGAGTGATACCCTGTGTGGCCATTATTATATCAATGCCACACACAGACACAACACAGAGAGCCAGGTACACACTTGTTAATAAAGAGGGAGAAAAGTCACTAGTCACACAAATATCAGTTGACCTGTCTTTTTTTTTTATTAAAAAAACATTTTATAAAGCTTACTTTTTCTAGCATCAATGCGTCAAGGTAATGCCATTTACTCATTCCGGGGTACAAAGGGTAGAAAATGATTCCAGTAAAAGTACGAGATTTATATGTTAACAGTTACACTTTATATTTATTGAAGTCAGTTCTCTCTGAAAACGCCTAATGTTAGAAAAGCAGGTGAAAGTCAAATTGAAAGTTTAACTAATTGGGCAATTACAGCATCGACGACTGTAATGTTTGCCTTTCCAAATGATGAGGAGTCTGGTTTCAGACCTCGGAATTCCGCCCCACTGGGGGATTTTTGATTTTGTCAGAAATGGGTCTGATGTTGTAAAGCGAAGCAGGACTGAAGTTAGTAGTTACAATAATTGTCATGAAGTGCATGCAACCCAAAACATAGAAAGTAGACAAAATGTCCATGATATAATATTACAGCTTGTTTAATCATAACATATTAGCAGACACAGGCTAATGAAGACAGCAGGGCTATGTTTGCTTGCCAACATTTGCTATGGAGCCATGTTGGCTTAGACTACCAGTACAACTCTCCTCCCGATACAACCGATCCGATTTCCGAACACTTTTGGTAAACGCTTTTTTTTTTTTCTTTTCGCGAGAACATTTTTTAAATAGAGGCACGAAATACAAAGTACAACGAGCAGGCATGCAAGCCGTCACTCACCTGCTTCCTGGTTCTCAGGCAGAGAAGGGTCTATGCACAGCTGTCTCAGCCTCGTGGCATAGATCCGTTGGATGTTTTCCTGTGATGAAAAGTGCACCGTTAAGGTTGCTGTGCCCAATTCTCAGCCTGCTTATTATAACTTGCTCTTTCCGTTTTGTTCCCCTACTTCTTGACAAACCTACTCTTGTTTCTGAGTGAGTGCAAATGTTTCCCCTTTCATTGCATTATCCAAACGCTGCTGCCACCGTTGATAGGCCTTTCTCCTACAATTTTGATTTTAACAATTCCTTTTTTGACCGCTTCTTTTGCTCCCTCCTTTACCATACATATACATACATATATATATATATATATATATATATACACAGTATATTCACTTGCCTAACCATTCTTGAGTTCGTAAACAAGATTTCATAAAGCAAATCCCGATGACTTATGTCCTAATTCTTGCAAGGGGCCAACACAGAATTACAATTTTTTTTTAAATATTGCTGCAACCGACCTGTTCACTCCACTCGAGTGGCATCAGCAGCATGGCAAACAATTCCACAGTATCCACGTTTAAACCGTCAGATGTCCTCTCGGTAAACTCCGCTTGGTAACTAGGCACAACTGTTGCATCCGTTTGTGGGTCCTTTGATGCATCTGTGAAACATCTGAATCAACACTCTTATTCCTGTGCTTCATCTTAAATTAATCCAAGTTTACACATTGATTTTCTAATTCCCAGAAAATGGCTGGTAGGACACGCCACAGTTGCAAATGCAAAAGCAAAAGCAAAAGCAAAAGCAAAAGCAAAAGCAAAAAAAAAAAAAACTCAAAGGGTGTGCTGAACGTCTCATGTCTATTTATACTTCCTGGTTCTACCATGGTTCAGTAGCTGGGGGGGGGGGGTATCTCTTGTGAAAGAAGGTGTTTGCCTGAGGCTTATGGTTACATACAGTTTTCATTTTGTAATTGCTTATTTGTTTACAAGCAGCATTGCATAAATTCTAAATATCCATTTGTGGCCTAATCATATGTTTATATGTATGTTAAGTATAATAGTCACCCCCCCCCCCCCCCCCCCCCCCACACACCTCTACCACCCCTCCCACCCAACACAGGTGGATTAGCCCACTTGTTTGAGTTTGGGGAAGTTATTCCTGAGATACATTTGCCAAACGTAGGCCAGTTAACATTAAACAAATTGTTCAGAAATACCTAATAATAAGAAACTCTACCATAATTCTCACCTTTGTACCATATATGGTATGTATGTATACTCACACATACTGCCCTGGCAAGCTCTTGGAAGTTGTTATTTCGCATCATGGAATTTATTTTTCAGACTTTTCCGCCCGTTTATTATAAGACTTATTTTTGCCTGCGATCCTCTAACGTGGCACTGACAACACATTTGTCCGTACAATCGTTTTCTTTAGTAAAAACATTGCGAGATGGATATAGATATACAGACTCACAAAAACTAGCAACACCAAGGCTAATACGTGTCCCATAATACAACACTTTTAATGCAACAGAACAGCACATCTGCAACGTGTCTCGCCCGCCATGATGTATGGGTGTGATGGGCTACTTGATACACAATTGACCTGACACAAGTGCGGGCACACGCAGCGTCTTTTTCTATCCACTTCTGTTTTGTCAGTGAGCAATGGCATGCTTCCTTCTGTGCAGCAACAGACCGTTGGCAGGCATGCTTATGACGGGAAAATAAATCCAACTGTTCCAAAGGAGAGTTCTGTGGATTATCACGAGTAAGTGTGTCGTGATAGAAAAGTGCCTTAATATCAACACTTGCTCAGAGAAACTACTGTAACAACTGACACATGTTGGCCATGCTCTGCATATCAGAGCAGAGACAACCATCCATTACTTCAGCAATTTAAGAAGATTAAACCATTTTGATTGAAACCCAAACCCTGACAGTTGTGTCGCACATCAAAGCACCGGAAAGAAGATTGTCTTTCTGGATGCGATTTTGTCGTTCGTTTTGAATATGACATTACTGTAGCACATAAACGCGGTTCTGCTCAGGGGCCCTTTAAGTTGAAGCCTCCCCACTGACATTGGAACACGGCATAACAGCCGTGACTAAAGGATGATAATTGTCCAGTGACAGTCATCCCAGACCCAGACACCACCAAAATATGATCAACTGAACCTTGGGCCCACAGCCATCTGCCACCAAATGTAATCTAAATCCTCTAATTAACTTTAGGGATATCCGGCTAACAGACAGACGACAACAAATGAGTGGAAAATGATAACCTCATTTGTTGATTGAGGTAAATATATATTTGGCACTGTATTTTTAGCCATATCTCACAGGCTCAACGGCCTTCTATTCCAAGTGTCATCTGAATCATTTTTTATTTATTTTTGGACAACAAGAGTGCCACAGCATCTGGGTCAATACACATCTTTAAATAAAATATTGTGTGTGTGTGTGTGTGTGTGTGTGTGTGTGTGTGTGTCAAGTGGTTGATGGAGGGATAAAGAGAAAATTCAGTTGAGCAAAAGCAAAGCAAAATATTGTAAACACCTTGCTCTCTTATGCCTGAAAGCATGTAATTATCCTCCCACCTCTCTCTCTCTCTCTCTCTCTCTGTCCCTCACACACACACACACACACACACACACGTATCTTAAGTGTGTGTGAAGAAAGTTACATTTGTGTGCAGCACTTTGGTTATAGAAAGGCAGTGAAGGTGGACGATGGGTGTACACAGCACATGATTTTAGGTCATTAAATGTACCCAAAAGAAAATGAATAATGCTTTAGTTGCTACACCGTGTCGCAGGTTAAGATGTCGTCCGACGACAAATGAAACACGTTGTCAGTGAACATTTGGCAGATACATTCAGCAGCAACATTTCGCAGCCGGTCAGATTATGCACGTCGGCTCATTGTGTTGATTTCCTCTGAAATGTATTTATGGTTGCAAACTGTTCAAGGATCATTCCACCACATTCACGCTCGCACTAATATCCTCGACCCTTAAAACTTGAATCCGTTAATGACACATTTAGGAGGAGCACACAAGAGAAGTTCAGACTAATCGAACGTTTTTTTTGCTGCTTTCAACCACAGATGCAAATCATGGATGCAAAATGGAAACCGGTGACCTGTACTTTAGAAAATGACTTTGAAATGCACACGTTATATTAGATTAAAACATTTGCCATTTACACCCTTCAAAACAACATTATCAAAAGCCCTTTGTTTTTTTGGGTTTTTTTTTTTTTTTTCCAATTTGAAGCTAAACCAACACAGCACAGCCCTTTATTGGCCTAATGGATAAGTTGACTTTTATGCATTGGTGCAAAGGCAATTTGGATAAGGCGAACTGCCGTCCCCTCTCTGCATTTAGAAGCCATTCAAGTTCATGCTTGAAATACCCGCTTGTAGTTTTTCTACAGTAAACTTATTTTCTCCTCAATAAACTCCCACACTGAGGATTAGAAGTCACACAAACAGTCCTCATCCAATAACTCTGGATGTTGGAAGATCCCCAACCCAGTGACTCATTACTTGGTAATGTCTTTAGTCAGCTTTAGTTGCTTGCGTCTCAGATCTTCGCTGCAGATGGGCCCCTTGGTCTTCCCTGCATTCAGGGATGGCGTCTCTGACAACTTTCAGTGTGTTTTATTGCGCTAAATGCATTAAAGCAATGACAAAACCTGACAGTTTGAATGCATTTAGCTTCTTATTGATTGTAAACAGCAGATAAGGGAATTTGTTTTTCGCTGTACTGCACCAAACAAGAACACTGGGAATATATGTCTTTTTCATTCTGGATAACTGACAAAATGAGATAATATTAAGCCATACATAATAGGCCTAAAGCTTATTTTCATATTAAATGGACACATACTGCGCTGTGGCAGAATACATGAAATTTCCGATCAAAGCATAAATGAAACTCATATTACACACTTAACATGTATACGGAACCGTAGTAATGCAATCATTCTAGTTTAATAGCATCATATGGAAGAACGATTGATTTAAGTGCATTTAATAGAGACACTCCTATACGTTTAGAAACAAAGGCTGCAGAACACACAATATTTTCCTGCTAGAATTTTTGCAACAGTGGATTTCATAATTCTTTTTTTTTTTTATATATATTGAAAACAATTGCAACTAAATCCAGTCCTGGCTAAAGGCAGAGTTGTCAATCCGTATAATATTATTCGGGATTAGGTTTAATACTGATATTCTCTGACAGTCTAGACAGCAAGAGCATAACGACGACACGACAGCCAACACTCATCGCCAATACACAGTTTACTAAATCCTTCTGCGTATCCCCGTCTGTCTTTTTCATTGTACGTTACAATGATTGTCAAATAATTGTAAATCAATCGATCATGGCGCAGTGATCATCCTGTTTATAGCCAAGACTCAGTCACATTAACGGTCGGTTTTCACCTCATTTTGGTTGTTTGCCATATTGTAAGACCGAAAAGGTACGATTATTTTCCTGTGCGAGCCGTAAAATCCTAAGCATTAGTAAAAAAAAAAAAAAATAAATAAATAAAATCCACATATGTTTTAAAAAAAAAAAAAAAAAAAAAAGTTTCAATATGAGGACGTCTGAGTGGGAATACTCCTATTCCTTGAACAAATTAAAAACCTACGCAGAGCAATAAGCAACATATGGTGTAACACGCTAGCTTCTGATAATTACATCCATTATAATTTAGATTAAGGGTCTATTTTAGTTCCGTATTTACGTGCATCATGACCTGCGAGGAAAGCTTTTCTACAGCCATGTTCCTCAATCTCAGGAGACGGTTACATTGACTTGACCTTGGGTGAAGTCAATTTATACATTTCCCACGCAGCTGTGCAACATTCATAGCAAATTTTATCCAAATTGATTGTTAATATCATTATTATTAGTGTCAGAGAGGCGTTGCTGCGGAAAGAATAGCTGTTTATTATTAAACACAATAAGTTTCACACTAACTCACTTATCAGGACAGCATATGGCGTGACCTATGAGAAACAATAAATCTATTTCCTTGTAGTTTGTTTATTGTTTGTTCTACTTTGCTCTCTGTCTCTCTCTCTCTCTCTCTCTTGAGTTTAAGACATTCTAATTTAAAAAGTGCACTGACCACAGCTGCAGGAGTGGACACATAACTTCCCAGGGAAGATGGATTGCTCCTTCCTCAGGAACTAATTAGCCAGTGTCTTCCAGGGCCCATCTTCAAATGCCAAGTTCTGAAGCTCCATGACTGTAGGGGAGGCGTCCAAAGAAGGATTCACAAAACAGGCAGATATACAAACCCTGCTAATTGTCCATTATGAAAGCTCTTTGGAGCTTCGGAGCCATTTGAGTTGTCTATTTTGAGGTCAATTGTTCAAATCAACTCAATTTCTTATAAATTCAAGTGGACGCGTCCTGATGTTATAGCTTTATCATGTGAACCCACTGCACTCTAAGCACTTTTCACTGAGCATGATGCAATTTCATGAAATTTGTTTAATGGCCAAATGCAGGTCAGAGTGATTAGATGTGTCTTTTCTTCAAGGTACAGACATGGCGATTTCATTTTTTTCACCAAAGCCTGAAAGACACCGAATGATCCAGAATGTTAAAATGTACAAACCTGACAATGTAACACGTCAGGTGACCTGTACTGCGGTAAAGTCTTCTGCAGATGTGTGAAATTCGAAAACAATACAATATAATTGGATTGCCTACAAAAGTCTGAAGGAATTATCACACTTTAAATATCTAACATTCACATATAACCTCCGATTTGCCTTCCTTCATCACACGGTAGAGGATGTGTGATGATCTATGCACAGTAAGTGGATTTACCGCTTTGCAGAATAGTGAGGTAGGCTGCAGCAATAAATGAGTGTGTTTTCTGACACACTCCATTTTGACTTCACTCTAGTGAATTTGAATAGCATGCTGAGATACAATTGCTAATTGGCTGATCCATTTCGACATTAAAGACATTTCATACCACACTTAGTGTCTCTTCAATGGTATTCAATGTGCCATTACAAGAATTCACTTGAAGGTAAAAAAAAAAAAAAAAGTAATGGGATTGCGGTGAAATGAATAGTCATCAAGTACTCAAAATCATTCACAAGCTCTCTGAAAACTGTCAGTGTGACAATAAGCATAATTTGTCTCTAAAGCATTCACTTTCTATTGTGGACGTTTTCTTTCCATGCATTGAAGTGAGAGGCCAGTGAATGGCAGAATAAATGCATTGACAATATATATCTATATACGTATATATATATATATATATACGTATATATACATACATATATGTATATATATATATATATATATACATATATATATATATATATATACGTATATAGCAGTTGAAGAATATGGCAGACACCTCTGGTAAGAAGGCTTTTCCTGATCTGAAAGTACATATATAGACAAATACATATTTAATATTGAGAAAAAGTAAACGTGAAGTAAAGTATTATCATATCATTGAACAAGAACTATAACTAAATATGTTTAATCATTACCTTTTTGTCCGTGACTAAGACAAGACTTCAAAGACTAACTGTGACTATATCGACAATCAATATTGTTGATGAAAAGAAAATGAGAGTAAAACGTAGTGGGACAGGAGACAAGATATTATTGACTGGTGTTTTTTTTTTGGTTTTTTTTGTGCTGCTAACTTACGTACTTTCTTACTTAACTTAAAGTTAATGATGACAACAACAGGGCTTGGGAGGAGGAAACACGGGATATTTTTCAATATAATCTGATGACTAAAAAAGACTAAAAGTCTTTTCATTGATGAAAACAATACTCAAATAGTTACGCTTTTCTTTGACTAAGATAAGACAAAAATAGCCCAGACTTTTATTCGACTAAAACCTGATTTAAAAAAAAAAAAAGATGGATGAGGTTTGCTATCACTGATATGATAAAAACTAACAAGGACATATGACACAGGACTAAGATTAAGAATTTTTTTTATTTTTTTAAAAGATGACAAAATAAACGCCACCAACTCCAATTTTGTTAAGACTAAAATGTCCAGACTTTTATTCAACTAAAACCGGATTAAAAAAATAAAAAAAGATGGATGAGGTTTACTATCACTAATATGATAAAAAAAAATATATATATATATATATATATATATATATATATATAAAACAAGCACATATGACACAGGACTAAGATTAAGAAATACATTTTTTTTTTTTTTTTTTTTTTAAGATGACAAAATAAACACCACCAACTCCAATTTTGTTAAGACTAAAATGCCCAGACTTTTATTCGACTAAAACCTGATTTAAAAAAAAAAAAAAAGATAGATGAGGTTTGCTATCACTGATATGATAAAAAATAATTAAAAAAAAAAACTAACAAGAACATATGACACAGGACTAAGATTAGGAAAAAAAAAAAGATGACAAAATTAACGCCACCAACTCCATTTTCAGAGGGTAATGTATGTTTAAGGGATGAGATGAAACCTAACCTTGAGTATTTACTGAATGCCTCTTAGCTTCCTTTACACTCCTCAAATCTGCAGCCCTCACTCATTCTGCCCCGAGGGCGTGTTGATGCTGAAGGTGAGGCTATAGAGCCCCAGAGACAGTCTCGCTCCTCTTTCATTCATTTGTGTTTCATGTACAGATTCTTACCCACCTGTGCTCCCACTCGCAGAAGACACATCTAAGACTCAACGGCTGAATATTCATGGGAAGTATATAGAAAAAGGACAGAAAGAATCTCTGTTGGTATTGTTTCATGCTGTAGTGTCCAGGAGAAGCCTACTGTGAGACTGCGTTTGTGGGGGCCATAGGGAGGGTCTGTTTATTACATGTGTCTCACAAAAGAATATATACTTCAGATGCTCATGACAAGAGATCTTTTTTCTTTTTTTTCTTCTTGCAGAGAAACTTGAATAACTGTCCCAGCAAGATAGCCATTTCTCTTTTTTATTTATTTATTTTCTCTCTCTCTCTCTCTCTCTCTCTCTCTTTCCATTACTTCAGTGTCTTGGTTACATAAGATAAATTGTACCTGTGAGTGTGTGTTTCCATGTAAGGTGATGTGTGGGTGTGACAGCATATTCATGTTTATTTGCACAAGCCACTGTGTGCAAAAGTACGTGGGTGTGATATGGATTAGTTTGAGTGAATACTGCTGTGCACAGTGTAGCTAAACCCCTTAAATGGGATTAATTCAAGGTGGGCTCGCAGAATGAAAGATGCCATTTACCTTGGGTTTGTGTTTACGCCTAGGTTTGCTGCCTTCAACAAGCTCTTCTTTTAAAAGTAATGTATTAGAACGTGTGTAGTGGTAGTTTGTTTACGTTGCACCGTGTGTGTGTGTGTCTGTCTGTGTGTGTGTGTGTGTGTGTGTGTCCACAGGTCAAGCATTTTTTGGCAGGTAAACCCAATATTCACTGCTTAGTCAATGCAAGAGAAGGTTCTCACAGTGGCGGTGGCGGTGTTTTATATCACTGTCCCAAGGAATGTAAATCCACACATTCTTTAGAAATGACCTCCAGGGTCCATATTTTTTGAAATATTTATTGCCAGACACAGGGGTCAGCTAAAGTCAGAGGATTTTACAGCCTCACTTCCCATGAATATTCTTTGCCGCTTCTGAACGACTCTCAGTAGAATATAGGAACTGTGTGTCTCCCTCCACTCTTTTGCTTTGCCGTCGCTTCAGTTGCTTGAAACACAAGAAAACCCTCAAAACTGACAAAAGTGACTCCGAGAAAAGAAACTTGAGCCGAAGCTGAACAAAAACTGGGACGATGTGCGCCAGCTGCACTCAAGTGTGACTGCTCCCATTAACACCAGCGCTCGTCCACGCGGCGCGTCGCTAGCATGAATACGTGTTTACTTTAGCTTTTTTCATTGTGATGGACTGTTAAATCAGCAGTTATGTTCAGAGGTGAAGAGATGAAGAGATGAAGAGATGAATTATTATCTTACAATATCAAGTAAATATGTCTGAAACAGCTCTCATAGAGAGAATTCAAAGAAAAGTGAGAATGTGATATTTGTCGTTTCCTCTGTTATTCTCTCCCCTCACTGAGACAATACAGACGATGGATAAACAACCACGTAGCCCTACTTGGTAAGTAAATTGCAAACAATTTCATTTTGTCTTTTGTCAGAGAGTGAGCGTATGAACGTTTCCAGGGACTAATATTAGAGCGACAGCTGCAGTAAAGTGTCGTGGAACACACAGCTGCATGACACAGCCTCGCTGCATGATATTGCAGTGACACTGCATGTTCTTTCCACAAAACTGCGCCTGTCACTAAACTCTCTGTTTAGGAGTGACGGAAACCTCCTCTGGTGATATGAACATGATGTATGTGATCAGTCATGTCCCCATGTAATTTATTGGCAGCTGATTTTGCAGGGGTTAGGCAATTAATTTCATCCACTGAAGTCTGACTTCATCTCTGGTGACTTACTTGGCTGTACGGAGGAATTTAGATGAGGTGACACATGCAGTGTCACTGCTCACGGAGCAATCTGAGTCAACATCAACAACCTGAGCTTAAGATGAGAGGGGCTGTGAAGGATGAGCGTCTCCGTCTCCTACTGCACCATCTGGAACCGATGATGAAGTGCTTAAACATCCAGGAATTATTAGCAGAAAATACACGTGACTGTATGATAGTTTGTTAATGAAAGGGGGGGGGGGGACCTAGAATGCAGGATTAGGGAGGCGAGGTACACGAGCACCGCCTCTTCTGAGGACAGGGGGTGGTTGCAGACGGCTCATGCTGGCGTGTCATGGCCCCTGCGTGGATACTTTGACATTCACATAAAGGACAGGCCTGGTAAAGCCAGTTATCTCTCCGTCCAGTGACAGCAGTGGTCGCGTGGCTGGGAGGAGACGGTGATGCGTCCTTCAGCTGTGCTTGTGATTTGCTCTTAGACAGGATGGCAGAGATGGAACCTCCTCGGGGGATGAGTGTCTTCATTACCAGAGCCTGCCGCTGGTGAATGATGGTTTAACTGCGCTCCATATGGCTGGTTAGATAGAGATCACAGAAGAGCATATGGGCCCTTCCCCCCTTTTTTTTTTTTTTTTTTTTTTTTTTTTCCGATGTAGTGAAATAATGAAAGCCACGATATCTGGCCCTGATCACGACTGGCCTTTGAAAGCAGAGACATAGAAAGACGTGTGACTATGACAGTAAAGATCGAGTGACCACACGTCAGAAGCACTGAAACCGTACAAGAAAGATACGTCTTTGTTTATTTATTTATAAACACAGGTCGATCGCTGGTCCTTTTCTCCGAGTGTCTGCCGGCTTTACTATTTCACTTACATTTCAAATGAAGTTTAACCTGCAACTAATAATACAAGCATCGGATATATATGCATACTGTCTTCTAAAATATTAAAGTTGGGTGTTCGGCAAACGTTTTTTAAATAGCTCCTGCCTCTATGAAAAAATAAATAAATAAAAAGGTTCAAAATAAAAACTAATATTTGCAAACAGACTGAAAATAGAATGAGATTTCCTATTTTGAGGAAAGTGGAGAATTAGTTTTTCTTTTTTAGTCCAATTTTGAAGTATTTCTAAATTGAAATAAGAAAACTGTTATCTTTGGTAACATATGTTTCCTGTTACCATGTTTTCCTGCTAAATAAGTTATTGCCAAGACTTTTTTATTTATTTTTTAGAATATTCTTAGTGGGGGTGTCCAGTGTTGTGAATAACAAGTGAGTGGCTTTGAATCCATGAGAGGGAAAAAAACGTGAGCTGTAAAATATACTTTGGTAGTGGCAGCTCCCATGTTTAATTAATGAATTTGTGTTCTGCCCCTCCCCACCTGGTCTCCTTCGGTTTCCTGAAATGAACAAGATGTGTTAAAAATGCAAATACATGATCTGGTCACCAATAACCCCCCCCCAATGGGATAGGAGGCATACGTAGAATCAGGCAGTAGTTTTTAAAGTAAGGCTTTAATTGCCTTGAGCAAAGTTGCCTTAAACTCTTTACCCTAATCCTTAAAGTGTTCTTCACTAACTTATAAAACCAAATAATTACTAAAATGTTCCCCTCCTCGAATCCTTTAGTCAGACACAAAGACACATGCTATGACCCATGCATCATACCTTCTATATTGCGACCTTTACATTGTTTACCGGAACTAGGAAACGTGCATTCGTGTCGACATACCAATGTGTGGAACATCGTTAGCATCGTGTTCAGTGTGTGAGCTCTTCAGGGACTGCATGCATAAACAAGAAAAAGAGTAGTGAGCACTAAAAAACACTTTGCTTGTGCCTCATCCAAAAATGACGCAAATGCTATAAGCGTGGGAAGGTGTGAAAGCAGTTCCAGTCTATTCACATACTGCAGACGATTCTCTGTAATGAAAATAGGCTTTTTAGTTGATATGATCCGGTTAGTCATGGAATTATATGACAGAGTAACACATGCACATGGTCAAGAAGAAGTGTCTCAAAAAAACATTGGTGCATTTAAAATGGTATGCATGGCTACTGTGCTCTCAATGTGTTGCATTGTCTTTTTGCAATGAATGTGGCACCTTGTTGTTATTGAATTAAGTCGAATCTGTGTTAGCTGAACAAATATAATGTATTGACACGTCTCTACAAGGACATCTTCCAACTTCCAAATTATTTGTGAAATTAAATTGTGATAACATTAGGTTATTGTTAAAGGTACAGTAAACCCCAAAATCAAAATACATAGTTTTCCTCTTACCCGTAGTGCTATTTATCAATGCAGATTGTTTTGGTGTGGGTTGCCTAGTGTTGGAGATATTGACCGTAGAGATGCCTTCTCTCCAATAAAACGGAGCTAGATTGCACTTTGATTGTGGTGCTTAAAGCGTCAAAAAGAAAAAAAATACATCTGAAAAACTCAACACCCAAACGTCTTCTTCTAGAAAATCATGGATCGGGTCCTCAAGATAATCCCCAGACCTGGGGTTTTTATGTAGGATCTACTTTCTTTCTAGACCCGCCAACTGTATCACTGCGCAGAATGAAGCGCGCATCTCCTCTTTGCCGAGAGGCTCCAGAGCTGGCCAACACCACAGCTCGGTTGAGGAGAACGCCATTACTGTTTACATCTCGCCTAATGATTACTTTACTATTACTTACACTTTTAATGTCCTTCGAATGACTTGGTACGTTCTACTAAGTAGTTATTGTGTAGTTCCTCAATAAGCTCCTCCCTCATACTTCATGAATATGTCATACACTTAGTGACGCTGACATCTTAAAAATGGCCGAGTGTGCACTTTTTTAAGTAAGCTTAAAGATTTGACCCTGGAACTGTGTGGAAACACAAAGTACTTTCACGAATTATATTGATTATTAACATATTTACAAAACGTCTAGAAAAATAATGAAAAGTCTAAAAATAAATTGGGACTGAACAAAAAAAAAAAACAGAGTAGTTATTTGATATACTGACAATAGTTATATTGGGTTTTACCCTGTTCTAAAAACAAAATGATCTTAATAGATGTATAATGTATGTAGATGGACACGACAGTACAGTCCAACCACATCAGCACAGAGGGATAGAAATAAGGCACTGACTTTAGCAAAAAAAAAAAACAAGGCCAGCTAAAAAAAAAAAAGCTTAATTCCATTTCTGGTGGCTTTAGTTCCCTGGGTGAACAGATGATCGTGACTGACAGAGTAAAAGGGCGTTTACCATGGGACAATAGATACCTCCTATTGGCTTGAGGTTTTGAGTGGCATATTAGTTTACCAATGCAAGCCAGGAGAAAGAGTCTTGGTCTCAGTCAGTGATAAACTCTGCTGTAACCTGTAGGTGAAATGAGTAATAACCTGGTCTTTGGGGGGCACAACCTGGTAAATGATGCTCAGGTAATCATGAAGTGATGAGGGATTACTGAGTAACCTTCTCAGTATGTTGTCTCACTTTACTTTAGGGTCCACAACAAGAGTAACTGATGATTCAATTATGATTCATTAATGAGTCGTGACTTGTTTTATGCTGATTCATAGTCAATCAGGAACTACTCACGAAGAAAGTGATCAATAAAAAAAAAAAAAAAAAAAAAAAAAAAAGGAATCCTTTTCCTCACTTTTTTCAACAGAGCACTGTTGCAAGACTTGAACACAACGCTGTAACACCGCTTAACTATCTGCATATGAGAGTGTGGTGGTTCTTCGGTTCTGCAACAATGGGAAACGATGCCTGTTTTGGAGGTTACTGCTACACAAAGAGGAAGAAGCTTCCCTCTTATGATAAAACGCGTTTTCCAGTGGGTCGCCATCCACTGTGCTCCATCATTATTATGATAATCTGTCACGGTACATCAAACAGCTCGTGGCTTATAAATTAGAAAGATAATTAATGGAAAATGTTTGTCAGGGTGCATTCGCAGGACCCTGACGTCCATTAGCCACAGCACCACTAGTGCAAGTCGCACAAGGTGGTAAATATTTACCACGCAATACATTTAATCAGTCACCTTGACATGCACTAGATGGTTTGAATATTCAGTCTACAGGTCAAGTTACTGAGTAGAAGGAAGAAAAAAAAAGCATCATCCAGCGGTGGAAAGTCACCGTACATTTAGTCAAGTCGCTACCTGGATCAGTACCTAAGGGGCATCCTGTGGCTCAGGACGTGGAGTGGTCGCCGGAGGGTCGGCGGGTCGATACCCGGCCTCTGCTGTCAGAATGTCAAAGTGTCCTTGGGCAAGATACTGAACTGCTCCCGAGGGCCAACGGTGAGTGAGTGTGTGAGTGTGTGTGAGTGTGTGTGTGAACGGTTACCACTGATGAACATGTGGCACTTTGTACTGTAGCCTGTAAGTTCCCATTCATACAGAGGCAATGCTGACATGTTGTAAAGCACTGTGAGTGATCGCAAAGATTGGAAGAGCACTATATAAATGCCGTCCATTTAAGGACTACTTAGGGGTACTTGTACTTGTACTTTACACGAGTATTTCCATTTTTCCTTTTTACTTTGTTGCACAAATTCACAAACTACCCAGAAGTTTGTCAAGAATTTAATATTATCTCCACCTTCATCAATAATTGTAATCTAATAAAGTGAATATATATAGTAAATATGATTCTGAAAGTTCTGCATAACTCTTATTCTGCATAATGAGCGTTTTTGTTTTATGCTAGTACATTTTGTACTTTTACTTTAATACAATTTTGGCCTTTATCTTATAACAGAGTATTTCTACACTGTGGTAATGCTACTTCTACATAAGTTAAAGAGCCGAGTACTTCTTCCAGCAATGCATGAATCAGGCTCTACAGTAAATTCCATTAAATGGATACGTATAAAACATGAAGTTTATCTGAGTAATTGCATCATCATTACTCTAAGAGGATATGATGACATGCGAAAGTCTCAAACCACCATCCATACAGCGAATAGTTTATTGTATCTTAAATCAAATACGTATTACAAACATATTCATACACATTCTGCCACTCACGCTTCAAGCACTTGCGTAAAACAGCGTTATTAGAAGTTGTAGAAATACAGCTTAGAGATGTACAGTTGTGACCAACACTCATAGTAATTCTTTGGCTCAGAGGTGATGTTTGAGCTTAGAGAAGTGAGGATGTGAGGAGTTCCTCCTGTGTCCAGTGTCACGGTGTAGAACAGGAGATAATGTCAGCACTGTCGGGATTAATCTGCCTCAGCTAAGGGCAGAGATTAAGGCCATCCATGAAAGTGGGACAACATGGCATCAGTGCTTGACTCGATGCAGTTGAGCCTCACCAGCTTGAACAGCGCCGCCCTGTGTACTCAGAGAAAAAGGTGCATCCATCCTAGAACCGGATGCCATGTTATCCCGAAGTGAACTTTTCTCAGTGTAAAAAAGGATATTTCACTGCCTGTTGTCCAGCCTAAACATTCCCACAAATCCATATACAGTAGTTTTTTTATTTTATTTCCCATAAACGTCTGCACAAGCATGGAATAAACACTGTGTGAGACCCGTTTCAAATCCCAAGCGCTCCGATGTTTCGCTCACATAAATTTAGGACATCCTCGTGGATAATTAGGAGTGTTTGACTTGTAAATTTTAAATCACGTTATTACATCCTCCTTAACCCAATCGAAAACTCAAAACATGGCCTCGTATTCAGCAACCTTCATCATCTCCCCTACTGCTGTTTCCAGTGACTCACTAGTAGTCGTACACCAAACCCTTTAAATTAGAGTTAATTGCAGTCAGAATCATAAACATAAAACATGCATATTAAGAGCGGTTGATGACTACAGAACTAACTGATCATTTGTGCATAATAAACACTTTTACTGCTCATGCTGACTGAAAAGGCACGCCCACATGTCGAGAGAGCCCCAGTCTTTGCATTGATGCTGCTAGAGAGCACCTGAAAATCAACCGGTTAATTACAGAGCCAGCTGAGGCTAAATCGGTACCAACTGTCATTAGTGGAGCCAAGCTACATCTCAAACAGCGCGAGTGACACGTTTATTAGTTCTCGCTGACAAATTGGAATCAGATTGGCCTTTACTAACCGCTACATCGCCTTCTTTATTGTGAGTTGGCTCCTGTTTGTTTGACCGATTGCATAAATCAAAGCACGGTCACCACAAAGGATGTCGTGTTGTACGAAAACAAACAATACTGGGACAAGCTTGTGATTTTTCTTTAAAACGTTTGAAAATTCAATTTTTATGACGCTCTCCCTTTAGTCTTACCGTTCCTCTGATTGGGTGCACTGCCAAACACCTGCAATACAAAAGCAACTCAAAACCAGAAAATGGTTTGAAAATCTCCCATTCAAAAACAATGGAGTTATGTAAAAGGTGATTGTGAATGGATCCGCCCCTATATCCAGGCCATGGCCAATCGGCTCGCTGCTCCTTCACTGTTTACTGTTTAAGTCACGTTTTAATATAAATGCACGTACCATCAGTCACTCATCAAATCTTTCAGCGTTCCCTGAGATAACCTAATAATTTGGCCTTGAAAGTAATAAAGTGTGTGCTCATTATCGCTGGAATGCAGTGAAATGTTCGGGATTCTGATGAAACTTCTATTTATTTTACAAATGACAAAAAAAGAAAGAAGTATGAACACAATGGCAGTTTTCATGGCAATTTAAAAGAGATACAGGAACAATTTGCGGTTCTTAAATGTAAACTGAAATTAATGAACTGAAGATTACTTTTACATTAAAGCTTAAAGAGCCATTTTACGAGTCCACAAAGTACCTTCATCTATTTACTTTTTTTTTTTTTTCTGTTGGTGACAATTTTCATTAAAACTTTGTTCCTTGTTTTCTAGCTTTCAAAGTTGTCCCTTAAAAATAATAATTAAATATCCAAGATTGTGGCATAGCCAAAAGTATTTCAACACAGGTCTGTCACTTTTTTTCTATCTATGTTTCCCCTCCGGTGTTTGATATAAGACACTATATAAAGTAGTCTCGTCGTTTCACTTCATCTTTTTTCAGAATGAGTACGTTGCAGCACCAGTGGATAAAGAATGACTGTTTGTACTGTAATTGTTTCCCTGTTGGTGCATGTTAGTGAATAAGCACGCTCCAATGAGGAAGTGGTTGCCACGGTTGTGGTGACATTTAATGGCAACACCTGCTAATATTTGGAGTGACTCACCTTGAATTTATTTAAGGTGTTGAGCCAAGGTGTGCACAGCTATAAAACTGTATGTTTAGTGGAGGACCAGGAGTTGCACACAGATGGGCGAGCTACAGGAAACCAGGCAAGTGTTTCTGCTCGTGACACGGTCCACTTTCCTGCAGGGTTTCATTGGTTTGACAGGGTAAAAAGAGACAGAGGATGGTGTACGGAGATGTGATAGCGTTTCAAATGAGACATTATTATTCATGTGGACATGATAGCAACAAGACATTATTTTCATTTTCTGTATGTTCTGGTTGTTCTTCATTGCAGAGAAAAAAAATGGTAATATCAGCACATTTTCTGCCTGGCTAAAGAGTAATCAGGGGCGTAAGTCAAGTCGACACAACACGATCTACAGAATATACTTGTGAATTTTGAAGGGTTGATGAAAATCACTAACCAATTAGGGCTTCTAGCTATGCAGATAATTTGGTTTTTATTTGCCAAGCTTTTGAAATACCTACCTCTGAGATTCAGTCATCCCAGTACAATGGAGGTGAATGGATTTTGTGTTGTGACGCTCAAACTATTAAAACAAAATTACAAAAACAACTACGTTTTGTCTTCCCAGAGACAACATCCCAGTAACTCAGACCACGCTGTTTTCTTTAAACCACTTTCTGCTGGAGAACTTGATTGAAGAATTGATCTTTTTAAACGGATTAATCACTATCAGCATATTTGTCACAATCCAAAGCTTTTCATCTGACTGAAGGAACTGTATTGAGTGCCACGAAGCTCATTTGTGTGTCCGCAACTGTAACACATAACTCTAGGCTCAAATCTCACACCCAGCGCAACACGGAGCGCACACGGCCCTGTTGTGTAAGTAGCAAATACTTGCGGCCCATCTCTGCGCCCATAGGCGTGCTGGTCGTAAAAAAAAAAAAAGGAGGTGTGGCCAGGAGCATTGTTGGCGCATAATGACATGAGGCAGCTGAAAGCGATTGTGCCATCGTCCAACAGAAACCTGGCGTCCATGGCGTATTGTCCATCTATTCGAAGATCAGGTTGATTGATCAGGTAGTAAAATGAGCCATTAGGCGGGTTCACAACACACGTACATTCTGCTTGTTACACACACAGGTGCAAACAGCATCGCTCCTCCTCTTCAGTTAAATACAGCATCGGAGGGTCGGTGGTTCGATACCCGGCCTCTACAGTCAGCATGTCAAAGTGTCTTTGGGCAAGATACTGAACCCCAGATTGCTCCCGATGGCTAACAGTGTGTGAGTGTGTGTGAATGGTTATCACTGATGAGCATGAGGCACCTTGTATGTTAGCCTCTGACTCTGTGTGAATGTGTGTGAATGGGTGAATTCTGACATGTGTTGGAAAGCGCTTTGAGTGATTGCTAATATTGGAAAAGCGCTATATAAATGCAGTCCGTTTACCATTTATAATGAAGTAAGGCTCTCTGGCATTCTGTAGGCATTCATCGGAAATGCGGTAGAGTTTTCGTTATTTATCAATACATATCATATTTAATGTTTATTATTTATCGATGCATTTGCTCATATGCAGTCAAATGGAGTTCTCTTGCATTCATTCTTCACAGTTGTTTATGTTGTGTCCCCCCCCCCCAATCGTTTTCAGTCGGTTTATTTTCAGCTAAATCACATTTCTTGTTCGGGTTATATACAAATTAAAAGTATAAGCCCCAGTTCAGCCATTATCAGAACACCTGGTGTCGATGCCTCGATTTTGAAACACATGTCCAAATAAATCCAGCACCAATTATTCAAAAGTAAAATAAATGAATAGATACATAAAAGTATCACAGCATGGAGAAGTGACTCATTTTTATGACTTGTGAATTTTATGAAGAATTAAAGACAGGTGTGTTATATTTTCACTATGTTGTCTTAGATAGATAGACAGACAGACAGACAGACAGACAGGCAGGCACGCGGGCAGACAGGCAGGCAGGCAGGCAGGCAGGCAGGCAGGCAGGCAGACAGACAGACAGACAGATAGATAGATAGATAGAGACTTTATTGATCCCAAGGGAAATGTGGGCATCCAGTAGCTTAAAAGACATGACATTACATATCACATATTTGCCCCCCCCCCCACCCCCCACCATTAAGAGACAAAATGAAGAAAATTAGAAGTAAAAAAAACGCAACTAAAGCGCTAAAACAATACGAAACACACGGAGCTACTGGAGAGGCTGCCACTCGTGTCGGCGCCAAAACTATGAAAAAATAAAGAAATAAAAAAAAGTTCAAGTCAAGTCAATTGTATGTATGTAGCCACACAGCACAAACTGTTTGAGGGGCCTTGAGGGGCTTTACAATCCACACAGCATATGACACCATGTGTTCTTCGACCCTTGGTCAGGATATGGAAAAAATTTAAATTTTTACCCACTAAAGTTTTGTTTTTTTTAGAGGAAGAAGCCTCAGGAAGAGCAACCGAGGATGGATCCCTCTTCCAGGACGGACAGACATGCAACAGATGTTGCGTGTAGACGATTGCCTGTTCTTGACAGGTCTCTTGTTCATGTTGCTATTTGCTTTCGGAGCCTTTGTGCTCATTTCATGAAATGTCTGAAACTGGTTGAAAGGGTTATGACATTTTGTAAATGAGCATCTTGCAACTGAATTAAACTTGTGATGCTTGCAAGCGTTTTCATCATCATCCAGATGGAGGTTCAGTGTGTAACCTAGATGGCTGTTGGACTGTGTGATTTCATGTCTTGATAAAATGTGACAGGTGATACAATTAATTTATGAAACAAGACAATGCAAATATTTGAACAGGGCAAGTCATAATTAGATGTGGTTATTGCATGTCTCCTCTGTCGTTTTCCATTAGAAGCTTCGGTTATTAAAACATGTTATGTAGTAGTATTGCATGTTGTGATCGCACAGGCATATCTGTGTACGTGATTAAATTGGTAAAGATTGGTAATTGTGAAAGATTTGTGTGAGACAAACACATTGCCCCAATCAAACCAAATTATGTTTTAACACCCTTGCAAGCCCTCAGAATGCAATCTATCAACATACAAATCCCTGTAAACTGATGGTGTTGTTAGAGAAAATATAAAAATAGTTGGAAAGAATCATCTTTGAAAGATGTTTGAACAATCAACATGGTTCACTCTGAAAAGAGGTGACATTTGAGGAAATATCCGGTTAAGGTGTTCCACGATAACCTTCAGATTATAATGTAATTTAATGGTAATGTATTATAAGACAGATTTCACAAAATTCCAAATCTGTGATGAATATGAGGGACACAGGTTTATGGCTGTGAATCATCCAGCTGACATTGGGCGATCGGCGGGTTTCACCCTGGACAGGTCGGCAGTCAATCACAGGGCTGACAGACAACCATTCGGCTTCACATTCACAACTACAACATTCAATTTAGAGTTAAATCCAGATTTGAACTACGTATTAATCCACTGGCATTTTCATTTTTAGAGATTATTCATGTGGCATAAATAGGTTTAAGTCTACGATGTTTTGGTTGTCCTGAATAAAGCGTGATAAACGGGAAGGCACTCAGACGTGTTGGTCACCGCTGGAAGTGTCACGATGCATAATGTAACACAATGCTATCTTTAAAGACGAGCAGACACTATGTTTAATATCAAGACAAGCTAAGCCCTTTCTGTTCAAGAGAAACTTGAGTGTCTGTACAAATGCTATTGATTGGGCCGTATTGATTTATGAATACCCAAGCATCTGGGAATAGCTGGAAACCATGTATACCTGTATCTGTTTGACTTCATGTTGAAACAACAAAACAAGGGGAAGAAAATCAAAATCCCTCTCCCTGGATGCACAGGGAGAAAAAAAAAAACATGTCTTGAGCAAATATCGGCATTATTTTTTTGTTTACGATCAAAATTCCCTAAAGTTAAAAGAACAGTAACAACAGAAACAATGTAATGTGTCACTTATTCTTAATGTTGGAGCGGTTAAACTTCATGCCAAATGCCTTTGGCTGAGACATAGGGGTGCAACATGCCTTTGCCAAATGTTAATGGAATTACTGCCAGCATCCAGGGTAATCTATCCCTATCCAGATGGATTTCCTCATTTCATTAGCTCTTGATTTGGTCACAAGCCACCATATGCAAAATTACCTCATACCAACCAAATTACCAAATTACCAACATAACTGATATGTTGGTGGAAAGATCTATTAGTGGTCGGGATGCAACAGAGAATGCCTCCTGACATATAGGATTAAACGATTTGTGTTTTTTTTTTTCTGCTTTTATGGCAGCTAATCAAACTTGAACAAGCCATAACATTTATGCAGTATTATTTTCACTTCCTGTCAGCCATGCTGGTTTTTGTGGTCTCGGAGAAAGAATTCCTTTCACCTTCGGACGAGTTAAAGCTTCTTGAAGCGATCTACAGCAGAATGATCCATGAGCTTGCCACCATCCCAGATAAGCAATCCATGTTCTTTTATTGAAGCAAGAGCTTTTTTCCCCCTCTGTAGAGGTTTGACTCTTTATTGCCAGTCCAGACCTTTATGAGTAATGACCTGTTACATTGGCGATCCCCCCTGCGGCTCCATTGACTCAAGTGATGGTACAGTGAGAGAGTAGTGGTATAAACTCGCCCTGGGCAGTAATTACACAGGTCTAGTGTCTCTTACTGAGCTGATATGTGCTCAGTTCACTCAAACAACTGAAAGCAATGAAGAAGACCAAACAAGAAAAAAAAAAAACTCCAACCCAAGCCGATCCTGGCGGAGCTACAAATGAGACGGTTAAATGCAAAACGAAATCAATGAGTCGGTGATGCTAGAGACACGTCGCTCTCCCGCAGCAGACTGTCCTTCATGTCTGACGCATCTGTCAGCGAAGGTTAAATCGTGCCATTTGCTCTCGTCTGTGATTTACTGAAATACAGAAAGGCTGAGCTGCCGTTTCTCATGCAACACAACTGTCTGTCAAATACTACTAACATGGACGACAAACATCCATCCAGCCAATATAATATTAATCCCTAGGATTGTGTGGTCATAGTGTGATGAATTGACAAAAAAAAAAGAAGCATTTGTTCAATTTAATGTTGTGAGATTACGTTGTATTAGTCTCATTTGAAGTCTAAGACGTACGACACAAATGCCATTTGAATTTAGTCAGGTCGGAGAAGTAACCCAACAAAGATGAGTTGTCAGGATCACACTTATTAAATATTATTTCATTGATTAGTCCAAAGCGAATCAAATCAAACTGATCCTCTGCATTTAACCCACCGTCGTATTAGGAGCAGTGGCAAGCTGCACCATACAACCAGAACCATACAGTTCCCGGGGAGCAGTTTGGGGGTCCGGTACTTCGACCCTCCGGTTCCCAAGCCAATGAAATATTTTACAAATCATTTATACATGATACATGACATAATAAGCAAAAAAAGAATCATGAATTCATTTATGAATGAAAGTGTGTAAATACATGTCATATACTCAAAGCCCAGCCCACATCTCCAAAACTTATAAAAAGAAAAATGAGATTCACAGCACTCGTAGTTTTATTTTATTTTTTAAGGTCTATGCACACTGATCACTGTAAATGTTCCCGGGGTAATTCTGACTGTTTTCCCCTTGGCCAGATGTTAAATCGGCCATTAAAACAACAATAACAATCGTTTTTTTTTAAATTAAAGACTGCATCATTTGCATTTCCATGTACTTCTTTCATCTGGGTGACGCATATTATAATACGGTTTCCATTTATTTATGTATTTATAAATAACTCTCAGTCTCTCAATAGTTCAAGCCTCAGCTACACTTTTACTGTTGCAACGAACAACAATCGTCTTTTAATTCATTGTGAGTGAAAGTGGGAAAATGCCTGCAGTTTACCAGGTCTCAGTCAGGACACAGGCTCCGGCTCACCCTACTGCAGATCTTACCCCCCCCCCCCCTCCATTTATCCCCCTCTCCCCTGTATTGTCTTCAAATCGATTGTTCTGCTGGGGAGGTTTTTGGCTCTCTTTGCCGTCCTGACATAGAAAAGATCTGGTTGGCTGAAATTCGAACACAGGTGTGAATCGTCACTTAATACAGCGAGTAGCACTTTTTGATTTTAATTGGCTATTTCCTGGGCTATCACGAATGTGCGATGCTTTTCCTTCGTGATAATTACAAAGCAGTCCAACTCGTCTGTTATGTGTTGTTCTGCATAAATCACGGACCATGAAGTTTGTGACTGAGGTGTATCTGCCATTGCCTCACCTTCTCAAACAAACTCAACCAAACCCACTACCCTCTAAATCAAAGTAAACAGTAAACACTGCGACTGGAAGTGTTTATGACCGTGACTAAAAGCCTCTCTCTCTCTCTCTCTCTCTCTCTCTCTCTCTCTCTCTCCCTCTCTCCCTCTCTCTCTCTCTCTCTCTCTCTCTGGCTGTTAACACGTCAGTAAGCAAATGTTTAAAATGTAGAAGAGCCATTTAATAAGTCGTCTAGTAGTGCATGTGCTTCCTTTTTTTTTCTTTTCTTTTTACCATCACTGCGGCTGCAAACGTGTTAATACTTAAAGTGCAATCCGAGAGAGGCGTGAAACAGTGAGACATCAATCCGGGTTAACCTAGAGATATATAAATGAGTCCAAACCGCTTTGAGGAGCAAATTAATTCCCTGCTGCCTGCAGGTTGTGGCAGCTACCTGCACAGCTTGTTACTCAGTAAGACTCAAGGTCAAATGTTGGCCTTGGCCTTGCTCAACCACTGAAGTTAACATCGACAGAGTGTGAATAATTGATGTTAGAGTGATATGCAGGATTGTTATTAGCAAACAAAATGTGTAGGAAACACAACAGCAGTCTCTTGTTAAATAAGATTTCTTTCCTTCTTGATTATGATCCTCATTAGCACTAACATGAGCATCAGCTATTCTTTGTGTTGTCCGCACACGTGTGCACACTATAGCCTCATCAACACAACAGATCATCTCATTGAATTAACAATCGAGTACAGAACAAAAGAGAAAAAAACAATTGTCATCTTTTTAACAAACATTAACATAATATAATAGTATTAATAAACAGAAATCCTTGTCTGGATGACCTTAAATTATATATTTATTCTTCCTGCACACATTTAATTCCAAGAAAATAGGGGATTAAAAGACATTTTTCATTCTCTGCCAAGGAGGATTTCTACTTTTACCCAGGTTTACATTTTATTTCTTAGAATTTTTTCATAGTTTACACACACAAAACACACACGAGACACACACACACACACAAAATGAAATGATGGTTGCTGAAATGAGATACTGTTTAAATGTTCAACCGATCTTTAATTCCAGCTGCATGGCTCCGTGCACGGCTGTTTTCAGTATCGTACTTGCTTCCTCTTCAGGTAGCGTGAACCTTCTCGCTGTTGCATATCGTGTTTCGTAGTTGTGTTAAACCAACTGAGAGAATAACCTTTTTACATAATATCTTTGGTGATCGTGTCACCAGCACATTTCTGAATAAATTCAACAAAGAACAGCTGGATCTCTGCCAGTTAGCCAATTATTTAAAGCTACTTTGTCTTTTTTTTTTTTTTTTCTTCTTCTATCTCATTCATTGAAGCACTGAACCAAATCCCCAAGCCAGTTATCAATCTGTTACATTATAGCATTAAGAACCTGTCCAATGACATCTGATGGCATAACTTTCCTAACTCTTCGTACAACTGACACACCCCTTCTGATTTTCCTCAAAATGTTATCAATCAGTTTAGACCATAAACATTTATGATCCAAGTTAATAACCCAGCAGTTTTATCTTCCGTTACATGTTCAACAGGTAAATTGTTTACAAGTTTTCCAGTGTTGGATCAGCTTTTAACTGATGACCATGATCCTAATATAATTGACGTGTTTTTTTTTTTTTCTCTGTATATTGCACAGGTTGAACAAATTGCCCTTGAAAGCAGACATCCTGAGATATGAAAGCTCATTAGTGGCCTGATGCACCTTTTGCATTAACAATCAATCATTAGCTCGTGTAATGATCGATTCATCATTTCTGTTGTGTCACGGCTGCAGAAAGACGTTCGGAGAAATCGTATAGAAACAAGACAATGATATGATCTCTCTAACCACATTACAGCCGTTTAACCATTTCTGGATATCGACAGCCTATTTCTTCAACAGACAGAACAAAAAAAATAATAATGCGTTGAATACGTTGTGTTAGCTGTTACATCTTTGCAGAATGTGTCGACAGTAGGCGAGCACCGCACGTCACGTCTGCACTGTAAGTACCAAGGCTCTCGTGGGAGCACAGATCACGTTTTAGAATGATTTGATGATTTAGATTTCTGGATGAATTAAAAGAGAATTTCCAGAATCATAATCTGAATCAGAAATCCTTTATTAGTCCCACAGCAGGGAAACGTAATTGGTCACAGCAGAAAGGTAAAAAGAATGCAATAAAATAAGTGGAGAATTAAATAAAGGGCACACAGTAATACAAAAATAACTTGTAATTTCTATTCTCTGTATGGATTCTGACCAACTTGAAGGTTTTATGTTATTCAGTCCGGAATTAGAAAGTCTTTGTAAAGCACACCAGAATAGAGACTGAGAGGAACAAGGGGACAGTTTGCCAAGACCTTCACACTGGATTCCACATTTGGATTCCACGCCATAGACAGAATTTCTTTCGAAGTTTTGAAAAAATATCAATTAGGTTTACTTTTGCGTTCCTGGAAATAGATCAATGCTCGTTTATTGTGGACCAAAAAGTGTCTTCCAGTCTACCGATTCTTTTCTGACCTCGTTGCCAAATATTTTACATTGTTATTGTTGAGTTCAGTATAATTTGTCAGTAATTTAATGTGGCAAATAAAGCACAAGTAAGGATTAAGAGTTTAAGATTATTGTAACACTGCCATCCATCACCCTGACTTGCACTATCTTGCTTTTTGCTGTGTTGGTACTGACATTTGCCCTGTTGAATGTGTGTGTGTGTGTGAGTGTGTGTGTGTGTGTGTGTTTTCAATAAGCAAATGAGTTGTTGAGATTATTAGATTAAACGTATTGTAAAAAAAAAGATAAATAAATAAATTAAACTTGGGTGAAATTTATTGCACATTTGGATGTTTCTGACTTGTGTTGTTTGTAGTATTTCAAAGATAAAACTTTTTTTTTTCTTCTGTGCAACACTAGCCTGTATTTGGACATTTATAACGTAAAGTATTCAGACGCCACAGCAGAACAGCTGTGCTGTGGTGCTTGTTTAGCTATAAGCCTACGATAATGGCTGCATTTAAACAGGGACTAGCGTTGGCCTTGACCCAGTCATTATGGTACAAATTTGCTGAGTTAGAGTGTCATTATTTTCCACCAGGGTTTCATTAGGCTTATTGAATGACACTCACTGAAGTGTGGCACTTTATTTTTAGTGCACAGTCTATAAAATGTGGGGGTTTCAGTTCTTGCGTTTTAAACTAAGCCCTGTGTTGGTATACGTTAAATATACCCGAAGATCAAGGCAGTTGGAAATCTGCACCTGAGCCCGAAACACAATGTTGTGTGTTGTCTTGCATTTTATGTAATTTCTATTCTCTGTATGGATTCTGACCAACTTGAAGGTTTTATGTTATTCGGTCTGGAATTAGAAAGTCTTTGTAAAGCACACCAGAATAGAGACTGAGAGGAACAAGGAGACAGTTTGCCAAGACCTTCACACTGGAAACCAGGCGTCTGGATTCCACGCCATGGACAGAATTTCTTTCGAAGTTTTGAAAAAAAGATCAATTGTGTTTGCTTTTGCATTCCTGGAAATAGATCAATGCTCGTTTATTGTGGACCAAAATTCTGATTGCTAATTAGCACCTCAAAAGAGCGTGACCAAATGTGCCGATCACATTCTGTGGACGCTGAATTAAACACCACTGGCATCTTTGATTCTTCTCAAAATGTCAACAAATGAACTGATCCCTTTATCCAATAACCTTTTCTTGTGCAACATTGGCGAGATACTTTTCTTTGTGCTCTATTTATTTTACATGAAACATTTAATTTGTTTTGGCTTTGATGTATGACTCCATTCAGTGAATATTTCTAAAGCATGTAAACAAATACATGTAGCCACAGAAATAACTGGTGCATGGCAATTGACCTCCACTTGTGCTCTCTCTCTCTCTCTCTCTCTCTCCCTCTGTCTCTCTCTCTCTCCCTCTCTCCCTCGCTCTCATTTTCACCAAGCACCGACAGGAGAATAGCAAATAAATAAAATAGATAATGCAGTAATAAATGCAGATTGAAGATCTCACATGTATCCATCCAGATGGTTGGGTTGAGGCTTCAGTACTAAATCATGACCGGACTGGAGAAGGTTTTTCTTGCACTTTATACTCCGTTCATGAGATGGCCACGTACTCTTTGTCTTCGTAAATACTGTATAATGGTGAATCCAGCTCATTTTTTTGTGTCATTATTAGAAATACAATTATAATTTGCTTCAGCATATATTTGTATTTCTTCTCCTCTTCATTGCATTTCCCTGTAACCCGGGAAAATCATTTCATTGGAAGGCGTCACGGAGTTATTTTCCTCTTATCACATGAACCTAAAGTGACTCTTTGCTAACTTAGAGGGTAAGAAGGAAATGAATATTGATGCAACTGCTATGTAACAGTACTGCACCATAATGAGGGGCACAGATATTTAAGATG
This sequence comes from Bovichtus variegatus, assembly GCA_943593645.1. Taxonomy (NCBI): domain Eukaryota; kingdom Metazoa; phylum Chordata; class Actinopteri; order Perciformes; family Bovichtidae; genus Bovichtus; species Bovichtus variegatus. The sequence continues at coordinate 11,491,317 of CALSCE010010723.1, forward strand.
AGATTGATGCATGTTGAATGTGCATTACATAGGAGAGAACGCTCCCAGCAAGTGTGCCGAATACATATTTAACTGAAATTAAAATTGTATTGTCACACATCAAAAAACATCCCCCCTTACATAATGCAATATGTCCACCTCCTGCAATATCTTGACTGTATGAGAGTTCAAGAGGCATTGCTGTTTTGTAAGGCTACATTGCAAAAACAATCTCATTGCATATGAGCCCCTGCTGATTTACGGTCTTCTCAAATCATCATTGCCAAATGCAGACATCATGTAAGACCCTCAGCATCCCATGGTAGATATAGCATTATCGTCAATTACATGCTAATTGCAAATGGGAATGCATTATCTCTGGATGATTTGTGTCAGTAATGAGATGCCAGGAGGCAGGATGGCTCTGGATGTTCGGGCAGACCCACGGCCTCAGCCGTGGTCTGGCAGGTAAACTGGGATATGCTGCTACTGGCTGGGACAGACCAGAATAGTATCAGACGTTCCAGTAACGTCTCGCTCCAGACACGTCTCCTCTATAATGTGCCTGCACTTTGGTCTGAGTGCTGTTATTGTCAAATGAAGAAAAGGCCATTACCTCCCACTGATAAAAATAGGGTGCAGCTCATGAATTCTTAAAATAGAAATGTATATTTTAGTATTGCAAATGAAGCATTATTATAAAGCAGGTGGAGTAGCGTGCCGTGGTATAACTCTAAGGTATGCTTTCATCCCCCATGAATCAAAACAAGAGCACCAAAACTCATCTGCATGTTAAATTGATATTTATAAAAGCAATGTAATGTGTACCCCACTGGTAGTCTAATGTTTGTGTCCAGGAGAGCTGTAGAAGGAGATGCCAAGTGTCTCTTGTATTCTCAGCATGGGTGCTCCGACAGACAACAAGCTCGGCACATCCTCTCGCTTTTTTTCTTTTTTGCCAGTTAGTTAGTGTCGGTAGCGAGAGAGAGAAAACCGAGTGGAGTCGTGCTCCATTTCTGTTCTTGATCAGACACATCCCCAACCGTTGACCATGTAATAGCCAGCTCTCTCCGAACCGCACCAACAATCAACACGATAAGCCGAGCGCGCTCAATAATGCACAACAATGTCAGCCGCAACGCAGAGCTGCAACCCCCACCGCCTGATGTAAAAATGACTCCATAATCGTTCAAAAAACTGGAACACATACGATGCCCATAAATATGATGCATTGGCTTCCCACGCTATGCATAATAAGAGTTTTCCTAGGCCTTAATGATGCGCTGTGATGTCTCGTAAACAAATGTCAAGTATCGTAAGTTAATACATTCAGCATGAAAGGTGTCAGGACCACAGACACAGGGTGGAAAGACTCAAACGCACGACGCCAAGAAACAGATGTGGAGTGTAAAGCAAAATACTTCACTGGTACAATGATGGTACAAACTCACATACTCACAACGAGGATACAATAAATCTCAAGATAAGGCTGCTAGGTTCATGCCACAAGGACATAACAACTGACACGAGACGAGGGGAGACATGACTAGTTAAACATGAGGTGAGTGGGCAGAGGTGGAAGCAATCAAGGTCGGGGAAGACATTGACGAGAAGAGGGAAAACACACAAGGAAGTAAAGGGATCAGGCGTGGGTGACAAAAGGTGAGAAGTACAAAGTAAAGCAGGAAGTGCAAAGACAGACAGTGACTGACAGGACTAGACGTAAGACACGGTGGCTTGACAATGACTGACGTGACAAAAGGTTGTGAGTAAATGTGAACTAGATTGTTTTTGTATATTACAGAGTGCCAAATGTTGCCGTGCAGTAACATTGTGATCATGGCAAATACAGTATGATTAAGAATAGGCCATTAATTTAAAGAAAAGAAGTATCATCGTGGTTGAGGTTAGGCAGCTGATAGGCTTCAGGATAGGCCTGAAGGGTTAAGGTACGATCATGTTCATGGTAAAATATTAAAAGGTCAACACGGAGACGTAAATTACTCCCAGGTTTCCAGTCACCGCGCTCATGTGGTGTACTCCCATACAAATGGTGGAAAGGTCTCTCGTTGAATAGCAAGCAGAACATCTAATGTTGCATTGCACGACGCACAACTCACCGACGGGAAGTGAAGCACTTTTAATTGGTATATATATATATCCCACAAAAATCAATTTGTATGTATTGTGAACCAGAAGTATAAAGAGCTGCAAAGCTGGAGGATGGAGAGTGCCCGAGAGACTGCAGGTCTTGTCCCGTGCAAAGCCAGAATTGATTTATTCGTCACGTAACTTCTGTGCTGAAGCACCTCCACTTAGGTAGTTATTATAAACCCAAACCATCTTCTCCTAAACCAAGACATTTCCTTTTAAAGACGGAGATTTGTTTTTAAATGTAACGAGCGGAAATGGACACGTGCAGAAAGTGAGGAATGCATTTTCGTAAGATATCCTACGATGTTTGCACACAGAGAAATATGGCTGAGGATTTACAAACCACATATTATTGGATGAAGTCAAACTAATGTGTGCATGGATGTTCATTTAATAAATAGTTGGCTTCTTCTATAATACCTGTCTATTTGTCCTCCTCACACTGTAATAAAAAGCTAAAGTGCATATGCCAACATGTACATTATCAATGTTTACTGCATCACACGAGGAGGATTGAACCCTGTGAAGTGATTGGATAATTATTCTGAATTATTTGGATTTTTACTCCAAAATATCTATCATGCTCCCTGAAGAATGGCTGTAGAGCCAGGTTCTGTTTTTTTGGAATCCAACCTTTTAAAAATCAGAGCTTCATGGGTAGACTTCTACACGTATTAATGCTCCCGAAATGAAGTTTTTCATTTTATCTTCAGGGTTATGGAAAAGATATTGCTTTTTCTGACTGCTATAAGAATGAAACATCACACGAAGTAAAATGATTAAAAATGATCATTCGAAGTGACTGTCAGATAAAGTACGAACTGCAAATTGATGATACAACGTGGAGCTATGAGCAGATGGTTAGTTTGTGTCTCTGTTGTTGTTGTTTCCTCTCCCAAAATGTCAGCTGCAGGTAGCAAAGCAGGTAAGTGCTGTGCATGCAGAACCTACCCAATGACAGCACACGGAGACACAGTACGAAAGAAAAAGCAGTTATTGCTGTTGAATTTATTTATTTATTAACATACCTACTTTTTATCATGCAGCCTGTCTATATCTGGACCAGCCGGCTGTTCTTTTGTGTGCAGAGTTTAATACTGCGAGTATTGCTGCTGCATGCCGCTGACGTGCAAGTACAAGCCCAAATAGTGAAAAAAAAAAAAAAAAAAGCCAAAAAAAAGCTAAAAGTAAATGAAAGTTTAAAACTCTAAAGCTATGTAACTTATTTCTTATAATACATCTCCTCTGGGCAAGGATTATATAAGCTAAGTGCCAGAGGTTTGTTTAATCATATGAAGTTTCAGTAATACCATGAATGCATTAAATTATTGCATGTCTTAAAAAAAAAAAATCGCTGCACCAATTCACATATGGACACATTACACTGCTTTATGCCTTCTTTTAAATGAATTTCAATTTATTTATCATCCTAGGGGCCCCTGCTGTTGGGGACAGGGTGTCAGCTAGCGGGTCGGTGTGGCTCCACTGCATTTGCAGAGAAATTCTCCCTTTTCAATCTAGCATAGGGTTATTGGCACCTGCCCTTGTCGCTCATCTTCCACATGATGCACTGACTACTCTACCATATCCTTCCCTACCTGCAAATGTGTTTAGTGAAGGGCAGATAAGACCTGTCACATATGAAATCTATTTCCCCCCCCCCCCCCCCCCCCCCCCCTTACATCAAATGTCCTGACTGATGTAATACCCATAGCTGATGTTGAGACATGAATGGGGGGGGGGGGGGGGGGGTTAATGGAACATTCCAATCTCTTTGGATACCTTGAACCGGCTGATTCAGAAGTGTGACGCTAATACTGAGGTTTATTTGCATATCCTCACACATGGCCGATCTGTTTTTTTACATTAGTTACTTTCAGGAAACCTGGACTTGTAACACTTCCTTATTCAACAGAACCTTCAAAATGTACCTTTTTGAAATCCAAGTGTCTGTGTTATCCCACGTTAGGACTGCGGTGTGCATTGTGCGGTGTGGAGACTATGAACAATCAGCACAGTCAGATGGTGTCTCCATTAACTCACTTCATTTGGCAAACTGCAGATTAGACACATGCTGACACATGGATTGTTATCGCTCCGCTTCTAATGGGTATTTTTGCCTAACACTGCTTGCATATTTAAGGCCAGTAATTTATTGTAATAACTTTTTTAATGTATTTTGATTAACTAATATGGTCCACTTATCAGGTTTCTTCAAGCCCATCTTTGATGTTTTTGCACAGGAACGAGTACCAGCACTTGATGAAGCATGAAGAGGGACATGTACTGATGTTGAGTTGGTTTTAATCACAAATAATTGCTGACTTTAAAAAAATAAAAAAAATAAATAAATTAATTATGAATAATTAACAATGTTTAAAACATAGTATAGAGGATACTTGAAAATCCCCAATGGAAATCGAGGTACAGTATGGCAATGGTGATGTTTTGTTCCAGAAATACTTCAAATCATTCTGTATTCATATTCCTGCACGGTTTTTGGAAGTGTTTTTCTGGATGCACCACAACATTAAAGGATCAAAGTTTTTTCCAAAAGTATAAAAAGAAATAATTCTGCTTGACTCGTAGCAGAAATAAACCAGAATACTCTTGTGATTTCAAACAGTTTAGTCCAAAAATATGAGTGAGTTTGTCCTCAAAGTCTGGAGGAAAAAAAAAAACAAATATGCCAATAAACAACACTCTCCAGAGCCTTGCAGCGAGGACCGGGCTGGCTTTGTGGACACTATGGCACGGAACCCAGGCTGATTTTCCAGGGATATGGTTACATTTTCTGGTTCAGAGCTTTAAGCGCTACAATGGCATGAAGCTCATTTGGGTGTTAAATGTTCAAAAGCACAGATACACAAAGTGATAGCCATCCATTTAGTGTCTGCATGGGTCAGACTTTTATGTCTTGGTAAGAGGTTTGTTCTTGCAATTAAGAAATTGATTTTAAAAGAAAAGATAAGTATAGCTGTATGCTGCATGAATAAAGTAAATGTATTGTCAGGGTGAATAGCACATGATTAGAATTAGCTTGAAAACAGTTAACATCAACCACAATTTCACATTTTTATTGTTTTTCAGCCAAGGGCCCAAACTGTTAGCTGGAACAGCATGTTGTGTCAATTGTTTTTAACTAAATTATTGAATAATACTTTCTCAGACCCCCAAGTTAGTGTAATTTAGTTTCTAAAGGTAGAGCCTGTTTAGTGCTGAATATGTTAATTTCCAATAAACCCTCAAGGCAGTAAACAATGATTACTTTTCATAAAACAAGATTTATTTCCTACAATGTCTTTCTCTGAATCTGCGAGGTCCAGGTAGAAAACCAGAAAGCATAAACTGCGACGGAAAAAAAACTTAAACATAAATCAGCATTTTATTGGTATTATTTATTGGGTGGCTATGAATGCATGTGGCAAGAAAATATTTCCTGTGCTCTTTGACAGCGTTCCTCTCTTTGTGTCTCAGCTAACGCACAACAAAGCCCTGTAACAAACAGTCTTACAGACAAACATTTGGCACAATGATCAAACGCTTATCCAGCCATTCAAAGCCTAATCATGGATAGACAAACAGAAAAACCAACCTGAAACAGACGACATGAAGGGAACATATTGTCCCTGCAAAATATACTTTTCCTATTTATATCTAAATAAACCTCTTAGAAATGAAGATTAAGGTGTGCAGGACAGATGTGTGTTGCGTTGCTTCAGAATTAGCACAGCTGAGGGAAACGATCAAAATCGGAAGTTTGACACTTCGGCACCATCGCTTTCTGTGCGCGCTAATAACAAAGCGCGGGTGAAAGCTTCAACAGTCAGCGACTTTTCTTTCAACTTCAAAAGATGAAGCCGGTTGCTGCTTAAGCAGGAAAATAGTCAGTGTCTTCCGTCTTCAACCACAGCCCGGACACGGAGCGAAACAGTGCGCTGGTTTTAACATTCAAGTCAAGTCAGCGACAGTTGCTTTGCTTTTACTTGAGTTTTGCGTCACAATTCCGCCACAAATGCCTCCAGGTGTGTTCAGTTTCTGAAGCCCTAACGCGTGATTACATTTTGCTTGTTACTGTAATAGTGTGAGGGCTCAGTCACGACAGCATTTACGGCAGTGAAAATTCCAAACCAAAATCATTTCACTACAGAGTCATCACATTTGGAGAATTTGACTGCAGGGGCGATTTTGTGTAGAGAATTTGCAGCATTGGATAATTGCAAAGCGTCTCAAATGTACTGACCTTTGAGGGCCGGGAGAGAACTGCAGAGACCAAAATAAAGAAAGCAATCATACTCGCTGGGGAGGAGTAAACTGACTGGGTGAGCAGTGTGATTGCGTAGATATGTCCAAGTTGCTTTTTTGCTGCAGGTCAGACTGACCCTCGTATTTAAATCCTGCTCCCACTCATGTTCAGACAAACACCTTCCGAGTTCAGCTGGACAAGCCTCTGTCTGTCAGGCTCTGTCTGTCAGGCTCCAGGCTAGCAACACTGATTATGTCTTTATATCTATAAAAAAAAAAAAAATGTTAATGTTTGCACATAAGCTTAATAAGCGATCTTGAGCCGTCACAACATGAACACTTAAAGAATTTATTAGATTAAATTGCATGTTTATTTTTACACAAACACCCACAAGAATGATTTGCTGACTCCATGTGTTGATGAAACAAAAGCCACATAAAAATGAAATGTGAAAACCTCATATGAAACGGATAATTCCACCCAGGTAATACCAAACAATATCTCAACCATCCATAAACCAATACATGTTCCCGAAAAAAAGTTCCAGTTCAGGCTCTCCCCAATCTCGCTTGCACACTTCCTGCTCGCACACTTCCTGTCAAACAACAAACCGCCGGGGACACGGGTCCCTCTGGGGCTCGTTTGCAGTCATTTGTGGATACAACAAGAGTAGATTAGTGACCCAAACCCACACACACACTCGGGGATTTATTATTCCAAAAAAAAAAAAAGAGCAGGGAAGAAATGAAGGCTTCTCTTTACTTATTGTGTATGAGGCCCATCAAATCCGATCTGGGCGGCACCAGTCTACTCTCTGTGCCAGTCTGCTGCCGCTGAGAGGTTCCACACTGCACGCTGGTGGTTAGATCAGTTGGCATGAAAGCAGGGCGGGTGGCAGAGATACACTTATTCACTGGCAGCAGATCAGTGGCTGAAATAAGGAAAGAGCAGAGGCCAGAGCCCCCTAAACAGCTCAGTATAAATATTTCCCTTTAATATCGCAAATACTTGACTAGACTTCAAGTGTTCAAGGCGCCACATTTTATCATGACACAGCAGTTAAGAATAATCCCACAGCACCTTCTCTTTTTTTAAATGCATTTATTTTTTTATGGATATCTACTGTTTGAAGTCATAACCCTTTATATGACACAACAATTTGCAATAGTCAAAGTTAGAACTGCGCTTGCACTCGTTTTATAGGGTTGAATCTTCAATGCAAATATATGCCATCCATTTTGCAAAAGGAAGTATGAAGTTAAATTATTCAATAAAAAAAAAAAAGACATGAAAATATACTCTGAAAGTGTTTCTGGCGATATGCTTACTGTTGCACCGGGCGGCTTGACTGGTTGGTGGTAAAGTCTCGCACAGTGACTGTTCGACTCGTTGAAATGCACTCGTGAGATGTGTAACATGACTTCAGTAGCCCCTGGTAGACCACCACACACTCAATGCAGAATACACCCTTTCACTATTTATTATTGTGCAATACGTCATGTGCAGTATGCATGTGCAATACATCCTTTATACTATGTATTATTGTTATTACTGGCTGCTAGTTGTATTACTCTCACATGTTCACTTACTTTATTACACTGCTACTTATTTTACTGAGGTTGTGTTCTTATTCTTACTTATACTTCATTTGTATTTGCCCTTTTATCTGCACTGTCCCTCTGCTGTTGTACATTTCCCCGCTGTGGGACGAACAAAGTATTTCTGATTCTGATGAATTTCACCTGAGTTAAGTGACGATGGGCCTCACTTTCCTTCAGACTGAAAAGACAGACTCATGAAAACATCTTTTACTGTGTATATCTTCTTTTGTTTCACAGGTGAATTACATATTGGTGCTAAAAAATTTTTAAAAAGTAGACATGATCTTGTAACAGCTTTGTGGGGGTGACCCTTTCGCCGCCTTAGTTTCACACAGCAGTATGTGTCTTTTTTTTAAATTTTTTCGTGTACACTGTGACAGTAACGACAAGCACCACGACAAACTGAAACTTCTCTGACAAGTGAAGAAAATACATCTGACGGGGCTCCAGAGCAAAAATCCCCATCATTAGCTTTAAATCTTAAGCAATTAGTAAATGTAGCTACGGCTCAGGGGATTTCATATTCTGCAAAATAGTTGATGGGCTGTTTGTGGCCAGAATGAAACAGATAATGAATGCATGGATTCAAAGGGGCGATAATAGAGAAATTGCTTCAAATGGTCTAGTAATGAGGAGGAAGCAGAGGTAGCCTCTCTCTGATACGAGAGAAGGTTTTTTCGCCGCAAAACTATGCGCTATGAAAAGCTCAGATGAAAGCTCACATCATTTTGAGAAGTGCAGTAATGAAAGGACAGGGCTCTTCTCCTTGTGGTGTTTAAAAGGATCGTACCCACTGCAGGTTACTGTTGGGGGGGGGGGGGCATTGGGTTGGCATCCCAGTGTCACTCCACTCTAGAAATCTTATTATATCAGACATAAAAGATTTTATCCTGCTATCATTATCATGGCATAATGCCTTTGAATCTGTACATATAGGGAGACAGGAGCAGATGTTTTTGGATTGGTCATATTCACACATTACTTTTTAATTTCAACTCCCACAGCTTGAGAAAGCTTTCACTGTAATATGTGTGCTCAACGTATGACAACTCTGTTCATCTTGGGAGGTTTCTTTAAATGAATGGGGAACACTTTATAATAACCGTCCATGTTAAAGGGATTTTTAAACCGTCTACACACATTATTTGGATGGTTGTTATACATAATTTACATAACAAAACACACATTAAAGTGCAAAACATATCATTTTGTTATTACATATATAATGATAAGTATTTATTCCATTTTATATTATGCACTTTATATATTTCACTTTATTATTATTACATTTCAATATATATAATATAATACATAAAAATGTTTAAAATAAATATTACCAACACAAAAAATAATAATAATAATAATAAATTCTTCCTGTGCGGCCCGGTACCAAATGATCCACGGCCCCGGTACTGGTCCGCGGCCCGGTGGTTGGGAACCCCTGAGCTATGATACAATATATAATTTATAAACAAATTATTTCATATTCACATAAACTAATAATAAAATATCTAATTATAGCATTAGTAATAATTAGTTAACATAATAAATACCGTTTGTCAAAGTAAAATAACTATGAACTATAGTTTAATGATCTATCAATTTACCATTTATTAGTGATGGTTATGGTTATTACAAAGTGTTACCAAAGAGGGATAAAGTGAAATTAGAGCGTCCCCATTTATGTAGAACTTGGGTGGGGGGGGGGGGTGCTTACAGTGCAGGCAATGACCTCCACATTTACCTTTACCCAGATTTGCTCGCCTGGAGTTAACATCCCGAGGGGTTTGTGTCGTCCATTAACATTTTCCAAAGTGCTGCCATAACTAAGAAGATTCATTATATTACAAAGTGCAGCATTCATTTCATCCCTAAAAAGCAATTATAGCACACATTTGGTACAAAGCCACTTTGTCCTGGCATGGTTTTAATTTCAGTGAGGACAGAAGCTGAACGCTCAGATAAACAGCGCTGTCAGTTAATGGCAATGATTGACAGGTGCTTTCGGTAGTTCACTTTAACAGTCAAACGGCGGTGTCATAATTCACTTTTTAACTGAAACTAAAGCTCTTTGAAATAGGGATTTTCCACCAAAGGAGAAAGTAACTTCAGTTTATGTCCATATTCTGGGGCTGTCACCTATTCACTTTTTTTTAATCTATTATATGTAAATGTCCACCGCGCCACTGATATACAGCGATATTTAGGTTTTAACTGAGGCCAGAGCTAAAACTGTCAAATGTAAAATTAGTGTGAAATACATCATGGTTCTTGACTGAGAGTTATCAATATGCTCATTTACTGCATGCTGAAATTGTGTGCGATTGGACTTTACCATCAACAACAGCGGGCTTTGCACTCATGCAAGACTGGGGGGGCGGCATAACAAAACACACAATAAAGTGCAAAATGTATCACTGAATTGTTAAATATATAATGTAAATGTAATTATTCCATTTTCATCTTTTAATATTATTAGTACATTGTAATATATATATAATATAATACATGAAAATGTTTACAATAAGAATAATAAATAATAAACGGTTTATTCTTCTACTAAATGATCCACAGCCCGGTGGTTGGGGAACCCTGATCAACAACATTGACCAAAAATCTAAAGTTAAATGCCTTTGTAAATATTTTGTATATGTTTATTAGCAATATACATACTTAGCGCCAAAGTGTAGCATGTTTTCTGAGCTTGGTAATATAAAGCTTTGCTACTGTTTTCATAAATATTATTAGTATTAGTATTATTAGTAAAGTACCAAGACTATGAATTAGGAACTCTGATTAATAATTAAATGAGTCATTATTTACAAAATTACCATATCAATAGCTAGAAAAGGTTGAAGGATTTTTGGAATATTTAACCAGTTATTCGTAATAAAATTAGTAATTAAAAAAGACACGCAATTACACAAAACAACAAAATAACAAAAATGTAAAGCAGAATAAATGCGCAACTAAAGATGAGGGGCAAAGCCACCGTCCCTGTCTCCTTCTTCAGGCGTGCAGTAAAGGTGAGTTGCTCACCGAACGCCCACAGAAAGAGCTTAGTTTGACACATGCTGGAGCTTGACAGCAATAAAATAGTAGGGGACCGAGATATCTTAGCCACCCACCTCAATAATATTATTCCGACCCAACTGGGCGAGGAGTTGAGTGAGTGTCCTACGGGCAGGCGATGTGCTGAACTAAAAAGCAGGGCAGAGATCATATCGGCACAGAGCGTCTATAACAAACTGTGTCGACATTTGCTCTCGGCATCGCTCAGAGGTGGTTGGCATGTGCTGTTAAGTCAATCGTGGGTTTCGGTGAGCATATTGATTTTCCTGTGGAGTCTCACATGCATCAAATCAATCCTTCTTCCCACCTTCTTCACCCACTCCCAGACTCTGTCATTTAGAGTCTGCGGATGGCACAGAAATGCTCGGCTCATTTCTGTCTGATGTAATTCTTTATGACCTGTGGGAAAGGAAAAAAAAAGTATAAATAAAGCCTGAGAGAGGGTGATAAGTCGGCGGGGGCAACATGCTGGACAGTACATTACTGAAAAGCAATCACTTGACTGACAGGGTTGCTGGGGACTGTCAATACTGTCATTAGCATGGGTACGAATACTTACGATGAAAGCAAATAACAAGGAACGACAAGATAACGTCCCCGTGTTTCTGTGGAAATAGAAACTCCGGTGGAAAGTCTAAAACTTTCCAGGCTTGTTCATTGTGAAATTGTTTGCTTTTCTGAGGGGGTAAGATGTCTGGATTCCATACATCTCGAAGGGGGTATGACCTTTTGCAACAACTTTGCCACAGAAGGGCCTGAGAACCACCATGCAGAGAAACAAAATCAATAACTGCAGTGCAACCATAAGACCCGCAGCTTGTCAGAGGATCTGCACAGTGTGTTTTAGAATCATACTGTGTGCCTGAAATCCATATAGACAGATTTGTTATATCACAACGAAGTCATTACCATAAAAATAGCTGATTGTAAAAATAGCTGTACTGAGATATTGTGCATTTCGGAGATGAGATGAACACTTGTATCTAGCTATAGTCTAAATAAATAGAATTTCCTCATGCCTTCCCTGAGTAATTATAATGTTTCAGTCAACTTAGCCATTTGCGTGCGTATGTTGTGACAATCCCGTCGAGCCGTGATGCTTTTAACACAGAACTACTAACGGTTCAGACAGTTGAGACATGTTTTGTGAAGTGATAGTCGACCTGAGTGCTTTGAAATATGGAAATTGTTTTAATTAGGATATATTTTCATGTATGTACCTTTCCATAGTCTTTCAAAAGTAAACACTTATGAAAGTGAAAGTCCTGCGAACATGTGTTGTCTCCGTGACTGTGCTCATTGTGCTCCGTTCTTACATATTCCTGCGCATTTACTCTCCACCCCTTCACCTCTCCCGTCTCTCAAAAATAAGCCGGCAGTCCCATGGTTACTACAACAGGAATCCTCCGTCACACTCTGAGTTTCCTAGATCAGCAGAAATATTTCCAATAAACACAGTCCTGCACCATTAGCTGTGGGGGAGCTCTTGCTTTGTTAGTCACACATCAATTAATCACAGGGACCAAGACATCACGACGGTTGGAGGCCAATTGCATTCAAGCAACGTGTTGACATACGCATATCTTCGTGTCCTGCCGTCACCTGGGCACGCCAAACCATCTGCTCATTACCACATTCTCCCCTGGCGGCCACAGAAAAGCAACCACTGTGATAAAAACAGTGGGATGAGTTGTCACGTACTGCTCATGAATCAAAATAGCACGGAGAAATAAAAGCTATTTGGAATATGTGTATGTAATGCTGCACAGCACATACAGCAGTACAGTGTATATTTCAGGGGAAACACAGCAACACTGATAATGCTCATTATTCATACATGCACATGAAAGTACCACAGGAGTGTTATTCTCCTATCCTGCCCCCCCCCCCCCCTCCCTCTTGATTCCCACACGGACTAACTTGTAGCCAATCCCTTCCCATCCTGATCCTGTCACTCCTGTCCTGTCTCACTCGCGAGTTATTATTTCCCATGACGGTTTTAATAAAGCTTCTTCTTCTAGTCAAGAAACTTGACAAATGTTACACTTCTTTATGGACCTCCCTCGTTCTCCTCATCTTTACCGATGTGGCTCCAGGCGATAGCAGATAAATTCCTTGCTCTCGCGTCTCACAGGAATTTCCCCGGACCTATGGGATCCAATCCTGATTAGGTGTCAGCCTCCGCTCCCTGCTGCCTGTACACTAAAAGGGAAGGCCTTGTCTTTGAATGTAATGTTAATTAATTGTGCACGTTTTAACCTGAAGTCATGTCTTTATTACCCCTCTAAGTCTACCTACTAAATCTGGGAATTAAACAAAGTTAATGTTCCCTAATTACACTCTTCTTCACTTAGCCCACACTCTATATAACATTAATATTGACGGACTGACATCCAATTAAAACTGATATACAGGCAACCGTAGCAGGTCGCCCCCCCCCCCCAACTTTTGTCTTCTTCCTGAATATCTTGCCGCACATTAGTGCCAACAACAGTGGGCAATATCCGGCAGTGGAGACAATAAAAATGTTTATGCAAAACAAAATGGTGCCGCATGATTCTAAGAGATTCATTTCTTGGGGCTTGAAGTGACAGAGCAGTCATTTGCAAGAGACTTATGCAAATAAGAGCCCCTGATGTCTGAGTTCATGGCCATATGGTACGGTAGCCACAGATGCACCTCGTACAGTAATCAGGCATTTATATCTTTTAAGAGCACATACAGTGGATCATTCCTCAGAATAATGCTACTTCACTCAATGCTTGTGCCATTGCAGCTGAGAGGAGTTGGTGCTCTTGTTACATGCTGGACACGATTGTTTACTGTGAGAATAATCAATATGTAAACTGTTACAATGAGCCTTATTAAGATGTAATATGTGATATGTAAGATGTTATTGAGTTAAGTAATTTAGTGGCCAATCTACTGTGAAATAAGAAGCAATATTTGTAAACTGAAGAGGAAGAGTAAACCACCTAAAAGGTGACAGAAGATCTGATTGGAGCAGAGAAGCGCTGAGAGGCGTGGCCTAAGTGCCAACAAGGGGCCAATAGGAGCTGGCCCCAGCCAACCAATGGGAGAAGACTATACCTGAAAGGCAGCAGGTATAAAATATGTTGTAAACTAGAGATCTGTGAGACAGAGGAACTACTTTAATGTGGTCTGTGGACAGTGAAGTGGGTCCGCAGCTGCGTACTTTTGTAATGCTCATCACATCATCATCATCGAATAAATATCGTTTACCTGAAGAGAAGTTTTCCGAAATTGATTTCTACGCATCTCTATTTCAAAGTATAAGAACACGACATTACGCATTATTAAAGTCAAACTGTGTACATTTGAAGGAAATGTTCCACCGACAGTGTTTCATTAAGCTGTTGGTCGTGTTAACTGTTCCATTGACTTGCCACAAGGACCAGACAGTGAGCACTGTGGACACAGGCCCTCTGGCCCGACGCCGTTGGAAACCATATGGTCTGTTTTTCTCTGGGTTTTGAGTTTTTCTCATGGTCTGTGTTTTGTTCTCACAGCGAGTACAAAGGGAAAACTTTATGCTGCCTCACACGCTGAGGTACGATTCAGAAGAACAGCAGCACATGTTATCCTTTTGTTGGGGTTTGGTATGAGCAAAGGTGGTGATTTACACCTACGGCTAATAATTCATGTCAATAAAACGATTAATATTAATAAAAATCACGATTAGGGGTTGATATTAACGTGGCACAACAATGAAGTAGCTGCAGTAGCTCTAAAAGGTATTAAAATGTTATTTAATTATTAATTATTAATCACCTCAGTTTGGAATCACCTTTGTCTCGATTAAGCTTGAGCCGGTTAATGTCGTCTCATAAAATAGTGTCATAAAATATACCAAGACAATAAATCAGGAACTCTGATTAACAATTGAATTAATAATTATTTACAAAATTGCCATATCAATAGCTCATAAAGGTTGAAGGATCTTCTGAATTCTTTGATAGTAGAGGTTGGTAGTAATCACTCTTGTAAAACATTAAACAAGCCAGCATGTATATTCCAATAAAACATTACAAATATAATAAATGTAAAACACAAAATATCTAATTCCACTTAATAATGAACTGCAGAAAAACAAAGGAAATGTCTTTGTCACATACATAGATACATAGATAGATAGTAGATAGATGGATAGATAGATAGATAGATAGATAGATAGATAGATAGATAGATAGATGGATGGATGGATGGATGGATGGATGGATAGATAGATACATAGATAGATGGATGGATGGATGGATAGATAGATACATAGATGGATGGATAGATAGATAGATAGATAGATAGATAGATAGATAGATAGATAGATAGATGGATGGATAGATGGAGGGATGGATGGATAGATGGATAGATGGATGGATGGATGGATGGATGGATGGATGGATAGATAGATAGATAGATAGAACTTTATTTATCCGGAGGGAAATTGTTGTGCAACAGTTGCAATACACAGTAGGAGACAGTATGGTGAGGTAAGGTGCAGTATTTAGTAAAATAATATGAAAATTACAATATTACATATTACTGGGGAATATGAAGCCAATACATCAAGCTGGCGAAGCCACCGAACGTTACCCATTTGCTCCTGTTGTGTAGTCTAGCCAGCCGCGTGCTAACTTGGTTACTGTTGAATAGCAGTGCTGACTAACTGTGAATCTTTTAGGCGAGTGCTCGTGTCTGTACCGTCGTATGAGGATGAACGCAGTGTGATCACAGAGCCAGCTGATGTAAAGAGCCGATGGTCTGCTTCCAGCAGGCAGCTGCCGTGCTACGATCAGGGATCCACACCACTGGAGCACGACTGCCATGGTGTGAGTTCCCACTTTATTAATAAAACACATGCATACACAGTGTGCCACTTATCTTTTGTCATTCACTCAAAACAATTTGAGGAGTTCCTATGCTGAACATCTACAGAAAAGGAAACTGATATTGTTTTATCCTTTACCACAAACAAATCTTGTTGTTTTTTTGTTTGCTTCTGACTCAGCTTCAGTTCAAGCTTCTCCGGTGTCTCTTCAATTTTGCTCACAGCTACATTGTATTTTCTCCCAAAAAATAACTTGGTATTGGTTACCTGTAAAAAAAATATATATATATATATATATAGCATTGTAGTTCTTAGACCTTCAAACCCTGGTGGTGTTGTCAGTATCCTGCAACTACCTAACAAATTGCACATTTGTCCTTGACCATGTTTGGGTTTGAGTTCTATCCTGAAAATATAACCAATAAACATCATTTTGTAAAACTGTACAGACCTACTCTTTTTCTGAACCCACTGCAGTCACTTGCAGTCCTCATGCTGTATGTTCTCACACACTCTGCGTACTTATACCTACTAAAAGTGATGCACTATACTTTGTGTGTAAGTGTGTGTTTGTGTGTATAATCGTAAGCCAGGACAGGTGACATTAGTATAAACAGCGCCAAAGCACATTTAAGGAGGAGATTGAGTTGGATGCGTGGGTCCACAAACACAGCGTTTCAATCAGAAGACTAAGACCAGTAACTTTCGTACTGAAGTAACATCACTTCTGTATTTATTTTTAACCCTCTCTTCACTGCAGGGGCCTGCACAGGCTGACTGATCGCTCGTGCTGCACGAGAAAATACGAGGAAAATGTTCGTAAAATATCCTACGAATCCTTTTACGATTTGTCGCCTTATTACTGCAATCAGTCTATGGTTATAGCGGTGTTCATCTCTGTCCTGTTGAGCACATCCTGGACAAAATAGCGCCCTTTCAAATGTGACATTTCAAAAAGTCAACAAACCAGTACAAGTGTTATTTCACGAAAAAAAAAAAACACCTAAATGATTCCATTCATCCATCCATCCTTCCTCGAGCTTTACCCGCTTATCCTTTGAAGCAGACAATAGGTGTGAGGCAGGTTACGTGCTGGACTACATAAAGGCATGCTCCCATAATGACCAAACATGACATTTTGTACACATTCAGCCCTCCGAAGCTTGCACATATTTAATGGTGCAATGCCTGTACAATAAACACGGGTTGTACTCCCACAGTATATCTATTTCCTTCTTAATCTCAGTACACTTGCAATACTTCCCAGAGTCACTGGAGGCAATTTGTACACCACCCCCCCCCCCCCTTCACTTGAGTTTGCAGGCTCCTTGAATGTGTGTATTTGTTGGCTTGACCAAGGACGACCAGTCTCCTGTTGCCTTGAGCAGGAAGTTTAATCTTGGATTTGTATAGAAGTCTCTCTCTGACGCAGGTGTATATACTGGCAGAACTAGTGATACCTGATGACCCCGTTGGTACTAAAATGTAACATTTATTTCATTTTCATACCATCCTCAGTCAGCTCACACACACATACACCATTTACTTACCTTGTAAAAATGATGTCCTGGTCCATGCCATGTTCACAGATTTTTTTTTTTTTTTTTTTTTTTTTATTCATAAAATGGCTTCGTGCAGCGTACTTTGCCAGGCATTCATGGCACCCATGAAATTGGCTTCTCTTACATCAATCACACGTTTGGTGCAATCTCACGGCTTTCTTTATCTGTTTGTGCCCACGGGCGTCTCTCCCACTGTTCGTGAAATACATCAACTTGGCTTTCAGTTGCAGTGTAGGCTGTATGTGTTGTGACCTCAAGATTTTTCATCTGAAGCCATGTCCCATTAGCTAAAGGTGATTTACATGTTGATGCCAGAACCAGCAGGTACATTGGAAGAGGAGTTCAGGACGTGGAGTGACACATTACAAGATGCAGTTTGTTGTGTGTTTTGGTTCTAGTGTGTTCTCGCTTTCTATATTTCTACTCCATTGACTCTGTGACGTAGTCAGATATAAAGCTATAAAGCCTAATGACAAGAGTTTGCATTCTTTTTAGGAAGAATTATACAGTATATTCTTTTTGTATTTTACTGTAATGTAATATATTAATATGAGAATGCATGTTTTTTTCTTTAGCTTCCTGAATTTCAACCAGTTTAATCTGGAAACGCAGACTTCCATTGCTAGGATAAGTGTTGTCTTTTATCTCATTCATTTTTGTTTTGCTTTTTATACTGAAATGTCTTCTTTTTTCCATCCTTTTATACTATTGGATGGATCGCCATGAATTTTGGTACAGACATTTATGATGCACAGTGACA
Organism: Bovichtus variegatus; assembly: GCA_943593645.1. Classification (NCBI taxonomy): domain Eukaryota; kingdom Metazoa; phylum Chordata; class Actinopteri; order Perciformes; family Bovichtidae; genus Bovichtus; species Bovichtus variegatus. The sequence continues at coordinate 11,509,537 of CALSCE010010723.1, forward strand.
GAAGGTCAATCCTAAGAACTGACTTTTCATCTACGGCCACCGTTTGGTCAAAGTTTTCCACATGTCCCGTAGAATATCTAATCATCTACACAATTGGATTGCCACAACATTTTCATAGTTCCCACATGATGCCTTTGACTTTTGCTTTAGCGCCACCACGATGTTGCCATATTGAATGGACTGCACGTTCCCCACGGGATCAATTGTGATCATTTCTGTGATCTTGTGACTTTTCATCTTTTCAATTTCAAGATTTCATTGATGAAATGCTCCTGTTTGCAGTTGTATCTATATTTGTATAAGCAACCAACTAAATGTTTCCTGTTACTTAACACTGTTACTTCCTGGTAGAGATGTTTAATAATTTAACACGTGATATTATGATGACAAAAGTAAAAAAAAAAAAACATTTTTAAAACTCACAAATTGCTTTTTGGCGGTGCATGCTCATAATCCATTATCACTGATGCTTCTGGGGGGGCCTGGGGAGAAATCTCAGGGGGCTCCAGAATTCTGAGCACAGCCCGAGCACTTTCTGTTCACCTTACTTAATTAATTAACACTTTTGTCCCCTGAGTAGTCAATGCTCAAACTATCAATTTTGAATGTGTGCTCTCCCATCAGCAACCTTGATTATCAAAGCGATCATGACACCAAAAAGAACATTCTCTGATTAATAATGAATGCTGAGAGAGACGGAGAGGGAGAGAGAGAGAGAGAGAGAGAGAGAGAGAGAGAGAGAGCGATCCCCTCTACTGTCACAGGCACTGCAGATTTTTACAGTACTTCATTTCTCGATTGAATGTACAAATATAGGTGAGGGAGAGGAATGTTTAAACACGTGGATACGTTGGCTCACGCCTACTAATCTTGCATTATTACCGGCGCTTCTGTGATGGATTTGTTTCTCTCCCTCCTTTTGGTTGAAGAGTCGTGGCTTAACAATGCACAGCGGGCATCACACTGCTGTTTGCGAGGGATTGTGGTTGACCACCGCGCAGCTCCATATGCGCAATCTTGGATAAAGTATTTTGCTCAAGGGCACCTCGATAGCAGTGATAGTAATCCTAAAGCCCTGTTTAATTAAAGTTCTGTTTTTGTCTGTATAAATCTGCTTTCCTTCCCAGGCTGTGGCATTATTCTAATGTCCACAGATATCAAGTCACATGGAAAACGCCTGTAGCCATACACAGAATTTTATGCTTACATGCACTCATTGGTGCAAGAAGGGGGAAAAAAGATGGCTGCTGCAGTGTGGAGAGTGCATGGATTACATGTGTTCTCTCTTTGAGGGAAGGTGTAAGATGTGAAATCTGAAACAGTAGCTTCTCTTTGTTAATGGTAATTATTTATTACAATTCCCCAACATACCCTTTTCTGTACTCATGTAACATGGAAACAGGTACAAACATCCACTAATGTTTTCAGTATTCGACGATGGCTACGATCCTTACAGCAGTGTGGTCTACTATAATATTCTCTGTAGAGAGACGTCTTAAAAAAGTGCTACGTTTTTTTTTTTTAACTCATTTCCAAATGTTGACATCCTTTTCATATTTTGCATGGAGACATTGCATCTGTACACGCTCACGTGTCACTGTCACAATCCAGATGTACTGACAGTGACAGCACATCTAGTCTCCCCTGCTGACTTGAGTGCTTTATTGAGCTATGCTCAGTATGGGCTTTGGATCTAAAATGTGAAGCAAGTGTGCACAGTAAGCAACCGAGAGTGGCATAAGCTGTCTTCCTCCAAGATCTCTGTCTACCTTTATCTCTCTCTCTGTCTCTCTCTCTCCCTGTCTGTCTCTCTCTCT
>CALSCE010010723.1:11512453-11539254 GCA_943593645.1 Bovichtus variegatus
TCTCTCTGTCTCTCTCTCTTTTTGTCTCTCTCTCTCTGTCTCTCTCTCTCTGTCTCTCTGTCTCTCTCTCTCTGTCTCTCTGTCTCTCTCTCTCTTTTCCTCTGTTGTTGTGATGAGCCACTGCAGTGGGAAAAGGACTTTGATCCACTGGCTTGACAGCAGGCTGCCAAATTCCCTCTCCCCACGCAAAAAGGCACAGATCCTGCCTTCCAGCAGTAGGGCCCACTTATTTGTAATCTCATAGATTACTGTCTCCAGGCTTAAGTGTAATGAGCCACAAACATCCAAGAAAAACATGTTATTTTTCACTCTAACTTGTCACAGTCACAGTAAGCCAGGACATACAGTAGGTATAACTTTATTTTACGACACACTGTAGCACACAGCAGACTCCCCGCAGGAGAGATATAATCAGTGAGCTGAACATCATGGTTGTTCTTTCCTTCTCAATTAGTTTTTTTTTTTTTTCATTATTTTATTTTCTCTCTTGAGATATATTGAATAAAACAGGTAGGGGGAGCCAGACCTAGAATTTATTTACTTTTGAAGACTTCAGAATATACAGGCCACAGCTATATAATCAAAATGTGTTTCTCAGTGTTGCTCTACATTTAATTACAAAGTGCTTTATTATAAAACAATTAAGCACAAAGTCTTCGACAGGACAACAAAGGGCACATCAATATGGAGTCAAGAGAGAGAGCAAATACTTTCCATAAAATGGAAACCCTAGCGAGACAGTCTGCATGAAAATGAAAAAATAAATAGCAAGAGACGTTTATGCTCCTTAATGCAGAGAAGAAAAAGAAGGGAAAGAGAGGAGTGGCATGCAGAGAGGAATAAGCTACTGTGAATACATTTGAGTCATCATATCTGGAATTAAATGCTGTGACAGCAGCCTAAACAGAAGGGCCAAAACCTTTTTGGGGCTTTAAATATAATATTCTATTGATTCATGTGTTATCTTTGCATTGCAAGACATACACTGGTAGAAATGACACCGTTTTCTCATGATTATTTTCTAAAAGGCAGACATCAGAGGCAGAAGCAGTGAAACCTGACCTCTGTTATTCTGGGGGGTTTTTTTCACAACCCCTAACTCACAAGGACACTGTTTCTTTAATTTTTTTTTTCACTTGAATGAAAAAATCTCATAACCTAGAAGTTAGCATTTTTCATTTTCCTTCAGTCCTCCCAAACGTCTACAGTACGTCCCTTGGGAAAAAATGTCTCAATAATAAAAGATATAAAAAAATAAAATAACACCCCACAATACTTTTTCCTGTGCATGCCTGGATTTGTAAAGCAGTAAGGCTTAGGAAAATGAAGAAAAAATGTCATTCAATAAACAGTGTCTAATATTTTTCAACAGTATGTGCTTTTCCACTGTCAGTTTCCTGTGAGAAATACAAACGCTGACTGTTCACTGTAGTCCTGTCTGATTTCACCTCCTCCTCCATTAGTGCTTAATCCTTCTGAGTCTAACGCGACATCAAACTGTAAATAATAGTTACTTGTCCGTTACTGGAACTGGAAGCTGGTGCTAAAGCTGTACTGTAGATGCAAGGTCAGAAGACATACTGTAGAAGGAGTTTTTATTTTTATTTTTAAACAGCCTGTACATGCTTTTTATGAGATGTTGTTAGACCATTAGTATGAGAGGCCCCAGGAGCGATAATTCATATTTGCTAGCACACGCAGCATCATAAACTCACATATACAACACTATACTTGTCCACACACACACTGCTTTAGCCTCTGATTGGCTTTACTTTATACGTGAAGAAGAGGGACCTTCCCAAATGACCCTTTGCTAAGACCCTCCCAATCCCTCTAAGGGTCTAATAACTATACGGCTCCGCTTTATAGACTCTCATGCAATCGTTTCCGATTTTCAGATAGGCTTCAAAGTCAAGGCCCAAGTGACTTAATTAAATAATGTTAAATGATATTTATATAGCGGTGGATAATGTTTTTATTGAAGCTTCTTACTGCTTCTAAGCTAACATTATCATTCGCTGTTAGCTAATAAGATGTTGTAAATGAGACATAATCATGACGACTGGCTGAATTGTATATAACGATAGAACGAGTGTCCAGTTACACCATGACTAGAGTGAACCAGCCCAGCGTTATTTTCTCCTGATTCAGGAGAAGATCTGCAGTTCATCTCCAGCTGGGCCACTGCTGTAAACCTTGTTCATGGTGGTCCTCCGCCATGTTTCTTTGCACCAACACTGTATTCTCCTCTAGTTGGTGAATCCTCAATAAAGTCTGTCTTGGAAGACATTGGTGATGGTGACCAGTATGATAAAAAAAAAAGTTGGAATGTGCAAATCATGAGTGCATTTTAGGTTTCCTGTGTGATGGCCACAGCTCAATGGTTCCAGCAGGTTATAACTGTATAAATAGCTCAGTCAGTCACATCCCAGAACTGAATTAGCTTAGCCAATCACAGCGAAGCAAGACGACAATAGCTCAACAAATTGAGGCTCGCTTCTACAGGAAATTATATTGTTGTCAGGATAGAGCTGACTGGCACAATGTGAACACACAGAAGCACTTCTGCTGCCAAAGACAGATAGTGAAGTTTATTTTACAGTTACTGTGTTGGTACAACCGATTGAAAATAGAAATAGAAACAGTATTTGAGGTTGCTGGAGTGTTTTGTATGACCACATCATCCCAACGCCATTTTTGTCCTAGTTCTACCGCGTCTCACATCATATTGTAATTGATGTGATCCAGCAGTGGTGGCATCGCAGTGCAGGAGTAAAAGATAAAATAAAATGAAAATAATGCAAGGAATTAATGAGCCTAGGTAATCTGAGGTATCCCGGATAAACTGGCAGAATAATGAGTTATATTTAACCAGTCTGATGTGTGCAGAAGTGTGTGACATTACTTTGTAGCAGTGCAACAAAGCGCTTCAAGTTAAAAGGGAGATTGCAGATTTATCAAACACACTGTCTTCTTGTATGTCCAACTATGCTTCAAAAATATCCTGCAAATATATTGCTTCTTTTCCTTTTGTTCTAAGTTGTCAGAATGTACGACGTGTTACACGCCACAGAACCGAGAGACAGAGAGCTGCTGGTTCAAGACCTTCGCATGTTTCACATGGTCCACAGAGCATTTAAAAGGTTTGAGTGACATTATTAGTTAGAAATCCAATTACAGATTGTGGTTGCATTTTTGTTGTATGAATGATAATTTAAAAAAAATAGGGCTGAGCAATACTTTCAACGGCTTTTCTTTGCACTAATAGAAGAAGAACAAAAATATGTGATACGTGTAAGAATGTGCAACAATAATAGTTCATGCTGTCAGCAGCGCATTGCTGTCTGTAAAGTAAGCTGTACAATTATAATAACTTTCACACATTCCAACTCCTATATTTTCACATAGTTTCTTCTAAAATGATAAAGCTAATACATTGGGACTGAACTAGATTTGAAATGATGATGCCAAGTCTTCAAATCAATCAATATAAATTCTCAAAGACATTAGACAAATCACAAAACATATATTTGTATGGTTTTATATGTTTTGCCCTGCCACACTACATCTTAATTTCCTTTGACATCTTGGATTTTCTAGTTCTTATTCCGCATTGGTGAAGCAATAAGTCATTATCATTCGAGACATGACTTCAACAGACTTGTTGGTTTATTGTTTCCGTTGTGATTCTTGCTTGTCTTTTTGCGTTGGAGCAAGAGGGGACCATCACAGCCAAGTCAAATCTTAGCCTTGGAGAGTGTTCAAGTGTCATCAATCCGGTTGGCTTCTCCCCGCAAGCATCAATTGATTTCCTCCATGATTATTCCTTCAGCCCCAAAACGCTGTTTGCCCATGGCGAACACCTGCATTAAACTGCCATTGCTTGACACATAAAAGGATTTCAGGGAGAGTATGGACTTTGCAATAGGTAAAACAGCGTTTGGTGGAGCATACAGGGTTTCTGCTAGAAACGTCGTTAGGGCCCGGTGGGAATTATTACGGGAGCGGTCAACGTAGGCCTGGTGGGCCGCCGTGCTCTCATTGCACTGGTGGAAACCCTTGGATAACTGGGGGAAACTATTCAATTACCCTGTTGAGTTTAGTTGAACAGGTTTAGGAGTCACTGTGAATATATGAGCTTCAGTTGTTTTTTTTGAAGTTTTTTTGGTTTCAGAAATGAAACCATTGGAAGTAGTGGTCAGAAAATAGCTGGATGCTTTGGAATCAGCTTGACTCAATTGGACGGGCCAATCTGTGGCAGGCAGCGTCTCACGTGACAATGAGGTATCGTGATTCTGATGGAAGGCTCGCATTTGGGGTGGTTTGTAGGATCTCGCTCGCGATATCATTCAAGACCTAGTCAGACATTCCTGTACATGTCGGTAATCCAAATTCAAGTTGCCGCCTGTTCCCGCACAACATCCTCCTGCTGATTCAAAAGCGCGTACAGCAATTTGTTTGCCAATTCATTCCAAGGCACAAACAGTGGGTAATTTCCTTTGTGTTGTATGTTGGATGAGGATGAAGAGTTCGTGATGGTTGGAGCTACTCTTCAATTAAACAAAGCCTTTTGTCTCACTTCCACTGATTTCTTTGTTTTCAAATGAAGTTAGCTCCGTTTAGCTATCTTTGCTCCGAGCAGGCACAGGCTTTTGTTTTCAAGGCTGTAAATCAATCAGCGAACGAGGATTCTTCCTGTTCGCTCAAACTAACTTCCTTTTTCATCATATTCCCTCACACACAATACAATTGCCCTTGAACACAAACCATCATAGTTTCTCAAACACACAATCCGTGTCCCTCTCTTGGACGTCGCACTCTGTATGTGAACAGAAAACGTGTGTTTGACGTTGTTTCTTTCTCAGTCATACTCTTTTATAAACTCATACATCCTCACGCCGTGTCATGCACAAATCACCATCGTCTCTCACTTATATCGTTCTTTCTCACACAATACACTCTCTTACATGCACTACAATTTCTCTCACGCGAACAATATCATTGCATACGTACTACCGGAGAGTATTAATGCGTCTGTGTGAGAGTTTAATGGTGTCTGTACATATAGAATGAGAGTGTTAGCCGTGTGTGGAAGTAATTAAGATTCCTGGCCCAGACGACAGTGGGTGTGTGTGTGAGAGTATTATTGTGCATGTAAGAGGGCATAGTTGTGTCTGTGCAAGATTATTATAGAGTGTGTGGGAAAGTATGAATAACGACCTTAATGGCCTGTCTTACCTTTGCCTCTGTTACGTAATCCTTGGTGGAAGAACACTTATTTCCCTTTTTGTGCATTTTCATTGAAAAAAAGGAGCTTAAAAGGGAACAAAGGCAGAAATGAAGATCAACAGGAACAAAGAGAGTAGTGAGTTAGTGAGGATTTATGACCTGAAACCAAAGTTGTAGCAATGAAATACAGTAATTAGTTTCAATAAAAGAAAATACATTTTTAAAACGTGGAAAATGTGCTCCTTCATGTATAGCGTCTTCAGAAGATGACAGAGCATTTTTACAATGTGTCACTCACTGAACAGGGTCACTGGAAAGATGAGATGTGGAGCACACAGTTATAGTCAGAGCTTCTTCTTTTTTTTCTTCCGTGTGCTCCACATCTCATCTTTCCACACACTGCCTCAGTTGTCCCGTCTGCTGAGGCACCAGTTTGAACTTTAAGTTGGCTAATGCGCACAGACTCCTTCTCCTGAAATAGGGCCACATTTGGGGAGCCATGTCGATTGAAAGAGCTCCAACAAAGGCACTATCGTTTCTGAAAATGCTCTTCTGTATTTGCTGTTTCCAAAGGCTCTTAACAAATCTTAGTGTCCTGTGTGCCTTGGAGGATATATACATGATGATATATGCAGAAGCAACGGGAACCATTAAGCAGAATCTTTTGAATAAAGCCTGATGCAACTTCAGATTGACTCTGGCATCACACAAAATGAATACTGTATAGAATGTCACTTCGATTTTCATCTGGTGCAATCAGTATGATTTTAGGACAAAACTTGACAGACAGAGTTATTGACGTTTGAAATTGCTGAGGGCAGCACCACTTTTGGGTCTCTCTCTCTCTCTCTCTCTCTCTCTCACCATAACACCATAATTACAATACGCTCGCTATCATTTCGCACGTCTTTGAATTGCACATCTAAAAAGGAGCTACATAGTTCATGTTTAGAGCCAACCATTAAATGTGCTGTGAAATCAAATGCTCCACGGCAACACTGTCCGGACCCCAGACCCAGGGCTCAGTTGGTAGGACTGACATTAATAAATAGCTAGCCTCAGTGGCAGAGCTTTACTGCAATAACCCATCAGTCAGCTCTCAATCCTGGTGTGGATGTGCCCACCCTTACCCCTTTGCACCTATGTGACTGATGACTTGTGCAGCCCTGCCAATGCAGAGCTGCGGTAAAGAAAGCTTCGTCATTTTCTGCTCGGGAGGGAAAGCTAGCATCGAACCACCATTAGTACCCTAGGTTTTCTGTGACCTTATGTCGCCTCTGGAAAATTCACCTCTGCGAGCTGAGAAGCACGTACTTGACTTTGACCCCCAGGGCTTGGAGAAGTTGGTGAGAACCAATTCAAAACTTGCTGGATGACATTACAGGGCAGAGTTCGAGAAGTACAAACACGAAAACCCATTTCAGTTTTATAAGAGCAGTTAGCTTAAAAAAGGTATTAAGTCATCCCTGTTTCTTATTTCTTTTTAATCAGAGATCGCAACGCTACATCACTGAATGTATCTCATCTCACACGAGCCTCTGATCAAAGGGACATTTCGATAGGTGGGTTTTTGCCATTACAGAATGTGAGCTGACAAATGAGTTTTGAAAGCCAGGAGTAAAACCTGCCACAGTAATCAGTGAGTCATTGGTATTGATCAATAGCCCCATCAATTCCTATAGATCTATTATGGTCATTTTGTGCAACGGGGCGACAGAGTTCATACCTCAATATTCTAATCTACACTTTAAAATATTAAATCCACGGCATCCATTATATTCCTACGAGGCGGTTTGTGCAACATATGCGGTAGATGAGTCACAGGTGCAGAGCGGTCGAAATGGTCGTGGTGCGAGGTATTAGGGGATGTGAGGGACAGGATGTATTAGTAAAAAGCAGGATGAGTGTGACCCTTCCAGCAGAGACACAAAGCGACAACAAGTACTTGGCACGAGTCCTCACACTGATTGACTCGTCTCCACAGTGGGTGAGATAAGTCTCTGTCAACGTTGGGTACCTTGTGCCAACACCGGACCATTAACGTTGTTGTTTCTTTCTACACAGCATTAAAATGCAATCAGGCTGACTTATTGTGGTCAGTTGTGCATTAAGACAGGATCACCACCATTTTTTCAGACCATTTACTTGATGCTGAACTCAATTACAATGAAGGTCATCGTAATGCCTATTCACTCACATGTCTATCGTAGGCGCGGCCTGGCAGAGGAGTTCAAGACGGATGGCGTGGATGTCTTTATTAGCCTTCATATTGACGTTTTGAAATGCGTTCTTCAAGTTTATTATTGTATGTATTTACATTCGCACACACCTCAAATTATCCGATAAAAAAAAAAAAAATCCCGATAAAAAATACTAAACTTATACAGTATAACGCAATTTTCACAATCGTTATTAATATTTTTATTGTTGTTACAATTAATGGTGAACAGTTTATTAAAGTATACCAAAAAAAACGGATAAATTACAAATGATTGAGTCATAAACAAATCAGTAACTAACAGCTAATTAAAGAATAGCTAACAAATAGTTCACTATGTAAGGCATTATATAAAAAAAAAAATAATAATCATTTTAAATTCTAAATAATACATAGATTGTTGTCATCATGGTGCAATAACCTGCTGCTCGTCTGGCATTTTACTCTACATCAGTCTTTAGTATTAAATGAAAAACAATATTCCATCTTTTTTTTTTAAACAACAACAACAGTTCCATATCTTCGCAGTTCTGCTAGGTTCAAGGTATCATCACATATACGTGTAAGTAAGATTACGATCAGTACTGAATAAAACTTTAGGCCACAATTCTTCTCTGTAAGCTCTCTGTGGTTGTGTTGGTCACTGCCAGACAGACAGGTAAAGCTTATCGCTGCAGGAGTCATTTAAATTGAAGTTTCATTTCAAAGCTACGACTTAAAAAAGGTCCAAGTACATTTTCATGGATTCTTTGCCATCGTTATTGTCAGACAGCAAACACATTTATGTGATTGAGTAGATCGAACGATGGAATCGGGAGATTTACTGGGAAATGGAATCCATTTATTTGACACAATTCAAAGTCTTGAAACTCTTATTCTTACAGTAAGTCATGGAAATCTCAAATGTGCCCTTACTCAGACACTACAATCTTATTTGTTTATTTCTTTTAAATGTATATTGGTATTATCAAGTCTAGGTAATATGTTGCTTGTTTTCCACCAATTTCGCCTCAGGTCATGTGTTACCGAATTAGGCTAATCATTTTCATAGTGCTAAGAAACACAAATAATGAACAGAGAGGAATGGCAAACATATTAAAATTGCACTTTATTTATAAAAAAAAAATAGCCTAAGGTTCTTCATGCACTGCACCCAGTGTTTGTTTAGCTTTTTTCTTTCCGGGGAATGTTATGACAGAGGGATCGTAATGTAGCCGACTTCAGCACACGGAGCACATCACCAGTGTGTGAATTAAAAAGGAGTGCTCGCATATAAAAACACAGCTGATGTTGCAAGAACGTAAGCTATTTTAACCGGGCCAGTACATCTTCTGTCCACTATGGCTTTTGCGACGCTGTTCATGTTCGTCCGATCTCTTTGATTATCAATTGTTTTCCAATGTGTTGTTATGGAACCTGGCGTGAGTCGATTGCCACATGGATCCGAGTATCAGAAGCCTCTCAATGTTGGATGAACTGTGCCGTAATCAGTCAGTATCTTCGGATGTCTCGAGCAGGGCTCATTGTAAGAAGTGTTTCAGGGTGTCTCTGGTGATCGTGAAGGTGCCACAGATTTTCAGAATCAATAGTGCTCTGGATTATTTTCCCTGGTGGTTGAGACTCATTGATTTGCCAACCAAACATGCTGGTTTAAGCCTGTCATCCCAAAAGGAATTGAACTGAAATCGACTCCTTGAAATAAAAGTTCTCTTTTAATTATCGAGAAAGCATTACCGCGTTACACAGATATGGTTTTTTCGTACATCATATGTATTGCGTATGTATTTATGGACTGCTGTTGCAACAATCAGCCACAAAACATCCATTAAACACAAACCAAATGAGTCATTCTTGTCTAAAAAGCAGATATTTCCATATCATTTTCGTACGTCTGTGACATATGTATGTCATGAAACCTAATGATAGGCATTAGCATTGTTCTGAAATGTAAGAAAAACCCTTAACCGTTCTAATGGTATAGTCTGTAATGGGCTTCAAATTACTGTCATTACTTTGAGCTTCAAATTGTACCGTGTTGTCATGGTTCTTCTTTTTCTAAAAAAAAAAAAACCCTCTGTGGCACTCAGCAAGAAGCACATTCGTTCCCACTGAAGACTTAAAAGGAAGAATACTTCCATTTCTCACAAAGTCCCAGTAATTTAACAGCCGGACACTGTAGTTTTTTAGCAAACGCTACACAAAAAGGAGTAAATTGTGCTTTTTGGAGAGTATTTTCAGACGTGGATTCGATGTGCAACACAGTGTATGTTCGACTGACTCAATAGTCAGTCTAACATACACCTAAAGATTCCAAAAAAGGCTGATGGGAACTTAAATAGCGCTGAGAGGTCTGAGAAATGCTATAAGGCCTTAGTTTCTACTCTTGCTTGTATGTTTTGAGGAGACTTTTAGTGTCGTACAATTCTCTATTTATTTACATTTTTTCCAAATTGCAAACAATGCCGATGCCACTTCAACTTAAGGTTTCCGATCAAAGCTAGGTTCGACAATATTTCTTTTTTACAATAATCATTATTCATATTAGAATCGGGTATTTATTATTTATTTCCAGGGGACGAGAATTCCTCCGCTGAAACTTTTTCAACAGGGGTCTCTGAAGTAATTTGCTCTTGCCACTGCACTGCTTTGCCATTATGTTCCACACAAAGTATTCCCAGTTGTTTTTTTTCTCCTTAATGGGATGCCTCGCACACGTCTTGTCTTAGATGACACGGCATGCTGCTCTCTCCTCCCTGCCCACTCTGTTGATTCATTGGCTGGTGGATTGAGAGGCTTCACTTGCAATTTGGAAAAATAATGTAATCTCAGGATGGGCAGAATTGTTGAACCCTCTCTGAGATTACTCTCTCCTGTCTGCCTCAGTGATTACTGATCACAGGCAGAAGAAAGAATAGAAAGTCTTTCCTCTATTGTATGCTGCTATTTTCATTCTCACCTCATCCGTCTTGGCGAGAGTAATTTTCGATTTGAGAATTGGCACTCTCTCTACTACTCCCCTTCCTTATTTTCATTGCTTGCTGTGTGGCACTGTTTTAAAGTCCAAAAGCACAAGTTTTGTTATCTCTTGAATTTGCTCGGGCGGATTTCGCAATCAACACATTTGCAAGCAATATTAAAATTTCTTCAACGTGATCAGGATTATGTTTATCATACAATGAGCAAACAGTTCTTCCTGGTTACAAAATTAAAACCCTAATCCATGTTGCAGGCAACCCAACAAAGCTCCTATAAATTTATACCGTGGTATTTTTTGAATATTGGATGGCAACAATATACATACAGGGATCATGGTTTATTTAATTTTCCTTTTGTATTGCAACAATTTTTAGATTACACACAGAATATTGTGGCTCAGAGGTGCAAACTGACTTACATGTCTGCATACTTCTAGATGTGTTTTTGGCAAAAAACTGTTAAATGTACATGTTCGAGACCTTACAATGGGATCAGAACTTTCATTGTAGGAAGAAGAATTGTCCACTTTTTTTACAATAATCGACACCAATCTTTTCCCATCTCTTTTATTGAGCCACAGGGGCTGAAACGGGGGAAGTGTGTTATGCACTTGGGAGAAAAAGTCTCAGACAGTTATAGGTGGAAATGGTGCGTATGAAGATGTTGTCAGGGGTGTGTGTGTGTAAGGGACTGAGTTTGAGTTTAAGATAGGGGTGAAAAAATGACTCATCAAGATATCTGGAAGAGTCCTTCCAAAAGGCAATGGTCCAATTAAAATGTCCGTCCCAGTGACAAATTCCTTTGAAGCCGAGCGCTGGACTCCAAAATCGCACAGGCTCTTTTTTTTTTTTTTTACCAGAGGGAGAGAGTGCACATCTCCATTCACGCCCACTGTTAAACGATCTCATCTGTTGAGACTTCCTGTGATGAATGATAAGAGTAAAGGAAGGATGAGAGGGGAGTGGAGGCTGAATGGCTGTCTTGCATCAATGTAGACCAAAGAGAGAAGAGAAATTGTGGCCATTACTATTTCTGACACGGTGAGATGGATGTCACCCTTATTTGCCATCAGATTAGGGATGCCAGGCGAGGTGTAGCTCAGAGCCAGTACATCACATGGACGTAATTAAATGAGTGAGACCGCTGACTGCTCCTTTGAGCCCAATGTTGGAGCCTGAACAAAAAGACCAGTAACACACAGGTAAAACAATGTGCACTGATAGATGTCCTCACCTGGGGAATGAAACAAATCTTGCAACATAAACTGAACTAGCAAGAACTCTGTCAGCTCCACCACTGCCAAGGCTGCAGGATCCCTCCATAAAGGTAATTAAATACATGTTCAAATGAGAAAAGTGTTGTACTTTATAAGAAATGAGAATAAGAATGCAGGCATATTCACAAGATTTCAAATGAAGTCCATGGTTGAACTTTTCCCCCAAATCTGTTGGCATGTTTTTGGGAACCTAACGACACGACTTGGCCTCATGTTGCCTGTGTTTGACTTCTGAAGCTGCCCGATTTACCCGTTTCATCCGCCCCACAGTGTCCGTGACGCTCTGCTAGCTCTGTTTATCCAGGATTTCCTTGCTGCTCGGGTGTATTATCGCCAGACTCTTCTATGGTGGATGACATTGGTCCAAATCCATGAGATGTTCTTTAATCCCTGTTAACCCTTTTTTTTTTTATTTCGAGCCCCCAGTAATCCAACAGTGGCCTGCATTACCAAGACACTGCACAGGCTGGAGGAAGGGAAGGAGGTGAGATGGCTCCGGGATTGAATATTTGGAAAATGTCGCTGGTTGTTTCTGGATAGCCTTAGTCTGGCTTTTCTTATTGCTCCTTGAAATTCATCTCTTTTGTCGTAATTCATGGTTAACAGTGCCAGATACTGTTGCCTCTGACATATTCTCCCCGATATACCCCGCGGGCTGATAGTCTGCGGTTGGTGAGTAGTTTACGTGCGTGCTATGGTGAATCATTTACAACTGCACTGGTCTCTCCTGCAGGCTGAGGATCTGTGCTGGATCTGTCGAGTCTGCGCTCAACGATCCGTTTCTGTGTAATCAGTCAAGCAAGCTTTATTTATATGGCACCTTTGGAACAAATCAAATGCACCTCAAAGCGCTTTACAAGTGATTGACAAAAATGGGCACGTTAAAAGTAGTAAAAATGTAAATAAAAAGCAAATAAAATAAAACAAGTCACAGTGATCAACGGTAAAGCGTTGACGTAGAATAAATAATAAGGATGATAATAAAAATAAGTATAAATAATCAAATCATAGAATTATAAAACACTACATGGAATTGTTCTGCTTTGTGGAACAGCTGAAAGGAAAGAACCGGAGGATCTGAGGCGCCTTCTTGGTTCATAAACCAAAAGCATTTTGGGTAGTCTTTAGTCTTTAGTCTTTGAATGCAGTGCTTTATAAGAGAATAAAATCCTTTTGAATTAAATACGAACAGGTAACCAGTGTAAAGACTGAACTAGGCGTAATGTGTGTTCTCCTTTTGCTCTTAGTCAGCACTCGTGCAGCCAAATTTAGATTTATTGTATTCCTTGGTAGACCAGTAAGGAGAGCGTTAAAATAGTCGAGCCTGCTAGTTCTGAAAGTGTGCATTAGTCTCTCTGTGTTGCACAAAAATCACTCGTAAAAAAACGGGGGCCAGTAGTTCATCCGTAATCCTACAGACAGACAGACAATAAACAGACCGAGCCAAAAACATTACCTCCCCGGGGAGAGACAATTATTAAAGTTAAGATATAAAGAACCAACTGGCTTGTGGTAAATGTTGTGTAAATGTATGTGTATTCACAATGCCAAACAATGAGATCCCAGATGTGTACCCAAATCAAACTGTGCTCTGTCTGCCTTTGTCCAAGCTGGGTATTAGTAAAAAGTAATTTCCTCTGCTCAACCATGACTACACAGTGCCTGTGAGGTATATATATATTTTTTTTTTTTCCCACCGTTAAAACTTTTTCCTGCCTTTTTTTTTTTTTTTTTTTTTTTTTTTTTACCATTCGACTGCAGAGCATGACCTCAAACCCTGAGGCGGTTTTACAACACACAGCAACAAATATGAGGTAATTTGTGACTAACAATATCCAACTATTTTTGCTCGGCATTAATTGTGTGGCTTGGCACTTAACTTTTTTTTTTTCACGTTTCCAATCATTACATCAACTAGAAACAGTGCGCAGCAAAAATACACAATGAATTAGATGGCACAGAATTAAACACAGTGGACATTTAAAGAATATAAACTATGCATTGCATGAATAAGAAACTGCTGATACAGAAGTATTTCATACAGTATTTCACTGACACATGATTTGCACTTGAAGTCAGGCATAAATAAATTAAAATGTGATATCCTAGGGTTAGAAATGTGAGGTTAACTTTGCAGAATTGTACAAGTGACCACCATATATACCAAAATGCTGCTGCAGTTCAGTTAAACATCCTATTTAAATGCATGGGCTGCAGCAGATGGAACCGGTATAGCGTTGAGTTGAGCTATGCAGAAATGAGAGGATCTTGGGTGAGCTGAGAATCTGAATACTGGTTCGACTTATGGATAACTTCACGTTGGATAACTTCATTTTCCGTGACAATTGCTCGTCCCTTCGCCACCTGTTGCTGAATTTGAAATGAAACAACTGCTTTAAGGTCACGAAAGGGGTAAAAGATCTATGAACATTTGTTAAGCTGGTACCCTCTGCAGTTGAGGTAAGTAAGTAAACGGCTAAATGTTACCAGCGGAAACACGACGCACACTGCAGCCAATCAGGGAAACTCCAACACTGGTTTAACTTTAACACTCAGCAACTTTAGACCTCACTCACACACTCACTCACTCACTCACTCAATCACTCAGTCACTGAATGAGCATCAGTCACCGGTTCCTCCTGGGTCGACAGCTTGGTTGACGCTCCGTCTGCCACAGTGTGGCCGGCTCCTCGCTGGCCAGCCGGCCCTCCGGTGAGCTTCAACTGATTCCGCTCTTCCACCGGTCAAAACACTTCAAAAATCAGCCAAAGATTTCCGAGCCTCTGGTACTCTGTCCTTCATCCCTGAAGTGCTCCAAAGTACCTTGTAATGTGAAAAAAACTGTTTATTAACAGGGCAGTTTCCCCTCAAATGCCCAAGTGCTGTTTGTAGGTCCACACTTCCCAACACAAAGCAGGGATGTTCTGCTATTGTACGTGACATGTTTTTGAATTGATATGTTGAAAGTCTTCAACAACACAGCCTCATTGATTCTGTAAAAAAAAAAAGAAGAAATTCATTATTATTGACTTTTATTTACATTTTCTTTTCATCGTTGCAGAATCTGACGTTCACATGGTCCGCATGTGAACAATAAATAAAAGAAGTTGCAATAATCCTGACTTAGAGCATCTATAATGTCGAAACCACGTTGTGCCGTTGACACAGAGGGGCCCCTTGTGGGCTTTCTGTGGGCAAGCCTCACGGGGGCTCCACACCTGCCCACGGTGGACCCGCAGGGGCATGTTTGCTTGGGTATCATGGAGGCGTCACAAGTTGATAAAACTTGAAAGATGACGGGCAAGTGTAATTAAATTTGAATACTAGATTGAGGTCCCAACTGCTGGCAAAATTACCAGCAAAGTGGTAATTACACTCCCACTTACTCAGCCTCGGTGCAATTCATTGACCTGGCTCTGCAGTCCTGTTGCTTTTTTATCACATTGTTTGATGTTAAATTGCAACAGAGCTACGTTACAGAGCCGGTCAATAGCATTAAGAATGTCTAATTACGCCAATAAAGTCTGGCTGACTTTTTTTTGCACTGAGCAGTTCTCTGCATGACTTTATTTAATATGCGTTTGACCTACTTGTCAAAATGGCCTTAACCCGATTGCTTAGCCTTGAGTCTGTGAATGACTCCCCTCAATCAGCTGAGCATATGTTACAGTATATGAAACAGCCATCACAGGATCAAGTATCAACCTCTCCAAACTGTTTCCCATCTCCCTTCACTGTAGTTCGGTCCGATTGTGTTCTCACTCTATAAGCATCACCTGCTACATCTTAGCTTTTTGTTTGTGTTAGACGAGTGAACTTCTTTTCCTGCAGATTAAAACAGTCCACAAGAGCCACACAATAGCTCCTCTGTGCCAGCGCTCTGACAGAATAACTACTTTGTTGAGTCATTTTGATATTCATGAATATGCTCACTCACTGTGGCATTACAATTATAATTACATATGTCTAATCCTTATTATCTACTGCTTAAAGTCTCTGTCTATGGGTTTGAATATAGGCTTGAACTAAGCCACAAAATGCATTACCGAAGGTGAATTCTGAAGTGTTTTGTGATGATGCATAATAGATTCATGTTTGCATTCCAACTTCCTCAAACAGCATAAAGCAGATGCAACATGGCGGATGCAGTGGGAGCGAGGCAATAAGGTGACGTGATTCACTATGAGAATTAATATATTTTGGATTTTTTTCTTATATTAAACTGTGTAATCTTAGAAAAACACAATTGTGCTATTATAAATACTATTTCTTATTTGAAAAATGCTGCAATATTTGGCTCAAAAAGTGGTGCAAAAAGACAATCGATTTTTTTTAATTGCTTTCTTTCTCAATGTCCAGTACCAAGCAATTTAAAACACCATCTATCAACACAAGTGATCACTTTTCATTTCTGTGAAGACTCGTGTCATTCAAATGTCCCAAAGCAGCACATAAGTGGGTGAGATCCGCTCTACCAAACGTACAAACAGGACAGTCTTCCATGTATTTACATCTATATATTTTGACTTAGATAGAATGACCTGATGAATTATTAAAAGACATGTTTTTTTTTTATGTTTGTAAAAAATCATGCACACCTTTTACATTTCAATATATGTTATTTTTAAGGAGATTACATATCTGCATTAACGATATAAAAAGTGACTCAAGGAACTCAACATACTGTAGGTCTGAAAAAACTTACGAAGAGGAAATGCTACGAATACACGTAAGAATATTAAATAAGAAAAAAGGATGTTTTTTCAAACGTTTTCTCTTTCAGTTCCATTGAATCACTTTTACCACTGCACTGGACGGATACATTATACCCTTTGGTGAATAACGTCCACTGGAGTGGAATTGTTTTTACAAAACAACTATTATTTTCTGAAACTAAAGTGATTTAACAGTTATTCTTGAGTTACGAGGTGCCTCTCCTCTTCCCTCTGCCACTCTGGATTTATGATACAACATCTCCAAACAACAAAGAGATGCAAAGATAATAATCAAACGGACCTGCAGACAATGCTGTGTGGATCCACCAGCTGTTGTTTGGGACATGGTACGATAACTGTACTGGTTCAAAAGAGCGTCCAAATATCTTTTGTGCATGAAAGGGTTGATTAAGTTTTTAGTGATCTCTTGACCTATTTTACAGTGCTGCTTATTTTCCACTCGTATGTGAGAAATATCCTAAAGAAAAAGTCCCTGCACATCTGAATATGCGTGAGACGCGTCAGAGAAACTGAGGCTTTAACACTTTAAATTAAAATGACAGACCTTCCTCACACTGTCTCGCCCACTGCTGGAGTATTCATTCATTTTCACCTGCGGTCACTCTCCCCGTGGTATTAATCCTTTCCATGTTAAAAATAAATAAAAATACCATGGCGAGTTTTCTCCTCCACCACCCGCTCTGGTCCCTAAAGTGTGAATCCAGTTGACCGTAGTTATCCAGTTGTCCGTGATAACAACATTTACGTTTTGCACACACGATTTGTGATGCTCCGCTATGTTGGCACAACTCTTTCATGCGTGCACAGGAAGAATCGCTCCAAATGTGTTGATTACATGAGTTGTTCAATAGACCCACCATGAGCCGGAGAAGGTTTCTCATAAAGTATGGTGTTGGATGTAATCGGATGTAATGAACATCGAGGCGGTTATTAGCCTAAAACTTTCCGTCTTGTTAAAAGTAAATGCAGCATATGTTTTAAGGGGAAAAGCTTTGGGCTACAGTATCCTCTCTGGAATTCCACTTTTCATGGCTGCGCTGCAAGTGTTGTTAGACGACGGTGATTTAAACTTACATGTAGCAAATGTCATAAATGGAGTGGTTAAAAAAACTAAAAAAATAATAAAAAAAAATGTCCTCTGAATAAGTAAAAAGTAAACTTTACATCATGACACGTGAGTCTAGTTATGATTGTTTCGACATTATTTGAATTTCAGAGACTTGACATTGCAACAAGCAGAGCAACACTAATGATGTATTGTGTTTTATTGAGTTAAGTTATATACAATCTGGAGTTTAGCCGATGGATGGCGATGAAACTGCCAGCCATCCATTTATAATATAATAATTATAATAAAAATAATATTGACCAATTAGAAAGAAATCTCATTCCTATTTCTGACACCGGTAAATAACTTAAGAGTCATGTAACGAGTCTCTTGTTTCAGGATGAATTACAGATCCTATTATAGTTATTACTATAGATTATTATCTATAGTAATAATAATGATCCAAAATGATGTAAAATTGCATAGTTTTAAGTCAAAAACCTTCCAATTTTCCTGCGTGACGATCCCCAAACCCCCAAATCCCCAATGGCTGCACAGCATCTAAGTCCTCTTAAAGCCCAGAGGGAAATACGTATGTGTAAAATGATTATAATAACTATTTAATATAAATGATCCTGGAGGAAAAACATGAATGTCATGCAGCATTTAGTATGACGTCATTGACTTTCTCTCAGCAGCCTCAACTCTGAGCTAAGAAAATCGATCATAGCAGAATTCAGAGCAGCACTTTAACATCTATTGAAAGAGTTCCACCTTATAAATATTTAGGCATCTGGATTGATTATGAATGAATTATTAATTCTTTTAAGTTAAGTTCATGTTGATCTCGTTAGAAGATGCAGACAAAACTTGGCTTTCTTTATAGCAATAGAACCTGATTTCGCATGTTTAGTAGAAAAATGATTTGTAGCGTAAATTGCTTGTAGCAGATATAAATATTAAATAAAAATGTATTTATTTAATTTACGTAGTACTTTATATAGACTATCAACACTGAAAGTTTACTTTAAATGAAATACTTTAACTTTATTACAGAGCCACCACTCTCTATAAAAAAGAGAAAACTAATAGTAAAATTAGTAAATTAGTAAAAAAAAGTCTCCAAATCTGAAATGGTCTAAGAGCTCACTCCGTGTACAGACGCCTAAATACTTCAAACACACAAAAGCACGTAATCGGGTTCTTTATAAAGATATACAGACTACTGACTAAGCATATAACGTATACACGTATAACGTGAATGGCGTTAATGGATGATGACTGTATAGATTGCAGATTACACAATTAGCAGCATACAGTAAATGAGGTATTTGGAAAAGTCTTGAAAATGGACCAGTGGAAAGACTACAGCAGATCTACAGGAGTTGGGGGATCCTACTCTGAACTCCTACCCTACAATCAATATTTAATGGAGCATTAAACCCAGAATGCAGAAATGCAAAGTTTGACCTACTCGATTAAAGGCGGCGTTGATGAGGGAGGCGGAGGAGGTAGTGGAGGCGTTGGATCTGGTGTACTGGAGCGTTCCACCGGTGCAACTTGAGCTGAAACCCTCTCTCTCTGGGATCCTGCTGGACCCACTGCGCGGCTGTCACTCTCCTCAACTCCGAGTTGACTTCAGGGTACAAAGAGGACACACAGAGCGCTGCTTTTCTTCAGTTCCCGGCCTGTGGAAGCCAGAGGTGGAGAGGTGGAGAGGCTGGAGCAGTTGCAAAGTCTTTGGCAAGTTCGTAAGCGTGAGAACTCAGTGGATCAGAAAGAGCTCGAGGCACATTGATTGCTCGCGTCTAAAAAACTAAACCCTCAAGAGAGAGGGTAAAAAGTCCGGAGAAGTCCGGAGAAGTCCGGAGAAGTCCGGCTGAGGCCGCGTCAGACGTAGAGATTAAACGGGGGACAGGAAAAAGGCAAAAAGAGAGAGAACAAGAGGAAGTAAACAGAAGAAACCCAGACTCGTCTCTTTGTAGGTTCTCTAGCGTGGGCCGTTAAAATGAATCAGATTAGTTTTGACCTTTTTCCTTCTCCCGACGAGATCAACACTGTTATATGTTTATTTACAAAGTGCACATAAAACAACCTCAAGGTAGGAGCTTATCAAACCCACTCAGGCCTGGACACATGTTGTGTTTCTCAGGTCAACTGCTTTTAGATTTTTGTGCTCCGGAATAACCTATAACGCACTTTAAATATTGACATTGACATTTTAGAAATGTGGTTACAAATCTTAAAGTTTTTGCATGTAATCCTTTTTAAAATCAGGAATTGTTGTAACTGATGTTGATGTTTGTGTTCTTATTGGCCGCTTTGCTTTATTTATTATTCTTGTCTTTATAATGGTATTGTGATGTTTGTTGCCTGACGTAATCTTGGCATCGTTGAGAAATGACCCCCTCAATGTGTTCCCGGGAAGTAACTAAAGGTTGAATGAACATTGCCTAATGCATGAGTAAATACAGACATTACATACACACCTGGGAATACGAGGAATAAGAAAATAAATATTTTGGAGGTCAATTCTACTGTATTGTATTGCGTGTTGCTTTCTAATTGAAGGTTTGTTTGTTCATTTAGTGAAGGCAGCAGATTGGAAAAACAGCGCAGATAAATATGGTTAGGTTTTGATCTTGCCCTACTTTGTGTGCCCTTAATATTTCCACAGTAACCAGGGAATCATCCATGTCAGAATCACAATTCTTACGGTGAGTTTGTTGTGCTCTTTTATGGACCAGGACAGGCGCTGAGGTGTCTGGTGAGTATTCTACCCTGGAGTAAAGAGTGCCGCTGATCCAGGATGCCTGATGAGTTTTGTGTCCCTCTGCCACCTACTCTGACTCCAAAGCAGCTGCTCATCATTTGTTTTAGTCAAGCACCTCTGTTGGAGAAGGTCAAGGTGTCTGGGTGGACTGCGCTCCCCACAAAGGCTGTATCCACACAATATTAAATCCTGCACTGTAGAGACTAATCACTACCACAGTACACAGCGTGTCATGTCTGTGCTGCCTCATTTCGCCAATCCCCAGATATACAAACAACCCTAAGATCTGTCAGACGGAAAGTGTCGGCGAATGCATTCTAGCTTGGGATTTAGTGAGTTTCTTGATATCCCCCGGGGAGAGGGGAGGCTTATCAAATGTCTTTAATGAGATCCTTAATTGAGGAACACTTGTATCACTCACTAATAGGACATGTCTGTGCTCCAATGTCATTTGATGCATGATAGGTGAGAGGAGTCATACCAGCTGAAAACAAGCTGCTCTGAGACACAAATGTGGCAGAGATACACGCAGCTCTCCCTGTCCTCGGCGGGAGGTACGTGTAGCGCATGACAACGAAATAATATGACGTGCCTGTAATTAAAAGGGTAATAGCCGATCATAGATTTTCAATCGCTTTCAATGACAAGGAATAGCGACGACATTGATGGGTCTCTGGCACCACTTACCATAATTGACTGAAAACAAAAGTTACATTTTCACAATCCAGACGAAGTAAGTGAGCAAATTAGAGCAGAAATCGAAAGCGAAATGTCTTCTCGTTGCAACATCCGCTGTTTGCAGAGTTGGCCCGGCATTGACATATCCCTCATACACGGGCTGGAAAGTGAGTTTTTGAACGAAACACAGGTTGGAAAAAAAAAACTACGTTTTGAAAGCCAGAGACACACAGCAGCCAGCAGAGCAATCATTGTGTCATTGGTATTGATCAGCAGCCCAATCAAACCACCGGAGATGTTTTAAGATCATTTTGTGGTGTAAAGCTGTAAAAAGCTTACCTATTGCACCTGTCACGGCTTCTTATCAGCGCCTGCACCAGGCGTAACCATCTCCGGATATCTGTATAGGACGGACTATAAGATGTAGGCTTTCGATATCTATGTTTGTGCTTCACAGGTGTTAGGAGCACGGGGACAGGATGACCTCCTTCCACCTTCCACAGCTTCAAAGAACTTTGCCTAGAATGAACCTCTTCAAACGGAGTCAAAAATGAAATCCTGGAAGCAGGAGGCAGTGACCTTTATCTATATGTGAATTATGTGCAACTATTTTTGCATTGGCAAAGTAGGACTGTAAAACTCCTATTTAAATGTTTGTGTAGCTCCTGGTTTGTGCACACTTGTGTTCTCTGGGTATTGTATTTCAGCTCAGTTTCAGTTTGCAGGGGATCTCGCTGAAAAAGACACGACTGGAACTTGGAAGACAAGAGACGGTCATCGGTAGCAATGCAAAATGAAAATGAGTTTGCAGAAGAAATAACGTGGTTGGTGCTGGGTGTGGAGTGCTGTTTACCTGCGTGCAATGACATTATTTACAGAGCCATCACCAGAGAGAGGCTGCTCCGATATGACTGATGCCGGCATGTGAGGACGGGAGAGAGTGCTTGTGCAAGCAAAACATCGAGCGGACGAAAAGTAAAGGCGATCTGTGAAGAGCGCCTTTACTTTTGAGGTATTTTGCAGCTGGCTGCCATCAAACACATGCATCAATCACACGTGGCGCAGGTGTGGACTGTGATGAATAGACTCCTGACAAGACGTGGCGATAAAAATAAGCTTAAATAACGTGAGTGATTGTGACAGCCAAACGGGGAGAAGAAGAAAAAGGAAAACAGGAGGTTTTGTTTTTCCGACGCAGTCTGAATGTCCTAGTTTTATCTCACATGCCTTACAGTTGATATATTCTGCAGTCAGCAGTGAAGTGAAGGCAGAGCTCACATGTGGCAGAGCTACAAGAAAATCAGCGCCACTCTCTTTGTCTTAATATTTATCATCATTTGCATACCATTTGGACTTCAGATTATTTCCCACTGCAAAACCAATTTCAATGGCTAAATCATGTCGCTCGCTTATGCAGCCATAATGGTCATCCAACTGTGTAATTGGACATTTTAAACTGTTAAGTAAGTTAGTAAAGAGCAACACAGTAGAGTGGACCAGCGCATTAAAGTTGAATGACAGCTGAATGCCGAAGGAATATGGCCGTCACTGTCCGCCACTTAACGACGGCGTACATTTAAAATCCCTGGTTAATGCAGATTATGTCAACATGTCCATTAAACACTGCACAGAATGATGAATAACATTACTGCCATGAGCGTTAACCCTTCAGAGATGAACTACAATGACTGTCAAATGACCTAAATGTGAATTTGTCAAGAGATGATTCCACGAGATTTCTTCTTTTATCACTGTGTCCTTTTGGGATATCTGCTAAGGAGATTAGTGGCTGAGAATCAGTTAGAGTTAACTATGACAAGAGAATGACAGTTCATTTAGATGGTGAAAATTGCTGGTGGGATTTACGCAGGAGTGCCACCAAGCTGGGTTAATACTGTTTGTGATAGCAGCTGACAGGACGCCTTTCGGGAAAGAGCATTTGGGATTCTGACCTTTCCTTTTGACAGAGGTCACAGTTTCCTTTTTGCTTCGATACATTCAGCTCCAGCTCGGCTGTCATCACAGTGGGAAGTGTTTCAAAACCCAAAAGGGATGAACAGCCATGTTTACAAAATGACAAATAATCAAAGACAACCATTATGTGGGATTTAAATACTCAGCGCGGCCCGAGTGGCAGCACTTAACGGTGGAAAAGTGCACTGCAGGGATGTGACTGCATTGACATTGACTTTAAGATTCAACAGATCAACCCGTGACGGCAGGCGTGAGGGTGTTTTCAGTCATATGTGGGTTTCCTAATAGAACAGAATAACACCTTTCTTTCGCACTCTTGCGCCACATTTGTCAGTTAGTGACATGTTCATATTAACACTGAGGTCAGGTTCGTAGAAGTTAACGAGGACATTTGTTGACAAGGATGCAGAATGATGACATGAAGTCACGCTCCAAAGATCCCCCTTCCAGCTGTCAATAATAGTTACGAATGTCAACTGCGGACGTGACACCAGTACTGTAAGTATACATTACAGCATGGATTCTAAGGCTGCTCCTCTATCTTATGGGTTACAGTGGTCAATACTTTTGCCGGCACAGCTTTGCTGCGCTCTCTCATAACATTTGAATAGCCCTGAGGTGCAAGGATTTTACTGAGTGAGTGCAAAAGGATAACAATGCCACCCCCACATCCTGCTTCAGTGAGCTGAAGGACAGGCATGCTTCAAAGAAACAACTTCTGGGTGGAAGGTCAGGACATTTAAATAAAAAAGAATTTGAGAAACTTTCAATCAAATGCCAAAATATAATCGAAACTGCACAAGTTTTCCGTGCCGCTGCTGCACACGCTGGCGCCGTCATCCCCTGCACTCCATCCATTGTTACCTCTCTCCTTGCTCTCTTTCAATCGCCCGACGTTCTTTACTGCCACACGTGAGAATAATCAGTGCGAGCTGGTGAAGATAAAAGCATAATCAGTCATCCGTGTTCAACTCTCATTCACTGAGCAGAATAAATTATATAAATCATATACATTTTTGAATTATTCCCATTTCAGTGGCTCAAATATTTAATTTTGGGGCTACTTGGCAGGAAGTCGGTTTATCCCTTGACAGCGCTTTATGATGGAGAACATACTTTGAAAGCATTGTTCCACAGTCGCATAGCGTACAAGATAGCGTTTCAAAAGGGGAAAAATGATTACGTGACCCATGAACTTTGACTTCCACAGAAAGTTAAAAGAAAGATTAATGTGTTTCACTCTGTTTCACTCCATTTTCTAAGACGCATTATGCCACAGAATAATTGCAACTAGATGGTAGCCCCAGCTTATGTTTCTCCTCGTTTCAAAGGCATGTCCGTAATTAGACTTTATTTAAAATTAGCTCCAGTCTGTCCATTTAAAAGGGGTAACAGAGCAGAGTATGATTCAAGCTTCAGTGTGCCCCGGCAGAGCAGCTGGTCTGGCAGATATTAGCTCCTTTTAGTGTGCTGACCACTTCACCAAGTCTGATAATATAACTCTGAAAATTGGATATAGTCACTGTGGGACATGCGGACTGAGGAATTTAGAATTACTCCTCATTTGTATGTGATTTACATTTTTTCAATTGGTCTTTTCAAGTCCAGCGTTGGACTCAATAAGAAGATTAAAAGCAAATATAGTTTCGTCAAACCAGGGGCTTGGGTGAGAGCTATTCAGTTTCACGTCAGCTTTGCTGTCAGGCCTGGTTGCTACTGTAGCTTATTGGGGGATTTAAGTGTCTTTTTGGCCGAGGGTCTTTTAACCAACCACTCTCTGTGTTCAACATCAACACTAGCGTGGGAGTTGTGGGGTGAAGGAAGTAGAAATGGCACAAAAGTTGTGACCACCATTCTGTAGCTACAGTGACATCAGATATACTTGAAATGGCTATATTCATCCCGTGCAAAAAATATTGCTTCAGAGCAGCCAGTAGCTTTAAATGTGTTGAATAATTCAGCCAGAAAAAGACAGCATAAGGGATAGCCAAGTTGAGTTTTCACTCACAAAAACTAACTGTTTTTGTGTCTTATTACACTAGCTGTGAATACAGTAAGTAGAGGCATTTTCAAAAGGTAATATATATATATTTGTAACTCAATGCATAATATATAAGTGATATATTGTGATGCTTTTGACGAATTGTACGCTTATATGTCTTGCCTGCGGCGTCTGTGCATCCAGCTGTAGTACCCTCTGTAACAACCCTTGAAGTGTCATCAATGCCAGGGCTTTGGACTTTTCGTAGGGAAGTGACTGTGACCGGGTTAAAAAGTTGAGAAAGATGTCACAACAGGCTGCTGGATGGATCCCAACATAAGCCACAACAGCTTAGGAGGGCTGTGCTATACTGTCTCCTGGCAGGAAAGTGTGTGCCACTGAGACATACGCCCTGGGAGGCAGTCAAGGATTGGACTACCCTGTCATTTTGTTGTCACTGACCCACGTCTCTCAAGTCCCCTGCAGTCACTGCAATGACAATTTCACGCCATGAGCTTCCTCTCCTACCTGGCTCGCAGAATTCCAATGAGTTGACAAATACCAAGACTGACCTCTGGAAAATGCTGTGGCAGGTGAACGTGTCACACACAGCGTTTCCAAGAAACAGTTTGTCATGCAAACAACATAACCCCGTGTGTATCAACACATTACACTGGTGTTGCGTGAGCAGTAGTTATGTGCAATGTGGTCTCCCTGACATTTTACACTTTGTTGCCAAAATGAAATGATTTCATGGCCTGTGTTTTGTGAGAATGACTTCATTTTCGGGAAAGATGTGAAAAAAATGAAAACTGACTTCTTCAAACATCAGTCCTTTGGCATAAGTCAGCACCTCATAAAACAGCGAACGAGATTCTATGTTTTCCAAAGGGATACGGTGAAGGAGACAAAAACACAAAAGCTCTGACAGAGGCGAGTAAATAAAGTGTAGTCATAAGATAAGTACAGGCACGGTCATGAGACTCTTACGTTGAGTATTGCGAAGGTAAATGAAAAACAAGCGTTCCTTTCTCGAGGTGAATCTGGCTTTCATGGTGGCAACGCTCGGATAGTTGGTGGAAACCATCTCTAGAGTTTCAGCTGTGATATGCATCCATGCGTTTGGCCTCACATGAAGCAGATAAGAAAGCTGAATAATCAGTGTTGAGGATTGTGCGATCGTGTCACGACGTTCTTCCACTTTGCTGTACACGTTAATTGCCTATAACCTGAGGGAAGGTATATCTTCCTGAATGAACAATTGTGCTTTAACTTTCGAGGGGGGGTAAAAAAACAGCATCGTATTGACATTACATGGTCTATGTTTCCTCTGTCAGCCTCAACAGGGCTTAATTGGCCATACTTCAGAGGGACAATGATCCTAAGCCAAAGTTGCCTTAGAAGATTATAAGTTGTGAGCTTGCAATCCAGCAGACGTAATTGGGTGCTTAAAAAGTTAATAACTTTTGAATAAAAGTGCTCGTCAGCTTTTTAGCACATCACATGTAATCTGTGACCAGGGCTCCACACGCTTGCATGCTAATGACGACTATAGGGATTTAATTAAACGATTTTCCTCCCCTCCCAGTATATTTGACTTCACATTTCAAATGCATTCCAACTTAATTTCACAGACGGTGTGATTTGAATAATGCCTTTGCATAAACCACTTTGAATTTAATTAAGATGCCTGTTTGTCTTCCCAAATCAACAGATGCCCCGGTCTTAGTTCAAAATGTGTTTCGCTAGCTTGAAAGAGCAAACAAAAAGAGCTTGGCATTTGTGGATCGCAAAGTTTGTTGCTAAAAAAGGTGTGCAATGGTGGTTCTGGGACAAGGGGCGGGGGGCTGGACCCACCTCTGACCCCGCTACCTGTGGCAAATATTTTCGTACATATTTTTCACCATACATT